>CAUYUJ010016006.1:0-70000 GCA_963575745.1 Prorocentrum cordatum | reverse complement strand
GCGCAGCCGCGGGCAGCGCAGCCAAGCAGACAAGCCAATTCTAGGCGCAACGTCGACCACGAGCGAGATGGATACCCTCGAAGTTTACTCTAAACATGAGCTCAAACCCTTGGTGTCGTATGTCAGAATCTCACATGCGACAAATCTGTCGTATGTCAGAATCTCACATACGACAAATCTGTAGTATGTTAGAATCTTACATACGACAACGTTGTCGTATGTAAGAATCGTACATACGACATCTCGCTCTTATAGATATCATAAGGATTCTATTAACACATCCGTCGTATGTTGGAATCTTACATACGACAACGGTGTCGTATGTCAGAATCTTACTTACGACAACTTTGTCGCATGTTAGAATCTTACATACGACAACTGCGTCGTATGTTAGAATCTTACATACGACAACCCCCACCATAATAGATCATGTCCGACGGAGGAGATGCAGCGCGCGGTCTAGAATGGACCCGACGCCTGCTGCCGCGCTGGCGGCGGCGCGGGCGCTCGAAGCGCCATGGCGACAGCGGCGACATCGGCGCCGCTTTGGTAGTGGTGCCTGGCGCGGCGGATCAGCGGCGAACTGCCGCCTCCGCCCAGATGTTGGGAGGAGGAACACATACCATATCCAGTTCTTGGCCCTCATCCATCCCCCTCGTCCTTGGTAAGAACCGTTGAAGGAGGAGGGATGAGGGGGCCCGATAGAACTAGATCTGTATTGATTTCCTCCACCCAGATGCGCCAGTGCGTCCGCCTGCTCCACCTGATGTAGTCGGCCTTGCCGCGGCCCGACATCATGTCCTGCAGCCCGTCCAGCTGCTCCTTGGTGGCAAGGGCCCTCGCCAGCCTGATGTGGCGCCCGCCGCGGGACTTCTCCTCGCGCCAGCCCTTGCCGCCGTCGTGGCCCTTATCGCCCTTGCCGCCGCCGTAGCCCTTGCCACTGTCGATGCCCTTGCCACTGTCGTAGCCTGTATCGCCACGGTCGTAGCTTGGACCACCGTCGTAGCCCGTGTCACCGTCGTAGCCCTTGCCGACGTCGTAGCCCTTGCGATCGTAGCCCTTGTCGCCCTTGCGGTCGTAGCCACGGCTGTCGTAGCCACTGTTGTCGTAGTTGTCGTAGCCACGGTTGTCGTAGCCACTGTTGTCGTAGCCGCTGTTGTCGCATCCGCGGTTGTCGTAGCCGCGGCTGTTGTAACCACGGTTGTCGTAGCCACGCTGGTAGTTGCCGCTCTTGTCGTAGCCCGAGCTGTCGTGGCCTCTGTTGTCGTAGCCCTTGCTCGAGCCCTTGTCGTAGTCGCCCCAGCGCTTGCGGTGGCACCACCTGTTGTCGTAGTCATCGCCGTCGGGGTCGTGCCACGAGCTGTGGCGGTCATACCACTTGGAGCTGTGCGGGTCGTAGCGGCGGTCGTAGCCCTTGTCGCCCTTGCCACCGTCGTAGCCCGCGTCGCCCCTGTCACCGTGGTAGCCTTTGTCGCGGCCCTTGTCGATGTCGTAGCCTGCGCCGCTGCCCTTGCCATCGTCGTGGCCCTTGTCGAAGCCCTTGCTCGAGCTGCCCTTGCCACCGCCGTAGCCCTTGCCACCGTCGGTGATGCCCTTGCCACCGTCGTAGCTGGCGTAGTCGTAGCCCGTGTCGTCGCCATCGCCGTCGCCCATGAACTCCTGCAGGCCCTGGAACGAGTTCAACTCGGGATCCAGCGCGGGCGCCATGCCCATGTCATCGAGCAAGTTGTCGGCCACGCGCGAGCGATCGTACTTCGCCAAGACCTTCGCCGTCGGCGGCGTGGTTGGCGGCCGAGGGGCCACCTTGCTGGTGGGCTGCAAGACCGCGGCCGCCGCGCGCCGCCGCTGGTTGATATCCTCCGCCGCCTCCAGGAGCAGCGTCACCGCGGTCTCGTCCGCCATGGTGCTGCTGGTTGCACTGGTGGTGCTGCTGCGGGTGGTGCTGCTGGTTGCACTGGTGGCGCTGCTGCAGCTGGTGCTGCTGCGCGTGGAGCTGCTGGATGCACTGGTGGTGCTGATGCAGCTGGTGCTGCTGCGCGCGGAGCGCTGGTAGCTGCTGCGCGTGGAGCGCTGCAGCTGGCCGCGCACTGTCGCGACCCAAGCAACGCTCGGGCCTAAACGGCGGTGGCAACGGAGGAGGATGAGGTCGGGGAGGGATATTCACATCATAGCGTAGCATTGCATGGCATACCATAACCAACATCATGGTTCGCGGTACTGAGTTCATTGTGAGGTCGTGTGATGCTGAGTTAATTGTGAGGCTGTCTCGAGCGAACGCAGACGACGATGTTAACGCATCTCATTTTCAAGTTCACATCCCCAAGTAGACTCTGAAACAACGCATGCGTTGCTGCATGCACCCATGAGTGCACAGCGCGAAACGATTCGCGACGCAGCCACGCCCCCTCACCCGAATCGCCCCCTCACCTGAATCGCCCCCCCCCCTCCCCCCATTTGCGCGCGCTGCTGTTTCTGGACCGAGGCCCCCATGGAGGGCCCCTTTCTCCTCCCAGGGGGGCGTGGCCGCGCGCGGGTGGCCGCGCGCGCCGCCCGCGCCGCCATGGCGCGCCATGGCAGCGCCTCCGCCTCCGCGGAGGCGCTGCGCCGCCTGGCAAGAGGACTGCTGGGGTGAGAGCCACAGGAGAAGGATGAGGGGGGATGAGGAGGACGAGGAGGAAGACGAGGATGATGAGGAGGAAGAGGAGGAGGAGGAGGAGGAATAGGAGGAGGAGGAGGAGGGGGAGGAGGAGGAGGAGGAGGAGGAGGAGGAGGAGGAGGAGGAGGGAGGTCGGCGGATTTTCGCCCTCCATACAGGAGCTCGAGCGGGAGCGGCGGCTGACAGATAGGCTTCTCGACATCGCCGAGCTCTTGATTAGGGGCTACGACGGCGATGGCAAGGGCTACGACAAAGGCTACGACAAGGGCTACGACAAAGGCTACGACAAGGGCTACGACAAAGGCTACGACAAGGGCTACGACAAGGGCTGCGACAGTGATGGCAAGGGCTACGACGACGGTGGCAAGGGCTGCGACGATGGCAAGTGCAAGGGCTACGACGGTGGCAAGGGCAAGGGCTACGACGGTGGCACGGGCCGCGAGAAGGACGGCAGCGGCAAGGGCCGCGACAAGGACGGCGACAGCGGCAAGGGCCACATCAGGCTGGCGAAGGAGCAGCGTGACGGGCTGCAGGACATGATGCCGGACAGCGGCAAGGCCGACGACAAGGGCGACGGTGGCGCGGGCAGCGCCGAGGGCAGCTCGGGCAAGGGCTTCGACAAGGGCTACGACGGCGGCAAGGGCAGCGACTTAGGCTACGACCCGTACGGCAGCTCGAGCAAGGGCTACGACACGGTCTACGACACGGGCTACGTCAATGGCTACGACAAGGGCTACGACAAGGGCTACGAAAAGGGCT
This sequence comes from Prorocentrum cordatum, assembly GCA_963575745.1. Taxonomy (NCBI): domain Eukaryota; class Dinophyceae; order Prorocentrales; family Prorocentraceae; genus Prorocentrum; species Prorocentrum cordatum. The sequence continues at coordinate 66,585 of CAUYUJ010016006.1, read as the reverse complement.
ACGACGATGGCAAGGGTGCTGATGGCATCGATCGCGGCGGTGCAAGCTACGACGGTGGCACGGGCATCGACGACGAGGCCATGGGCTACTACGACGGTGGCAAGGGCTACGATGGTAGCAAGGGCAGCACCGACGGTGACAAGGTCTACGACGGTGGCAAGGGCTACGACGATGGTGAGGGCTACAACGGTGGCAAGAGCATTAACGACGGTGGTAAGGGCAAGGCGACGGCCCTCGACAGCGGTGAGGGCTACGACGGTGGCAAGGGCTCCGACGAGGGCAAGGGCGACATGAACGGTCATGGCCTGCTCAACGACACGGACCACGACGGATGCATGGGCATGGGCAGGGACGCCGATGTGCAGAACAGCGGCATGCGCGTCGATGGCCCTCCGTATCTTGAACTGAGTTCTGTTACTGTGTCCCCGCCGCCAGCGGGGCCAGATTCGGACTGAGCACGCGAGGCAAACATAGAATAGAGATTGGAGGGAGAGGGAAGGGGAGGTGGGAAGGCGAAGAGGGAGTGGAGCTACTGGAAGCTAAGCGTCGTCAGGCGCATCCCCCGTCGGCGAGTGAAAACAGAGGGCGGCCCATCACCTGGTGGCGAACCATCGCCTGGCGAACCATCACCTGGCGGCGAACCATCGCCTGGCGAACCATCGCCTGGTGGCGAGCCATCGCCTGGTGGCGAGCCATCGCCTGGTGGCGAGCCATCGCCTGCTGCGACTGGCGAGTCATAGTACTCCTCCGACCCATCTGACATGTCCTTGCGAGCTTCAGCCTCATCATGTGCCTCTTTATCTAAGCGATCACGAAGGGATTGGGCTGCGTTGTTGATGTACGTGGGAGTCCAATCGTCCACTCGCTCCTGCATACGCTTGCCGTCGACCACCATGAACACCGTCCTGCGACGTTTGTCGCATTTCACACCTTCCACCCCTGCTGGTGCTGACCGCAAGCGATGTGTTGCCTCTTGGCTGCATGCAACCGCTGCTGCGATAGATGCGACCCGTATGTACTCAAGTCCCGTTGGCGTACATTCGGCCCACACCTTCTTAATAGCATTCAGCTCAAACAGAAGCTTCAAGGCGACTGCATCGTGATGCAAATGCTCATCACCATGGTCGCACTGGACTGCGGGCATATATATCGAGACAGTTTCTGGTAGACCACCATCCCTTTAGGGCACATGCCTAGAATGCGTTCTCTTCTACGCCCTTCATCCCCTTGGGGGAGTGGTTTGCCTGGGCGGCGGTTCCAAGAGGGGCTCATATATACTTCAAGATGTCCACGGATATTTCCCAACATATCACGCGATGCCTCAACAGGCAGGCATGGATATCACGCGACCCAAGATTGCCCAAGCTTGTCCAAGATATCGCGCGATCCAAGATTGCCCAAGAAGTCCCAAGGTCAAGAGATCGATCCAAGAGTGGTCCAAGAGCGGCCTATTCACGCAAGCGAATTAAGGCATCTCCTATTCCTCCTCCTCGTCCTTTTTTTTGTCATCCTCATGCTGTTCCTCCTCCCCCTTTCCCTCCTCTCATTTCTCCTCCCCCATCCTCCTCTGTTTCAGCCCCTCCCCCTCGCCCCCCTCCCCCGCCACTCCACCTCGCCATCCAATATATCATCCTCCTCTCCTTCCTCCTCCCCTGGTGGGAATACGCGAAGCGTCCACGATTGCGACATATCCAGAGAACTCCTATTGTTCTTAATGACGCTGGCCCTGTCGCGATCTTGCTGAAGCAATGGGTCGGCCTGCTTCAAGTGGTCCCAAATGGCCTCGTTGCAAGCGGCGTTGCGCATCTTCAAGATCTGATCGAAAAACAAATTTGTCGCCAGAGGCGATTGGCTCTTGGTGGGGTTGGGCACAGATATAAATTAGCTGCCGATCCGCTCTCGACAGCTCCACGAAGAGCCCCCCTGCCGCATGCATCACCGCCCTCGGGGCCCATGGCTCGCGATCCTTAAGGCCGCCCCCCTCGATGACCGTGCGGAGCTGCACGCTCGCTGCCATCTGCAGCTGCAGTGCGTGCGCAGCTGCAGCGTGCACTCGCTTGGACACGGCCAAACGCCTGCGGGCCGATGCAATGGACAATTGCAGACGAGTCCGATGCGCGCTGACGCAATGGTGCAACGATTGCAGAGGAACGATACCGACGATGCTTCCAGACATTTCATAAACACCCCCCCACGACACATGTTATGTGTAACCGATGCTGCCAACACGCAAGCCTCATCGCTTCCTGGCCGCCTTAGCCGCGGGCGCAGCAGGCACATCGTCTACCTTGCGCTTGGGCATGAGCGATGCCAGCTGGGCGCTAAGGACATCGCCCTTGTTGATGGCGCACCTGTTTGTCAACATTGGTACAGACACTGATGGGGCAGCTGTAGACTTGATGGTCTTGAGTTTCATGTTGGGGGTGCCGTGCTCACCTGAATCCTGTACGAGCCAGAAGGGGATGACGAGCGAAGACGGTGCCTGCTTCAGCCCTCCAACGCCAGTGTTCGTCTCAGCCTTAGGAATCTTGATGCCACCACTGGGGGCCAACACGATATTGAACGTCAACCCCTTGGGGTCCTTGTATGTCTTCATGAACACATGCCCACACTGAACTATATCAGTTTGCTTCTTCAAGTAGATTGCCGAAGAGAGTGGGACAAGCACCAGCTCCTCAGCCTCAGACGAACGCGTTACGGTGAGAGCACGAAGCTTAACAGGCGTAATCACGCCACTCAAGTACTTGAGACAGTTGCCGTTCTGGCTGTATACATCATCCAAGGCCAGCCTGATTTTGGCCTCCTCGATACCCCACTGGTAATCGACCGACTTGAGGGGGCCATGGTCAGCGAACTTGTCGATCGTTTCCTCTATGGGGGAGCAGCGGCGAAAAAAAGATGAGACATGAAGACGCAGAGCCAAATGAGATGAGGGAACGACGAACGAGAATTCAAAGGTGTGGGGGTGTATATGCATTCCACATGCATTGCGACGAGGTCGCAAGACTGTCCTTCATAATCGTGGACACGACGAACTTGCCACGTAAGAAGTCGTCGATGGGGTACTTCACGCCAGTCGCAGCGTCGATGGAGATCAGCTCGTAAATGTTCTCACCCAAGGTGTCGCTCGCCAAGGCGACTTTGGCGCCAACCTCAAACCCCTTGTCACTGAGCTTGTCCACTTGGTTCGACCACTTGCCCGAAGCGGTGTACTCTTTCACATCTGAGCTGCGCACCTGCCCTGTCGCGGCTTTGGATGCGCTCTCGCGACCGATCTGCTTCCATGGGCTAGCAACTGCTTTGCCAACGTGCGTTGCCAACGCAGTGGTGAAGCTGACCCCGATGTCATTCAGCGTCTTGCAAGTGCCTAAGCGCTCATCGGGCTTGTTGAACACGAAATGAACTACGCGAGCGTCAGTCAATCCCACGATGGTGCCGTAGGCGACCGTGTCTGCCGTGATGCCCTCACCGCATGCGATCTGTCGCACTTTCTGAAGAAACTCATCGGCCACGTCGTAGACTTCTTATCGCTCGACAAGGCGGTCGCGTCGCCTGGCTTCAAAAGCATCTGATGGCCATCCCTCGCGAACTTACCCGTCGCACATGTCATCGCCTTCATGCATGCGAGCTTGAATGTCGCAGCGGCCCCCTCATGCTTGATCTGCACCTCGGCGAGAGACTTCGCCATTGAACCCGTGACCACGCACTGGGAGGTCAGCTGCCGCGAGAAGTCGCGAAGCTCGTTCAGAAAGATCGGGTTGCCGAGGCCGCCAGACAACTCCTTCACATATTTTACTAAGCCATCGATCTCCCCAGGAAAGAGAGAGCCTGCGCGAGTCGCCTCGCGGATCACACTATCCCAATCGATCATGGTGCCACCCGTGTGGTGTCGGTTGGCAATTGCTGCGATCTTGCACATGAGACTCATGCGAGATTCGCATCTGGCAATTTGTTGGCCTGCATTGCCAGCCTCCTGAGCAATATTACTAATCCACGGGAACTCCTTCACGAACTCGTACCGAAAGACCTTCCACTCAATTCCTTCGTCACACGCCTTAGCGTAGTCTGGTTGAACCTCCCGTAACCTCGTCAGTGACAATTTCCCTTGGTGCGAGATTCGGTCGAAACGCTCTGGCATGACCGCGGGTACTGGAAACCCGGCGTTGATGCAACGCAAACCCATGGATGTGTGGCCGCACGTATAGGATGCGAACTTTGCATCGCAATCATACTGCGGCAGCTGGCCCGCTGAGTCCTCCATTATTTTGAAATTGAAGTTCTTGATTGTATTGTACTCAGGCGTGCCCACTGGTGGAAGTTCCATGCAAGCTGGATTCTGGAGGGCTGAGTTCTTGAATCCATGTTTGCAGATCTTGGAAATCAAGTCCATAACCTCGCTCGGAATGATCCCATCTCCGTAACGATTCTCTGTGCACACCATCATATACTTCGAGTGTATTTTTTTCTACCCTCAGGCAGTCTATGCCACTTGCAATGCTGCGTACGTCTTCAAGTAATGGGACCACCGCTGCATCAGGATGCAAGTACATGTCATTGATGGCCATCATCTCGGGGCGGACCTCCGCAATCTGCTGTTCACGGGAGGCGTTCATCACGCCGCGCGCAGGAGGACGCCACAAGCGCCAGCAGCAATCCTCGCCCAAACGGCTTGAGCCCAAACTCTAGTGACATTCAAAAACATGTGCAACAGAGGGTTGCGAATTCGAAATGATATGTTGCATTTGCAATGCACAACATTCTTGCAACGCTCGATACAATATTCTGAATGCGTTCGCACGCAAGTCTGGATCATGATTTCCGATATGCGTGATCCCGAAAATCCAAACACATGCATGCGTTTCTGGAGGCAACACCCAAGGAAAACCCGATGCAGCAGCTCTGTTTTCAAGTAAGCATGTAAAAGTTAGCGAAGTTAGTAACTTAGTTAACTCAAGCTATCTACCTCCAAATGCACCGCCCGAGTTAGCCGACTTAGTAACATTACTAATGGTTATAACCTACTTGAAACCTAGTTGCAACTTGCTTATAACCTACTTACAGCTGCTGCTAACAATTAGTAAGGCCGAGGGTCTTCAGGCGGGACCCGGGACCGGCCCGGGACCCGCCTGAAGGAATTGACCTGTTATAAGAGTTATCAATAGTTATAAGTAGGTTATAAGTATGTTATAAGTAGGTTATAACATGTTATAACATGTTATGATTAGTTGGCGCAATTATAAGTTTGCTAAGTCGGAGCCCTGAGTTAGCCCGAGTTATAAAAGTTAGTAACTCCGCTAACTTTTCAACATGGTTCTCACCATATCGACATAGTCATATATTTTGCAGGGTGTACTCTTCAAAAAAAGAAGAGTTTGATCATATGTTTGCAAGTGGTGCACTCATCATTGTGACTTCTCGCATATCATATCTACGCTGGTCACAATTGCAATCGATGCAAATCCGCAGGTAGTGTTGCAACAATTGAGTTGCATGTTGTTTTTCTGGGGCATGCCATGTTGATTCCGTTGTCATTTGGGCTCCAGGGCATTTCGCGCGCATCATTTTGTGCTCACGATTTGCAAGTTGTGTCTTGCATCCATCTGAGACATGCAGCCGCATGGAGCGGATGCTAAGATTCTCAAATGCAAGGGCGCAATGGACATTATTGAGAGGAAGTTCGACTCGCCTAAAGCAGAGGTGGTGGATTTGTACGAACAGGTCAAGGCGATAGCTCGCCAACATGGTATGCTACTGACAGAGAAAATCAGCAGTAAGTATATGTACGTGAGCCCATGTAACAGATATGGCGACGGCGTCGTGCCGTGTGACGTCACTGACTTGATCATTAAAATATTGGGAAATGGGTTCAGGCACGAGCATCTGTTGATGCCTACGTGTGCCGAGGTGCCCCCAGTGGGCACTGCGAAGTACCCCAAGATCAAAGAGTTTAACGACAAGATGATGGCCGATAGCGCAGGACAGCTGCCGTTCTACGATGATGGTGATGGTAAATATCAGAATTACACATGCGGCCATGCATCGCAAGGTTTGCGATGCATCATACATGGCACGACCGTGCCCGAGACCAACCCAGAGCGGTTCAGCGACATAAGCCAGGACGGGAAGATATCATTGCAGCGCCTCCAGCAATCCAACCAACTTATGCTGATGCGGCTGTAAACGGTATCGCATGGGACATCTTCAAATGGCAGTTTATCGAGGCGTTTCCTTTCGTTCCAGACCTTGTGCAAGATGCGGGCAACGCAGGGCAGGCCGCTGCCAAGTGCGAGAGCAGGCTGGAAATTATGCTCAAGATTGCGCAGTCCGCGAAGAGCCTGAAGCAGAAACTGGAGCTGAATCCGAATGAGAAGTTCCCATGGGATAAGGTCAGGCGCCAGGCGGGCAGGGGCGCAGTCTTCAAGCATGAGATAGACCACATGGTGGACTATGAAGGAGATGTCAGGCGGACTGGACAATCCAGTGTTTCTTCACGAGCTGAGGGGCTTCAGCAGGCATCTGGCCAGAGCGACGATAATAAAGCCCGATGTCGCGGCAGCCGTCGCGACTTGCAAGATCGCGAAGGAGGGGTCGGGGGTGCTATTCAAGCTCGCGTGCATCAAGGCTATGCATGGCCCGAGCGACAAGTATAGGAAGGGCGACGAGCAGACGCTACTGAAGCCCATCGGACGTCAATGTGTTGCAGCACGAACGCAAGGCGCAGATCGCGTTACAGGGCGATGAGCTGCTGCAGAAGATTCGCAAGCTTGCGATTGACTTCGAAATCGATCCATCGAGCGCTCGCTGGTCCAACATAATCGGGCTCGCCGATGTTCGAGTTGCCCACTTCTTCTTCAACAAGCCCGACGAGAGCCGCGGGGTATACAAACAGATCACCGACATCGCAGTTGACGCTTGGAAAGCTATGGCTGCCAGCACTGGCAATAACAACGTTCACTGCCCATGGAAGGCCAAGGCCGTCTCGCATGCACCACAGTGTGCTAGCAGCGTCTCCTCGACAGGTGTCAAGACCTTTGACCAGCGTGGCGAGTGGGTGAACGTGTCCGAAACGTTGGCTGTCAAAGGTTTCAAGGTGGGCGTGGCGGTGTACAACCGCCAGGAGGGCGATGAGTCTGTGTATGAGATCAAGGCGATTGATGGGCAGAGTGTGAAGATGCAGACGGGAGGCGTAGAGCGCACCATAGATGCCGAGGACTTCATGCGAAACAAGTTCGCAATATACGACATCAAGAAAGAAGTAATCGACCAGTTCGACAAGTTCAGCCCATTGAATTGCATGGACTACCACTGGGGGACCGAGGAAGCTCTGATCAATATTGCACTCGACGAAGTCTATTCACAACATAGTGCTTGCCTCAAGCATATCACGGCGATTCATTCGCCAATCAAATATAAGGCGGTGTCAGTGAAGAAGGAGTTCAATAAGGACGCCATCGGACTTGTTCCGTTGACGACAACCAGATCGCTCAAGAAGGCGACGGATGAGATCAATATTGGCAACGTTTGCCTTAGGAAGTATACCGACCCTGCCAAGCATACCGATTACAACGTCGCGCTGATGGCCGTTGGCGGGCTCAAGCTCAAGCGTGAAGAGGGTGGGACTGGCATTGGTGGTCTGAAGCGCGTGCCGGATCAGCACGGGGTGCCTTTCTGGTTGGTCGGCGTGTGCACCGCGAAGGAGAAGCCAAACTTGGCTGTGACATTTGTGACCGCCACGAACGGCATTAAGGTTCCCATTCTCAAAAACACGGTCGAGCTCAAGAGCGGCGACAGGTTGCGCATGTCCGAGGACACAGCAAAGGCGCTTGCAAGGAAAGTTGCGTTGTCCGACGCCACGCCCGCCAAGCCCGCCAAGAAAAAAGCAAAGACGCAGTGAGCCGCCCATTCGCCGCATTGCCGCGGCATTACGCAGGGCGTTGGCGTCGCCCTCCGTATATGAACGCACCTTGTTGGATGGCGAAGACATACTGAAATGCTTCATACTGCGATGCGTCATCACACCATCGCACCGCATCATTCTGCGATGCAGCATCGCGCCAGTCTGCGATATCGTCGCAACGCACCATAGCCGTTCTGGCTCAATCGCTGGGGTATCACGTGGCCCACGCTGCCCCGCACGTCTACATGTCAGTGTCTGTTTCCATGCGCACGGTGATCGAGGGCGGCGGGCTCAAGGAGCCGTGGATACCGCGGACTATTGTCCATAGCGGAGGTATTGCGTTCATCGAGGTATCCCTGATGGACAGGAGGCTCTTCCAGTTCGTCGACATCCAGAACCCAACAAACAGGAACGCCCCATTTGCCCAAAATCATTTCTTCAAAGAGTTGAAGGCCCTCCGAAACGCTGCATCGGACATTGCGATATGGGAGTACATGAAATCGCGAGACCCATTGCTGTCGGACCAGTCTGACCAAGACAAACTGATCAAGGCCTACAAGAAGAACATCGACGAGAGTGCTATGCCAGCATACGTTACGGTTCAGTTGCCAGAGGTTGAATTTAATGGTGGCGGCGTGGCCTTGAAGTGCGAGCCGATCGCAGTAAGATGCATATTTTCTGCATCAGCGATTAGCAAGGTACATGTGGAATGTACAGAGAGCGTACTGACTTACATCAGATGTGCTGCGCTGAAAGCAGCAGAGGATGATGGCACCGAGAAACAAAAGAGAGGACTGAGCGGAGTACCAGGGGTCCGATGCGACAAGCGTCGCAGGGTGGTGTATGTCGTTGTGAAATCCCACAACGCGTCAAGACGCATCTATCAAAAACCAGTGGAATGGACTGACACGTGTATTTTGCACTGCGCCCGCGAGCTACGCGACAAAGTGGTCGCGAAGGGCGAGGAGATAGAGGATCCCGAGCCCGATGCTGATCTTCTCCATGGGCTGAATGGTGCCGAGCATGGCGAGGGGGGTGGACCCGAAGATCAACAGGGCGATGGCGAAGACGACAATGTCGATGCTGCGGGTGATAGCGACGCCCAGGGCTGAGACGTCACGCGCTGCGTCGGGCACGCACACCGCGCCCGCCCTTTCGACCTCCTATCTATTCTCTCACCGTCGGCCCCGTCGTCCTTCCCACCCGCGGGGGGGGGGAGGGGGAGGGGGGCCTCCCCGCCATCTTTTTCCACGCCCCCTCGCGCCGCCCCTCGCTCGTTCGCATCCTAGATGCGCTCTTCAGGCAGACGCACCGCCGCCACCCCTCACCCCTGAATGTTCAACAAGGAGCCATCTGGGAACGACCTCTTATAGAGCGCCAACTCGTCCTGAGGGCCTGCACCTCCTGCTCCAGCTCCTCGACCTTCTGCGCTGCCTCCGCCTGCTGCTGCTGCTGTAGCGCTGCCTCCGTCTGCTGCTGCTGGTGCCGCTGCTCTGCGATCGTGCGCTGCTGTTCCCCCAACTCCGCGAGCCAGTGATCGTGCTGCTGACCGCGCAGCAAGAGATCGTCCTCCACATCGTCCACTCGTGCCAGCAACACTTGTGCAACATGTACGTGCGTAAGCAAAACCTTCTATCGGCAGGTGGAGGGGCGACGGCGGCGGCGACGACATCGACGACGACGAACTCAAGACGACGACGCCCGCCTCGCGAAGCTGCCGCATCGCGACGACTACGCCAAGGGTCTCGGGCGCCATCACAGCGCGGCTCTCGGACGACACCACGGGGGGATGTGCGGGGCCCGATCCGTCCTCGGGGGGGCTGCGCGGGGCTGCCATGGGGCGCGCGTGTGAGCACGAGCCGCTACGTACGAGCGCCCCGACCCAATCCCCATGAACCCTACATCCAACACGGCGATGCGGATGCTCCGCAGAGGCGACGTCGCGGGGTGGCAACGTCGCGGGGTGGGGGGCTTGGGGGTGGCCGACTTGGGGGGCCAGGAGCAAATGGTTGGTCTGGGGTTCGAATGGGAATGGGGTCGGGGACACATTTTGCGTGATCTATGGGGGGGGCATGCAGTTTACTTCGCATGTGTATGCGAGCTCGTAGTTGGGCGCGCTGCTTATGGGGATACAGCCAGCGCCATGGGTGTGAAAACCATCATCGTTGCACATGCGTTCAACAACATTTGCTTGCGACGCAACTGTGCGTGATTCTCATTATGGTGACAATCGCATCTGCCACATCGTCGGCCGCACAATGGCCACTGTCATTACCACCGATACACACCGACTCGAACGTACATGTCATGTAAGAGACGCTAGCGTCAGCATCACAAATCACATTATGCGTATGCAAACTATTTCGCCACAGCCGTTGTGTTGTTATGTGCGCGCGACGCCGTGAGTTATTGATGTGGGTGTTGGACTAGCTTCGGTTAGGGCGAGATAATGTTTGGTATTTGTAATATCGTAGTTTGATGTCGAACGGCACAGTAGTGTAGAGCTTCGTAGGTTAAGGATTTCGGCTTTCGGGTGAGTACAGTACTGCAAGCTTTGTGTGGTCTGTATATGTGTAGAGTGCATCTAAGATGCACGAGGAACTATAAAGATCCGCGTCTCTCTCTCTCTCTCTCTCTCTCTCTCTCTCTCTCTCTCTCTCTCTCTCTCTCTCTCTCTCTCTCTCTCTCTCTCTCTCTCTCTCTCTCCGACGCCGTTTTGGCCCATGTGTTCAGCCGCGCCCGCGGCGCGCGGGCCGTGGGTTCGCGGCGCGGGGCCCGCTCCTCCACAGGGTGCTCGCCCCCCCCCCCGCCGCGCGGGGCCCCCGGCACCCGCCGCGGCCTCGGCCCCCCCCCGCCTGGCCCGGATGAGCGGTGGTGGCGACGACGCCACCGAGGTGGCAATGTTGCTCGCAGCGGCGAGCGAAATACAGCAGCGACGGGAGAAGGTGGCGGAGGAGAAGCCACGGCTGCAACAGACTTCGAAGAAGCGGCCGACCGCGCCGCGGACGGCTCCGCCAGAGCCATCTTGGCGGCCGCCATGGCCTCCGCCGAGAAGAAGCGCAAGGCGATGTGGCGATGTGCTGGTCGGCACAACAGACTCGCGTGCCGACGTGGCGCGGATCGGTGGCGGACTCGCTGCTCGAGAAGCTCAACCTCGCGCCGCCCATGAACCCGACTATGAACTCGATGAAGGACCTTCTCGAGTTCGAGGCCGACGAGCCCGAGGGCGGCGGCGACGACGCCGCGGGCGGCGGCGACGCGGTCGACGAGGGCGACGGCGACTACGAGGGCGCCGCGGCGGATGAGTACGAGGGTGGCGACGCTGAGGGCGGCGGCTACGACGACAGCGCGGGCGAGAGCTACACCGCCGATGGCGACGCCGAGGGCTGCGGCTACTACGGCCACTGCTACGAGGGCCTGCACGCCGACTACTACGAGGGTTCGCACTACGGCGGCAACGACCTCGACTACAGCCACGACGACAGCAGCGAGGGCGCTGGCAACGTCGGCAACGACGGCTGCAGCCGCGGCGGCAAAGACAGCTACTACGGCAAGGGCGGCTACTACGGCTACTACGGCCACGGCAAGCGCGGCTACTACGGCGACCACACCAAGGACGGCTACTACGGCAAGGACGGCTGGTGGGCCAAGGACGCCTACTACGGCCGTGAGAAGGACGACGGCTACTATGGCCACAATGGCGACGGCTACTATGGCCACAAGGGCGACGGCTACTATGGCCACGAGAAGGGCGACGGCTACCATGGCCACAAGACGGGCGACGGCTACTACAGCCACGAGAAGGGCGACGGCTACTACGGCCACAAAGGCGACGGCTACAACGGCCAGGGCGGCGGGCAGTGGCGCGGGCCGATGCTGCGTCCGCGAGTCGACAAGGGCGACGGCTACTACAGCCACGAGAAGGGCGACGGCTACAACGGCCACGAGAAGGGCGACGGCTACTACAGCCACGAGAAGGGCGACGGCTACAACAGCCACGACAAGGGCGACGGCTACTACAGCCACAAGAAGGACGGCTACTACGGCGGCCACAAGAAGGACGGCTACAACGGCCGCAAGAATGGCGACGGCAAGGACGGGGGCTGGGGCGACGGCCCCCGCCCCCGCGGGGGCAAGCACACCCGCCTCGCCAAAGCGCTGGCCGCGCGGGAACACCTGCAGGGCTTGGGCGACTTGTCCGAGCAGGACCAGAAGTACGTGGCCTGGAGCCGCCGCACGCAGCCGCAGGCGTGGCTGAAAGCGGTCGCCGACTACGCTGCGGCGAGCGCGGCGGGCTCAAGCTCCGTGTGATCACGGGGCACACGTCGGCGACCACCGTGTCGTCGTCGTGGTCGTGGTCGTGGTCGTGGTCGTGGTCGTCGTCGTCGTCGTCGTCGTCGGCGTTGTCGTCGTCGTCGTCGTCGCGCGGTCGGCGAGGCGTGCCCCGTCGGAAGGGGTCGAGGCTCCCGCGGCGGCGACTCAACACAGGAGTTGCTGCCGAAGCTGCGGGGGTTCACAGCAGCTGAGGGCTGCCACGAATGTGGATTAAGAATCGTCGCAGAGGGTACCGCTGTCAAACGACACGGGCGTCGTCTTTGAGAATCTCAAAGACGACAAAGTGTCGTCTTTGAGAATCTCAAAGACGACACGCGCGTCGTCTTTGAGAATATCAAAGACGACAACATCTCTATTAGATTTAATATTACCAAAATGTCGTCTTTGAGAATCTCAAAGACGACGCGCGCGTCGTCTGACAGTGGTACCCTCTGCGACGCTTCTCGGTCCACCATCAGAGGTGTTCATCGCAGCGGTCGCGAGGCCTTCGGACGATCGCTGAGCGGCGCGTCGCTCCCGCTCAGCGTGATCGCTCCGCTTCCTCTGAGCATTTTTCGGAGGCTCACGAGCGACGGCGAAACGATCGACCTCCCCCCTCCTCCCTCTCATCCCCTCCTCCTCCTATTCCTCATCATCATCCTCCTCATCCGTTGCCTCCCCCTCCTCCTCCTCCTCCTTCTTCCTCCTCCTCCGCCTCCGCCTCCTCCACTTCCATCCCCCTCCTCCTCCCCCTCATCATCCTGAGGTGTCCTGAGGTGTCCTGAGGTGTCCCGAGGTGTCCTGAGGTCTCCTGGGGTTGTCAGCTCAGAGGTGCCCTGAGGTGTCCTGAGGCGCCCTGGTGTTGTCATCTCAGAGGTGTCCTGAGGTGTCCTGAGGTGTCCTGAGGTGTCCTGAGGCGTTGCATTCGCCGTCGTCGTCGTCGGCGTCCGCCGTCGTCGTCGCCGTCGTCGTCGTCGCCGTCGTCGTCGTCGTCATCCTGCATCGTCGTCGTCGCCGCCGCAGTCGTCGTCGTCGTCCGCCGCCTTCGTCGCCGCCGACGTCGTCGCCGTCGCCGTCGTCGCCGTCGTCGTCGTCGCCGTCGTCGTCGTCATCCTGCATCGTGGTCGTCGCCGCCGCAGTCGTCGTCGTCGTCCGCCGCCTTCGTCGCCGCCGACGTCGTCGCCGTCGCCGCCGTCGCCGCCGCCGCCGTCGTCGCCGTCGTCGTCGCCGTCGCAGCCGCCGCCGCCGTCGCCGTCGCCGCCGTCGCCGTCGCCGCCGTCGCCCTTATCCTCCGCATCGGCTGCGCCGTCTCACCGCCGCCCATCACCCCCGCAATCGCGACCCTCAGTGGTCCTCGCGAAGGTTCGCGACGCGGTCCTGGCCCTCGCGAATGTTCGCGATCGTGGCGGCCTGGCTCGCGATAGTGGCGGCCTGGCTCTCGATCGTGGCCTTCTGAGCTTCGATCGTGGCGTCGTTGCTCTGAATCTGCTCAATCAGCCATTTGATGTAATCATCGCGCTGCTTCAGGGCGCGATCAACCACGGAGACCATCACACGGCGATGGTCATCAGCCGACTCGAGCTGCTGGTTCATAACAGCAATCATGCGGTCCACCGTATCCTCGACGGGGCCGCTCCGCCACGATCCACCACCAGCATAAGCCGAGGACGAGCCGTCACCAGTTGACGCCATGTCGGGCGGGGAGGTCGACGGTGGGTGGGCTGGGCTGATAACCGTTCTGTACAACATATACGGAGGATGGCGAGGAGGATGAGGACGAGGATGCCAATGATGACGAGGACGGGGGTGGTGGAGATCACGCTGCTCAGACAGCGATCGCACATCGTCGACGTATGCGATCATCGTCGCAGCGTTCTGGCACAGATCGCGCCCGTCTCTCTTCTCTAGCCACAATGCCGGTCAGGCTTGAAGATATCAAAGCACTCCGAGCCCTGCATCGCCATGAAGATAGACTGTTTAGGAACCAGCAGCTTGACACCGCCATCAAGCACAAGGCCAACAGCCTCAAGAAGGCGAAGCAGATGGACCGCAAGGCGACCTTGTCGCCGCGCCGCGCGCTGTCGGGACATGCTTGCATATGCATGCAGATATGATATTGTTGTTTGGTGCGGTGTATGTACACTAGAAGAGCGGTGTGATATGATAGTTCTGGGCTAGGTTGTGGGGTGTGTCTGATGTTGTCGGCGTGATCCCGCCTGGTTGTGCGTCTCACGGCGGGCGTGGTGACGCCTATCGCCACACCTATTCCCCCCCTCCCCCACCGCCATCCCTCCGACATGCCCCGCCCGTTCGGTTTGAGGTGATGCAGTGCTTCAAGGCGTGCGAGAAGGCCAAGAAGAAGGCCGAGGACGCCGAGTACGCTTGGCTGCAAGCGTGTGAGCACGCTGCGGACTTGCATGGGCAGCACGATCGGGCAAGGAAGCTGGTAATCGACACAGGGGGCTTGTACAGAGCACGGGGGCGCAAGGCCTTAGGCTTCGACGCGTGAGTGCGTGGATACGCAATTAGGACCGAGTGTGTAAACACCGTTTCCCAAGAGTGGTGCCTGTCGCGGGGAGGGCGGGCGCTTCGCGCCATGCGCTAAGAAAACAATGCCTGGATCGAGCTCGTCGGGGCAGCGTTGCAACCATTGCAAATCTGGGGTCAATTGTTAGGGGGGAGTGGGAGATGTGTGGCTTATCGGCTCAGTTGCAATAGGTTTTGCACAAGTTATCGGTTCAATTGTGGAGGGGCAATGGGCAAGTCCCGCAAGAGATCGCGATGGATGCCCAGGCTCGCCAGGACTGGAAGGAGGACAAACATGTCAGGCTGACCAACGCTAACATCACCAAGGTAGCATGCAAGGCCGAGTTCTTGTGTGCATCGAAGAAGGTGGCCTCGTGTGTGAAAACACGTTAGACACTCATTGCAATGACATTAGCCACCGCACTAGCAATTGCAATTGCATTTGAATTGGATGGCATGGAATGCCTGTGCCCTGTATATATGTGTTTTGTTTTAGCGCACGATTCCCAGGTTCTCGAGAAGTTCAAGAAGTTCGAGGCCGCCAAGAAGAAGATGGAGGAGGCCAAGAGCGAGTGGATGGAGTCGATCGGTGATCGCATCGATGCCCACGCTGAGTGGGAGAACGCGTGCGAGCAGCACGCGAGCATCAAATCAGAGCGCATGCCGCGCTGAGCGTGCCGCGCTGGGGCCGTGTCGGGCGAGGTTTCGCAAGTGCGATGATATGTTCAGATTCGCAATGGCCCACGTCAAATGATCAGTGGTCACGCCAATCATGCCTTACATCTGATTAGCATGCCGAGCAAGGGGGTGGACCCATCCAAGTCAGTGTTTGTCAAGCTGCGCCCAGCCGTGGCGACGACGATGGCTGACCCCCCCCCGCCCCCCGAGAGGACTACCACCCCCCGAGAGGACTACCAACCCTCGCGCTGTTGGTTTGTTCGACACCCCTGTTGACCTTTGCCTCATCGCCAAGCGTGCACGCGTCATCGTCGTGGGCTCCGTAACCATTTTGGCTCAAACAGTTTTGCGAAATTGCATATCGCTTTCTGCTGCGTAGCAGCAATGACGTCGATGCTTGATGTGCTGGCCGAACTCAATCATATGGTTGATCGGCATCAGACCCAAGTCGGCTGCGGACTCGACGCAAAGACATGCGCCGACAACCAGATGCAGTCGCTGTTGTCGAGAGTGCGATCCTTCGGAACGATCAGCCCTGACGACGCTACGCTATTGGTGAGCGCAATTCGGGACAATGCGCTCTCAGACTGGTCCCCTGATCAGATTGCAGAAATCTGCACGGCGGTAGGGCAGAAGACGGGTGGGCTGACCAGCACCGCAGATAAGAAGTGGCAGACGGTAACTGCATGCTCGCGCTTCCTTTCGGCGTCTGAGGCGACCAAGTTAAAGAGCGGCGACATGTCGCAGAAGGCGATGATCGCCATGGTGTGCAAGAGGGCTCATGCGATCGGTATGTGCACTCTGTCCGAGGGGAGCAAGGGTCAACTCGCAGCGGTGGTGTCGTCCCAACTCACTAGCATTACCAACGACATGTGGTACGACATTCTGGTGCAGGTCAAGCTGAAGCTGGCTACCATGAAGGCACGAGACTGGAAACACAGAACTATATGGGAATACAATTCTCCAGACACCCTCGAGAGCGAATCGTGGCACTATACCGCGTACCCCGGGCGAGACCCGCCACGCGGGCAGGACTGGTGCGTCGACGAGCCCGACTTCGTGCGACTGAGCAGTCGCCTGATGAAGGGCGGCAAGCACGCGGCCAAGCAAATGCGGGACGACCGCCCCGCCCCGCCGCCGCCGACCGCCCCACCTCCCGCCATGGGCGACTTCGGCGCCTACCAATCCATGTACGGGACGATGAACGCGTACCATATGTACGCTCATCCAGGAATGGTGCCTCCGCCAGGGATGGTGCCTGGCCAATCGTCACACTCTTGGTCGCATCCGCCAGGGGCGATGCCGAAGCCCAAGGCGCCACCGCAATATACGCCCTCACCACAGGAGGCGCCCCCGCCTGCGGCCCCACCAGCCGCGGGAGGAATGCCCGCCCCGCCCGACGACTTATCTGATGAGGAGGCAGCGCTTCGCAAGACAATGCGCAGCCGTAAGGAGGCCGTGGCCCTGAATAAACGTCCAGCAGCTGCTGGGGGCGATGCCGATGGCGTCGAGGGCGCCGACGACGATGGCGACGAACTCGCCGACGAGGAGGGGGGCCCGCCGAAGAAGGTCATGAAGGGCGCCCCGCCGAAGAAGGCCATGAAGGTGGTCATGCGGAGGCCCTCGGCGAAGCCGAAGCCGCTGCCCAAGGCCCCGCTGACGGGGGCCCCGAAGATCGAGTACCGCGCGGGGTATATACTCACGCAGCCAGGCAAGTCCCAGTACAGGGCTGTCCTGGGGCGGTCCGACAGGCGCATCCGCTGGGACACGGACAGCACGCGCCAGGAGGCTTTCACCAAGGCGATGAAGTTCATAGACGAGCGCTCGTAGCCGCTTGTTTGCTCTGCTCACCGCCGATCGCGACTCCTCGCGATTTGTTTCGCTGTGCTATAACGCTTGTGTGCATTGTTCATGTATGTCTGCATGGTGCAATGTAAAATGCAAGCCGTTGTTCCATCATATGCGAGGGGCACCCGTCGCACAATCCTCTGTTGCGATTGCAGATATCGCATTCATGCTACCATCACTCAGTATCAGTTTTGGCTCAGGCCATGTCGGCGGGGCCACCGAAGCTTCGCAAGACAGACGCCGAAGCACTGATTGAGTTACACAGAGGCCCATATGTATATGAGCGGAATCTTTCATACATTCTCAAGTACGCACGAGATAATGGTATACCAGATAACATTTCGCGTTATGCGCAGTACAGCGCAATACAGAAATTAATCGGTGCCGAATCGAACCAGTACGGTGACGTGCTTGTCGGCATTGATATGCCATTGAACAGCGGTAAGAGCTTCAAGAACTGGGCGTGCGCCCCTGGCCCGTACTTGTACTCGACGGCGAAACGGAGTAAGGGGTTCAGAGATCTGTTGCGCCGCCAGCTCGCCAAGCACCCGTGCTCCCTAACATCCCCATGGCGCATCTGTTTATATTTCGACGGTATCTCACCGCGTGACCCGTGGGCCAAGGGCAAAGACCACCGAGGGGTGGATGCTGTATACTGGTCGTTTCTAGAGTTCGATGAATTCTTGCAGGACGAAGACGCATGGCTCGTGCTCAGCACCGCTCGGGTTTCCAAAGTGAGGGACATGCCTGGAGGGATCGGGCAGTCGGTTGCAATGACGTGCAACGAGCTCATGTTCAATACGTCTGGCGGGGTGAACTTTCGTACGACTGGAGTTATCTTGGACGTGTCAGAAGCAGGGGATGCCACAAGGCACGCGACTATAATCGCGAGGTTGGGCTGCACTGTGGGCGACGAAGAAGCCCTCCGTGAATTCCACATGAACAAAGGGCACGCGGGCGCCAAACATTGTGCCATCTGCAGGAACGTGCTCAACCAGAAGTACGACTATGCGTCGCGCGACACGTCTGGTACATTTATATCGGACGTATGTCTCGACAGAAGCAAACGCGTCGTCAACGCAGACGCGCAGATCGTTGCTATCTTGGAAAGGCTACGCCCCGACTGGGAGAGGCACGACCGCGGTGAGACTAGCGACAACAAGTGGAAGGAAACCACGCAGCTAAAGGGTTGGAACTTTCATCCGACGCACGTTGCCTTGGACGCCAACCTCGCCTACGGTGTCATGTCGCTCCTCTGCTTCGATTGGATGCACATCTATAGCGTCAACGGCATCGTAGCTAAAAAAGTGAAAGCTTTCACTGAGAACAAGGCGGTTGGCAAACTCTGCAGCGCCGAAGATCTCAACGACTATCTTTCAAACTGGACATGGCCCCACAAGTTTCATGCCGCCAGCGCCGTGTTCGCACAGGGCGAACTACAGGCAAACGCGTCGCAAGAGCTGTCTATGATTCCCGTGCTGGCGCGTTTCATCAGGCAAGTCATTGCCAAGCTGCCTGATGCAGGCACCATCTCGGGTCAGATTGCAAGTTTACTTGCACTGTGCGATGCCGTTGATATGGTTATTCTCTCGTCCAGGGGCCTCGTGACTGCACGTGAGCTGGATGTCGCCGTGATGAAGCATTTGGACCTACACAAGCGCACATACGGGACTAAATATTGGGTTTACAAACACCATATGGCAACTCATCTTGCCGACATGCACTTCAAATTCGGACCCTTGAACTGCTTCGTCCACGAGCGGAAGCACAAAGTTTGCAAGAAGTTTGCAAAGGACCATCTGTGCATGAGGACCCCCGAGAAGTCATTGATGACGCAGCCCACGGCGCAGCACAGTTACGACATGGAGCACTTCAGCATCTCAACGACGCTGGTCGACCCCGTGGCCGCCACCAAGAAGCTCATGGGCGTCTTGAAGGAGCTGCGCCCGCAGACGCAATCGGCATCATCGAGCCTCGCGGCGTGGACCAAGCACGGGCCGATCCATAGAGGAGACATATGCTTGCTGGGACGTGCTGCAGGACACGCAGCCGTGCAGGTCTGGTTCCATGTAGATTGTGACACAGAGACTGCGCCCTCAGGGCCTCTATGCTTAGTCTTGGAATTGCAGACTCGGCACGTGCACAGCGCAGATTACTATTCTAGGTACTCCATAGACGAAGATAATAATCCCGTGCCCCTTCCTTTGGACTCGCTAAGGCACCCTGTGATTAACAGGCGTCTCGGCGATGCAATCACTTGCTTTTGGCCAGTTGAATATCGCAAATTGGAATGCTGACGCGTTTGCGATAAAGAAGTATACATCTTCACATCAATGAATACATCTTCAAATCATCCCGCAAGAAACACAACATCGAAATTGAAACGACATTGAACGCCCCAAAATCAAGTATATGCTACCCGAAAAGATATCATGTTATCCGAAATAAATCAACATGCAAACTTTTATAACTGAATTATAACTAAGTTATAACTCCGCCTAACAGTTACTAACTTCCGATGCCTTCAGGCGGGGCCCGGGACTGGTGGCGCGAGACCCCGGACCCGGTCCAGCGCGGGACCCGACCCTGAGCATCGACTTCCCCCAGTTTGATGGGGAAGTAGGGGAAGTAGGGTAAATTCGACTAGGGGAGATAAGGTAAATCACAGAGAACAACCAGCGGGAAAGTAAGGTAAACCCGTAGGGGAAGTAGGGTAAATCAGCTAGGGGAAGTAGGGTAAATTGCTATAATTGCGTTAGGGGAAGTAGGGTAAGTAATGTGTGGAGATGAGAGCTAGGGCGCGCAGGGTAGGCGAAGTATATATACTTCATCTACCCGATGTAGCATTTTAGCGTACATGCACTATGTCCCCTAAGGGGACATAGTAAATGTGCATTAAAATGCTTGCAGAGTAAATACGAGCGGGGAGGGGCGAGGGGGTAGGGGACGTAGGAATTGTTAAATATTTTAAACATTGTCGAAAGGAAATGAGTGCGGGGGGGTCGAGGGGGCGCGTTGGATTCGTGCGCGCGTTTATGGCCGCCGCCAGGGGCCCGCCCTAGTGGCGGGAGAGGGAGAAAGAAAAAGTGCTTCCCAATATTCAATAGGATCTCATGATGGTCATCGGGCCGTTGGTTCGTTTGGTTCCTGCAGGCCGCGCGCGGCCGCTCGCGACCGCGCGCGCGCCCGCCGATTGGCGGGGCGCGCGCGCGCGGCCGAAAAAAAGGAAGCGCGCGGGCAACCCACCCTACAACCTACCCTACGCGCCCGCGGGGGTCGGCGGATGAGGCGACAGCCCTGATATGCGGAGGGGAGGGGGGGGGGAGGGGCGGGGATCGAGGGGGGGGGGGGGGGCGCAAGGGAAGGGAGGGGGGGGGGTGGACTCCCCCCCTCCCCCGCACCCCCGCCCCCCCCCCCCCCCCCCCCCCCCCCCTTCGAGGGGGAGGGGTGGGGATATGGGGGGGGGGAGGGGGGGGGGTAACAAGGGGGGCAGGAGTGAGCTTTGGAAGAAGGGAATAACAAGGGGGGCAGGTTTTTTTCTTGGGGTGCTCCAGGGCCGTTTTGGAGGCCATCTTGAGCGTCTTGGGGGCCTCCTGGGCCGTCTTGGGGGCCTCTTGGGGCCGCCTTGGGGGCCTCTGGGCCTTTCTGGGGCCATGCTGGAGACCTCTTGGGCGATCTTTGGGGTCCTTTGGGCCGTCTCGGGCCGTTGGAAGGCCGAAAAAAAACAAATGCCACACTCCCTCAACAACTCTTTGGGAAATCAATGATTTTGGCCTTTTCGGCCCTGCCTGGAGGCCCTCTTGGAGGCCTCTTGGGCCATCTTGGGCCATCTGGGCCTTTGACTATTACTATCACTATTACTATGACCATTATTATTACTATCACTATTACCCCGACGAGGAAGATTCGGTGGGCA
The DNA here is from genome assembly GCA_963575745.1 of Prorocentrum cordatum. Taxonomy (NCBI): domain Eukaryota; class Dinophyceae; order Prorocentrales; family Prorocentraceae; genus Prorocentrum; species Prorocentrum cordatum. Next base: position 45,406 of record CAUYUJ010016006.1, on the reverse strand, counting down.
GGAGGTGGGAGTAACACGAGGACTCCCGAGGGATAGCTTTGGAGACCTCCCCACGCAGCACGCGGCCCCTGAAAGGGACCAGAGGGCGAATATATATATATATATGTATTTGTATATGTATATATATATACATATAGATATATATATGTATATGTATTTATTTATGAATAAACATATATATACATATATATGTACACGTGTGTGTGTTTGCATGTGTGTGTGTGAATGTGCGTGCGTGCGTTTGCGTGTGTGTGTGTGTGTGGGTGCGTGTGTGTGTGTGTGTGTGTGTGTGTGTGTGTGTGTGTGTGTGTGAGTGTGTGCGCGTGCGTGTGCGTGTTCGTTAGGCGGTGGGGGTCGGCGCAGCCACGTAGGATTGTTGTTTCTTTTTCAGCTAGATGGAGTAGTGAAGACCCCACCTGTATTTCTCAGCAGAGGTGCACTGCATGTGTGGCAACGAAGAACCAGGCGCGCATGAATGAACAACCGTTTTCATTTTGCCAACGAAATCTTCATCGATAAATGTATTCGTGCGGCTGGGGTTGATGAACATTGATTTTCTGCTCCAGTGCCATAGCCAATGAAACTTCGCAGGGTTATTCCATAGAGTCTCGCCGTTGCTCTCGGCAGCAGCAGCAAGTTTTTGATATCTGAGCAGGAAGTCGTCAACTAGCTCCATGATTGTAGTGCTTACATGCACGGGCAAGAATAATTCTCCTCTGTAGTCGTGCAGCAAATCTTGTACCTTGACCATTGCGAGAGCCGCTCCGTCCACGAGTTCGAAATCAGTGTGCGCACGCCCAAACTTACACCACGCTTCTCGGAGAGCTGGCAATAAATCCTTTGCTTCCGCAGCCTTACCTCGGAGTGACGGGACATGTTTCTGCTCCTTGCCTTTGACAACGAACGTGTTGACTGTAAAATTTGTGCACTGGCACGCTGACTGCATAGACGAATAATATTCGTTTACATGTTGAAATATATTTGAACAGTTTTCTTCTAGTGAATTCGGCATCACGTTGAACACAAGAATGTATAGCACACTTCCTTGGAAATATTGCGATGCCCCGAGGTGCCAAACATGCAACTCATCGGGTTCCAAGCAATGACAACTGACTCCAGGCAAGCTGAACACATGGTGCAGAAACTTGTTATGATATAGCGCGCGCCATTGCTCCTCTGTGTGCAATGAGTACTTCCACCGAGCATCCGCGCTAAAGTTATTGTAGAGTAGCGCGCGGTCATCCGTCAGCCTCGTCGCAGGACAAAGGTCGCACATTAGATTGGCGTTATAGTGTCGAAGCTTTAATGCTTTCGCGAAGTGGTCCAAATCCCCTTTCAACGAGTGCACCAAAGCAAACAGGCCATCCGCGAGCTTAGTATTTGCAAGCACGCGCTCTGACACTTTATCTGCCGACCATTCGTTGCCGCGCCAATCGACAGGGGGCCATACCCCCTTGTATAACCAGTAAAGTGACCTTGTGACGATTGACCATATCTCAGGCATTGTTTCGTCCGTGCATAAAACTGGGAAGATTCCAAACATCAGAAGTTTCACGTCAATAGATTTCCCCTGCACCCAAATACTCTGCAGGCTATATGCATCATACGACTTGGTATTCGCTTTCCCGACACCGATCGCGGGGACCGCGTCCCCGTGCAGCGAAAGCGGTACAGCATTTGCTTTTCAGTGCGCACGTTCTTGTACTGGGTGGTTTTCTAGGCGAGGGTCCTTTCGGCGCAGAGCTTCCGTCCAGAAAGCAATCCTGTCTGATCTGCTTCGGCATTTCCCAAGGAAGAGCTGATCAAAACGAGACCTATTATGATGATAGTAGTGGGAGAACATAGCATGTGGTAAAAAAAAAAATGAGAAATCAAACTCAGCAGACAGATCCTCCCCATGCTGCTCCTTCATCCTTCTCATAGGCACAGGATGATGGAAAGCTGGTGGAGTAGATGGGCTGCCGAGGTAACTCAAGAGATTGCTGTGCACATTGCCAGGGAACTTACCATAGGCACCGAGCTTAGCTAAACGAAACAACGATTCACTCGCACGATCTGCACTCAACCCACAGCTACTCAACAAAGATACTTGATCCTGGTAGGCCTCGTGGCATATCTTCTGAACCTGACGCGCTGACAGCTGACCCCACGACCACTTTTGAATGCAATGCAACGCCAATCTCGAATTGAAGGGGCCTCTGTCATCTGAACCAGTCCTTGCAGGGACATCCTGCACGTCATCACTGTAACCAGCTCGTTGGTGGCGGCCGCCTCGGCCGACGTCGTCGGCCAGTGACCGTTTCATGAACGTGTAACATAAAACATATGAGTTTGTGCAAACAGGCTAGAGCTAAATGGCTAAGGATGACTGTGTGAGCGCACGTGCATGTTCGAGATGCCTACGAGGGGCCCCAGCGGAGGCATCTCAGGCCCAAGGCGGCGCCCCAGCGGGGCCAATGCTTACGAGGAATCGGGTGAGCATTGTAACAATGCCAAAACGATGGGGAGAACTACGATGATCATGATGACAACGGTAAGGAGGAGGAGGGGGAGGAGGGGGAGGGCGAGGAGGAGGAGGAGGGCCCTCGGGGAAACACCCTCTGAGGATATACCGAACTCCATCTTCGGGCCATTCGGAACAGTGCGAGGCACCCTTGCAGAGGAAACGCTGGAGAACCGCTGAGCCTCGAAGTGGAGATGATTTTTCCTACGGTCCTACACAGCCTGCGCTTGCAGGCGACGCAGCCTGCGCTCGCAGGCCAACGCTGATGGCCGCTGCGGGCCTCGTGGTCCAGGCTGCCTCCGCAGGCAGCCAAGCGAGAAACACCCTCGGCGTTGTTGCCAGGGCGTTTGTCGTCCTCCTCCTCCTCCTCCTCCTCCTCCTCTCCCTCCTCCTATCCCAACATGTTTCAACGTGATTAGAATCATGTTGCGCCCTTCCTCATCCTACTCCTCCTCTTGCTCCTCATCCTCTTCCTCCTCCTCCTCCTCCTCCTCCCGCCGCCCTCCGCTCCAGGAAACGGGGTGGCTCCGTCTCGTTTGCAGATTACGTATTATCATCCTCCTCCTCCTCCTCGTCCTCCCCCCCATCCGTCCCCTCCTTTGTTTTCCTCAGAGCTACGAGCTCAGAGTGCGTTCTTCATGGCCTTCGTGAGCTGCCTCTCCTTCGTTTTCGTCATCCCTGCCAACTCGTTATCGACGCCCTCCAAGGTCTGGAAGATCTCGGCCGTCTCGCCGAGCACCGTCCTGATGTCACCTGGCGACACGTCCTTGCGAGGTTTCGTCATGAGGGCCTGCATGTCGTCGATCCTCTCTTGGACCGTCTTGACGGTGGACTCAGTCTCTTTGAGCAAGACTCCAACAGTTCCAGCTGGATCCAACTGCACGTTCTTCTCACCGCCATGTTCGAGCACCTTGAGATAATTTAAAACAGCATAGAAACACATAAGGAATACTTAACAAAACCACCTGGATTTCAAAATTTGATCAAAATTTGATCGAAATTTGATCAAATTTTGATCAATTTTGAAATCTGTAGGTTTTTTAAAATATTCCTTATGTGTTTCTATGCTGTCGATACCTCGTGGTATGTGAAAACATGGATCCCACATCTGACCTTCCTCAACGATCTGGCGTTGGCCTTCGTGCTGCGCACCATGCTGCTGCACTTGTCGTACGCAGTCTGCAAGTAGGTGAATGCCTTGTCGTCGGCACTCTTGGACGCCTTGCTGCTGGATGCTCGGCTCGAGCGCGGCGCAGCAGGAAGAGGTACAGGCGCGTCGCCCTCAAGCGAATGGACGAGCTCTACCTCCTTCTCCATCCTGCCTATTCCCTCCTCACTCCTCCTACTCGTCCGCCTCCTCCTCGAGCCTCGTCGTATGATTCTTCCTTATCATCCTCCTCGTCCTCCTCCTCCCCCCGCTCTCCGCTCCTGGAAACGGGATGGCCCCGTTACGTTTCCATATTCACTATCTTGGAACATTCGGAGGTGTTTTACAGAAAACACATCCGAATTCCAATATATATATATATATATATGTGTGTTTCCTCATTCTCCTCTTCCTCCCTCTTCCTCCTCCCTCCTCCTCTTCCTCCTCCCTCTTCCTCCTCCTGCTCATCCTCCTTCTCCGAGCTCCTTCTGCGCCCACTGCTGCCGGTCGATCTGCATGGTCGTCTGCGCCTCGAGCCCCTGCTTGCCGTCGCCCTCCTGCTTCAGCGTGGTCGTGTTCTCGTCCGTCTTGGTGACCCTGCGAGTCAGCTCCTTGGACCGCTCGCACCAGAGGCCGTCCGCATCCTCGACCAGGTCCTTCCTCTGCTTGGCCTTCTCGACAAGCTCCTCGCCCCACTCCTTGAGCCACCACGACCAGGTGTGGTGCGTCTGCTTGCACAACTCGCCCTCGGTCTTCTTGGTCGCCATCTGGCGCGTGATCCACGCCTGCGCCTTGGACATGTCGAACACAGCCGAGTACGCCACATCGCGAGGCACGAGCGAGTTGATGAGCACCTTGCGCCCCTCGCGGTTGCCCTCGTCGAACTGCTTCTTGATGGCGGGCGCCGCTTTCATGAACTTCTTCCCGACGTAGATCTGCTGGGCCGTATAGGGGCTGTGGTCCTCGACGGGGAGTTGCGAGCCGTCCTGACGCTGGCCAGGCACGATGACTGCAGACGAAGTCTTGGCCCGCTTGCTGCTGAGGTCGGGCTCGGCATTCGCCTCGGAGTCGCTGTCGGAGGGGGCGCTCTGGCTCGAGTTCGCGTCGCACTCTTTGTCGTACTGGCGCCAATCCACAGCTGCTGGCTTGCGGACCACGTCGAAGTCACTCGCGGCGGCCGCGGGCTTCCTGACAACAACGGGCTTCGAAGACGGGCGCTTCATGGGGGGCGTCGCGACGGTCCAGAGACCGAGGCACGAACAGAAAAATATCGCAATGCCAAGCCCACTGATACACGAATGACCTGAGCCAAAATGGCTACGGGGGAGGGAGGAGAGCGCCCAGTGTTAACTGTGCCCGAAAACGCTCTTGGACGCCAGGAAGCCCTTACTGCTGGGGGAGGCACCGCGGTGATCTTCCAGAACCGTCGAGGAGGAGGATGAGGGGGAGGAGGAGGACGAGGAGGAGGAGGAGGGGGCGGAGGAGGAGTAGGAGGAGGAGGAGGAGGAGGAGGTGGAGGACCATTACCCCTCTCAACAGCATCAGGGCGCCGAGACAGCGTTGCACCACATCGGCCGCGGCGATCGCCAACACTCGAGTGCTGGCTAGCTCTGGACGGGGATCAGACCAAGGAAAAGGAAAGAGTGCGCAACATGGTTCTAATCACGTTGAAACATGTTGGGGTAGGGGAGGAGGAGGAGGAGGAGGAGGAGGAGGAGGAGGAGGAGGAGGAGGACCGTTTGACCCTGCTCTGGTGGGCCTTCCCTGATGGACCAGGACCCTCGCTCAACGAAACAATGTGGTGGCAACCAGCAAAACACATGGGAACCTTGGGGCGAAACCTAATTCCCACGCGCGAGCGCCGCGTGTGGGAATTCACTTTCCCCCACCAGGACTGGGTCGCGGGCACTCAGGCCCTCCCAGAGGGCCCCAGGACCACCACAATGCAACATCACCCTCTCGCAGGGAACTGCATCCCGCTCTAGGCACCGCGGCTGTCCAGAACTCGAGGTTCGATGTGCGCGTGAACCCACGCCGTACACGTATGAACATTATGATACTGATGATACTGATGGGGATGCTGGTAACGATGGTAATGATGCATGTTATTGTTGCGATTGTAATGCTGATGATTATGGTAATGCTGGTAGTGGCGATGGTCCTGGTAATGATGATGGTGATGATGGTATGCTTGTGAAGTCCTATACCCTGAACAATGGCATAGTGACGGTGATGCTGACAATTCTATTTTTCAGTTGCTCCTGTCAAGGCCTCTGCTCGTAAAATGTCTCACGAAAATGTCTCACGACAATGTCTCACGTAAATATGAAATATAGACACTCACGAAAATGTCTGCGCATAAAGATCGCCCCACCGTTTGCCCGCCAACTTGCCCGCGACCCGTGCTTTGCTCAGAGCAAATGCTGTCGATTTGCCTCGCTGGATCCACTCCGTCTTCTCTTTGCCGTGCGCCTCACTGTACACGGCATTCCTGGTCTTGGGGGCGCCGTTCCAAGGTAGCCGCGCGGTCCCCTTGGGGGGGGGGGGGGCATCCAGAGCCCTCCCTACGCGTTTCTTTGCAGTCTGTTTTTTCTCTCTTGTCGTGCCCCTCTCTATTTTTCAATTTGCGGATCTTATCGAGGCGTTTCTTCTGGTTCGGCGTTGGCACTGGCACGAGATCGATTGGTGCAAATATGCTGGGCAACCCGGAATCGTCGGCGACACGGCCGTCAAGCGACCCCGAGGAAGACGGCATTGCTGAAATCTCTGGCGCATCTGGCGTGAAACACGTAGGGAAGCCAGCATCGTCCACGTCCACGGGCTGTTTTTCTGGCATTGTGCCAGTCTCAGAAGCACCGCAATCTTCTTTCAAACCTTTCAATGTCTCTTGTATCACTGCCCATTCCGAAACTGACAAACGCCGTCTCAGTGCACCTGTCTTCGGGTATCTTCTGTGCCACTTATTGTGTTCGGCCGTTGTGTTTTGCTCCTCTTTCTGAATCGTTCGTAGTACTTTCATCACTGCCATGAGATTGTTCGTCGCTCTGTGTGCCAAGACGTTTGAGCTCGTGTCTGCTGGTACTAAGTGTGTTTTTTTTTTCTGCAAATACAAGCTTCCATGCTGACTCCAAGCGCGCGCCGTGAAGAACACCGTCTGGATTAGCTCGTAAGAGCTGTTTTGCCAATGCAATATTCCTGATGAGATTCGCTGATGCCACCTCATGCGACTTGTCAACGAAAGGCCCACACATAGTATCCACGGAACCACTCATGCCATTCTGATTGAGTACATGCAGCAAGTCCTGGGAGTAAGCTAGAGCCGAGACCGTAGGGTTTGCAACTCGCCTCTTGCGAGGCTCAACGGGAAGAGCGCCACTCATGCAAATTAATGATGCGAGAAGAAATTGCGCCAACGGCGCCATATGGATGTGCTTGCCTGTTTTGAGCCATCCTGTCTACGGCTGGCGACGGGGACAACGAGGTCAACGGTTTGATGTTCTAACGTGGACCCCAAACAGCGCGTTGTATATATGTGGTGCAATCTATGCGGCGCGAGTTTTCTGATGCAAGCTATGTGGTGTAACGCATGTGGTGTTGGTATGCGGTGCAGGTTGTGCGACATTATAAATATCGTGGATGTGTTTTTTTGTTTCAGGTGTTGGTGCATTGTGTTTTGAAGTATCGCTGCCGTGCAACATGTGTGGTGCCAGCCACGTGGCGTAATCAATGTGGTGTGAGCTGCGTTTGGTGCAAATTATGTAGTGTAACATTCGTTGTGTATTAAATGTGTGCAATCTACGTTTTCCAATCTATGTGGTGTGATCTCTAGGTCGTACTGGTTGCGTGCTATGTAACCTATGCCGTGCAATCTATGTGGTACCATCTACGTGGTACAATCTATGCGGAGTTGCAATGCGATTGCAATGCCATGCGGTTCCAATGCCATGCGAACGCAATGAAATGCAAAGCAATATTTCTTCTACTCCGCTCAGGCCTTCATCGTTTCACGACTGCCCCCTTCACCAACGTCCCCCTTTTTGTTTCACGATCGGCCCGACTGGGGCCTCCCCGCGTTGGTTTCACGTTAGTCCTATGTTCTGTTCCTCGTCTTGCTCCCTCCCTCTTGCTTCCCCCCCTCTCTCGCTGCAGCGTGCGCGAGGGTGCGGGGGCGGTCCTTGTCGCGCCGCTCCAGGGGCGGCCCGCGCGGCAGGGCTCTCTCTCTCTCTCTCTCTCTCTCTCTCTCTCTCTCTCTCTCTCTCTCTCTCTCTCTCTCTCTCTCTCTCTCTCTCTCTCTCTCTCTCTCTCTCTCTCTCTCTCTCTCTCTCTCTCTCTCTCTCTCCCCCTCTCTGTCTGTCCCCCTTTCTCTCCCTACCGCGCAACGCGGAGCCATTCCAAACTTCAATTGTGAATATCAGCCGACCCCTTAAAGGATCATCAGGTACGTTAGGACGATATGTGCAAAAGTTGGGGTAAGTAGGGTAAGTAGGGTAAGTAGGGTAAGTAGGGCAAGAAGGGTAAGTAGGGCAAGGACATGTAGGGGAAGTAGGGTAATGTTGTATGAGAAAGTAGGGTAATTTATTCTTGAGATGAGGTAAAACACGTAGGGGGAGTAGGGTAAGAAATCATATCCGAAAAGTAGGGTAAATCCCAACCCTAAGAACTAGGGGAAAACAATGGCCAGGGGGGACCCGGGATGAGCGCGGGACCCAGGGCCCGGGACTGGCACGAGACCCGGGACCAGCGCGGAACCCGGGACCCGGACCCGGGAGTTGCGCGGAGCCCGGGGCCCCAGACCGGCGCGGGACCACCCGGGACTCGGGGCCCGGGGCGAGCGCGGGACCCGCCGCCCGGGACCGGCGCGGGACCCGGGACCCGGGACCCGGGACCAGCCCGGTACCCGGGACCCGCGACCCGGGACCGGCGCGGGACCCGGGACCTGGGACCGGCGCAGGACCCGGGACCCGGGACCGGCACAGGACCCGCGCTCCGGGCCCGGCAGACCCGGTCCCGGTACGGGCGCGGGACCCGCCTGAAGGCCCTCGGCCTTACTAATTGTTAGCAGCAGTTGTAAGTAGGTTATAAGTAAGTTGCAACTAGGTTGCAAGTAGGTTATAACCATTAGTAATGTTACTAAGTCGGCTAACTCGGGCGGTGCATTTGGAGGTAGATAGCTTAAGTTAACGAAGTTACTAACTTCGCTAACTTTTACATGCTTACTTGACAACAGAGCTGCTGCATCGGGTTTTCCTTGGATGTTGCCTCCAGAAACGCATGCATGTGTTTGGATTTTCGGGATCACGCATATCGGAAATCATGATCCAGACTTGCGTGCGAACGCATTCAGAATATTGTATCGAGCGTTACAAGAATGTTGTGCATTGCAAATGCAACTTATCATTTCGAATTTGCAACCCTCTGTTGCACATGGTTTTGAATGTCACTAGAGTTTGGGCTCAAGCCGTTTGGGCGAGGATTGCTGCTGGCGCTTGTGGCGTCCTCCTGCACGCGGCGTGATGAACGCCTCCCATGAACAGCAGATCGCGGAGGTCCGCCCCAAGATGATGGCCATCAAGGACATGTACTTGCATCCTGATGCAGCGGTGGTCTCATTACTTGAAGACGTATGCAGCATTGCAAGAGGCATAGACTGCCTGAGGGTGGAGAAAAAACATTCGAAGTATATGATGGTGTGCACAGAGAATCGTTACGGAGATGGGATCATTCCGAGCGAGGTTATGGACTTGTCTCCCAGATCTTCAAAAATGGATTTAAGAACTCAGCCCTCCAGAATCCAGCTTGCATGGAACTTCCACCAGTGGGCACGCCTGAGTACAATAAAATCAAGAACTTCAATTTCAAAATAATGGAGGACTCAGCGGGCCAGCTGCCGCAGTATGATTGCGATGCAAAGTTCGCATCCTATACGTGCGGCCACACATCCATGGGTTTGCGCTGCATCAACGCAGGGGTTCCAGTACCCACGGTCATGCCAGAGCGTTTCGACAGAATCTCGCACCAAGGGAAATTGTCACTGACGAGGTTACGGGAGGTTCAACCAGACTACGCTAAGGCGTGTGACGAAGGAATTGAGTGGAAGGTCTTTCGGTACGAGTTCGTGAAGGAGTTCCCGTGGATTAGTAATCTTGCTCAGGAGGCTGGCAATGCAGGCCAACAAATTGCCAGATGCGAATCTCGCATGAGTCTCATGTACAAGATCGCAGCAATTGCCAACCGACACCACACGGGTGGCACCATGATCGATTGGGATAGTGTGATCCGCGAGGCGACTCGCGCAGGCTCTCTCTTTCCTGGGGAGATCGATGGCTTAGTAAAATATGTGAAGGAGTTGTCTGGCGGCCTCGGCAACCCGATCTTTCTGAACGAGCTTCGCGACTTCTCGCGGCAGCTGACCTCCCAGTGCGTGGTCACGGGTTCAATGGCGAAGTCTCTCGCCGAGGTGCAGATCAAGCATGAGGGGGCCGCTGCGACATTCAAGCTCGCATGCATGAAGGCGATGACATGTGCGACGGGTAAGTTCGCGAGGGATGGCCATCATATGCTTTTGAAGCCAGGCGACGTGACCGCCTTGTCGAGCGATAAGAAGTCTACGATTGTAATGGTGGCCGATGAATTTCTTCAGAAAGTGCGACAGATCGCACGCGGTGAGGGCATCACGGCAGACACGGTCGCCTACGGCACCATCGTGGGATTGACTGACGTTCGCGTAGTTCATTTCGTGTTCAACAAGCCCGATGAGCGCTTAGGCACTTGCAAGACGCTGAATGACATCGGGGTCAGCTTCACCACTGCGTTGGCAACGCACGTTGGCAAAGCAATTGCTAGCCCATGGAAGCAGATCGGTCGCGAGAGCGCATCCAAAGCCGCGACAGGGCAGGTGCGCAGCTCAGATGTGAAAGAGTACACCGCTTCGGGCAAGTGGTCGAACCAAGTGGACAAGCTCAGTGACAAGGGGTTTGAGGTTGGCGCCAAAGTCGCCTTGGCGAGCGACGCCTTGGGTGAGAACATGTACGAGCTGATCTCCATCGACGCTGCGACTGGCGTGAAGTTGAAGCTTCAAGCCACGGGCAATGCGACACGCCACCCCATCGACGACTTCTTACGTGGCAAGTTTGTCGTGTCCACGATTATCAAGGACAGTCTTGCGACCTCGTCGCAATGCATGTGGGATGCATATACACCCCCACACCTTTGAATTCTCGTTCGTCGTTCCCTCATCTCATTTGGCTCTGCGTCTTCATGTCTCATCTTTGTTCGCCGCTGCTCCCCCATAAAGGAAACGATCGACAAGTTCGCTGACCATGGCCCCCTCAAGTCGGCCGATTACCAGTGGGGTATCGAGGAGGCCAAAATCAGGCTGGCCTTGGATGATGTATACAGCCAGAACGGCAACTGTCTCAAACTTGTCTACGCCAACCGTAACGCGTTCTTGAGCTGGCAGACTGATTACAGTGTGGGCATGTGTTCATGAAGACATACAAGGACCCCAAGGGATTGACGTTCAATATCGTGTTGGCCCCCAGTGGTGGCATCAAGATTCCTAAGGCTGAGACGAACACTGGCGTTGGAGGGCTGAAGCAGGCACCGTCTTCGCTCGTCATCCCCTTCTGGCTCGCACAGGATTCAGGTGAGCACGGCGCCCCCAACATGAAGCTCAAGACCGTCAAGTCTACAGCTGTCCCATCAGTGTATGTACCAATTTTGACAAACAAGTGCGCCATCAACAAGGGCGATGTCCTTAGCGCCCAGCTGGCATCGCTCATGCCCAAGCGCAAGGTAGACGATGTGCCTGCTGCGCCCGCGGCTAAGAAGGCCAGGAAGCGATGAGGCTCGCGTGTTGGCAGCATCGGTTACACATACCATGTGTCGTGGGGGGGTGTTTATGAAATGTATGAAAGCATCGTCGGTATCGTTCCTCTGCAATCGTTGCATCATTGCGTCAACGCGCATCGGACTCGTCTGCAATTGTCCATTGCATCGGCCCGCAGGCGTTTGGCTGTGTCCAAGCGAGTGCACGCTGCATCTGCGCACGCACTGCAGCTGCAGATGGCAGTGAGCGTGCAGCTCCGCACGGTCATCGAGGGGGGCGGCCTTAGGGATCGCGAGCCATGGGTCCCGAGGGCGGTGGTGCATACGGCAGGGGGGCTCTTCGTGGAGCTGTCGAGAGCGGATAGGCAGCTGCAAAAATTTATATCTGTGCCCAACCCCACCAAGAGCCAATCGCCTCTGGCGACAAATTCGTTTTTCGATCAGATCTTGAAGATGCGCAACGCCGCTTGCACCGAGGCCATTTGGGACCACTTGAAGCAGGCCGACCCATTGCTTCAGCAAGATTGCGACAGGGCCAGCGTCATTAAGAACAATAGGAGTTCTCTGGATATGTCGCAATCGTGGACGCTTCGCGCATTCCCACCAGAGGGGGAGGAAGGAGAGGAGGAAGATGATACATTGGATGATGGGGCGGAGTGGCGGGGGAGGGGGGCGAGGAGGAGGGGCTGAAACAGAGGAGGATGGGGGAGGAGAAATGGGAGGAGGGAAAGGGGGGAGAGGAGGAGCATGAGGATGACAAACAAAAAAAGATGAGGAGGAGGAATAGGAGGTGCCTTAATCCGCTTGCGTGAATAGGCCGCTCTTGGACAACTCTTGGATCGATCTCTTGACCTTGAGACTTCTTGGGCAATCTTGGATCGCGTGATATCTTGGACAAGCTGGGGCAATATTGGGTCGCGTGATATCCATGCCTGCATGTTGAGGCATCGCGTGATATATTGGGAAATATCCGTAGACATCTTGAAGTATATATGAGCCCCTCTTGGAACCACCGTCCAGGCAAACCACTCCCCCAAGGGGATGAATGGCGTAGAAGAGAACGCATTCTAGACATGTGCCCTAAAGGGATGGTGGTCTACCAGAAGCAGTCTCGATATATACGCCCGCAGTCCAGTGCGGCCATGGTGATGAGCATTTGCATCACGATGCAGTCACCTTGAAGCTTCTGTTTGAGCTGAACGCCACTAAGAAGGTGTGGGTCGAATGTACGCCAACGGGACTTGAGTACATACGGGTTACGGGTTGCATCTATCGCAGCAGCGGTTTCATGCGGTCAAGAGGCAACACATCGCTTGCGGTCAGCACCAGCAGGGGCGGAAGGTGTGAACTGCGACAAACGTCGCAGGACGGTGTTCATGGTGGTCGACTGCAAGCGTAAGCAGGAGCGAGTGGACGATTGGACTCCCACGTACATCAACAACGCAGCCCAACCCCTTCGTGACCGCTTAGATAAAGAGGCACATGATGAGGCTGAAGCTCGCAAGGACATGTCAGATGGGTCGGAGGAGTACTATGACTCGCCAGTCGCAGCAGGCGATGGCTCGCCACCAGGCGATGGCTCGCCACCAGGCGATGGCTCGCAACCAGGCGATGGTTCGCCAGGCGATGGTTCGCCGCCAGGTGATGGTTCGCCAGGCGATGGTTCGCCACCAGGTGATGGGCCGCCCTCTGTTTTCACTCGCCGACGGGAGATGCGCCAGACGACGCTTAGCTTCCAGTAGCTCCACTCCCTCTTCGCCTTCCCACCTCCCCTTCCCTCTCCCTCAAATCTCTATCCTATGTTTGCCTCGCGTGCTCAGTCCGAATCTGGCCCCGCTGGCGGCGGGGACTCAGTAACAGAACTCAGTTCAAGATACGGAGGGCCATCGTCGCGCATGCCGCTGTTCGGCACATCGGCGTCCCTGCCCATGCTCATGCATCCGTCGTGGTCCGTGTCGCTGGCAGCTTCACCGTCGTGCGGGCCCTCGGAGTCGCTGAGCAGGCCATGACCGTTCATGCCGCCCTTGCCCTCGTCGGAGCCCTTGCCACCGTCGTAGCCCTCACCGCTGTCGAGGGCCGTCGCCTTGCCCTTACCACCGTCGTTAATGCTCTTGCCACCGTTGTAGCCCTCGCCACCGTCGTAGCCCTTGCCACCGTCGTAGACCTTGTCACCGTCGGTGCTGCCCTTGCTACCATCGTAGCCCTTGCCACCGTCGTAGTAGCCCATGGCCTCGTCGTCGATGCCCGTGCCGCCGTCGTAGCTTGTACCGCCGCGATCGATGCCATCAGCACCCTTGCCATCGTCGTAGCCCTTTTCGTAGCCCTTGTCGTAGCCCTTGTCGTAGCCCGTGTCGTAGCCCGTGTCGTAGCCCTTGCTCGAGCTGCCGTACGGGTCGTAGCCTTTGTCGCTGCCCTTGCCGCCGTCGTAGCCCTTGTCGAAGCCCTTGCTCGAGCTGCCCTTGGCGCTGCCCGTGCCGCCGTCGCCCTTGTCGTCGGCCTTGCCGCTGTCCGACATCATGTCATGCAGCCCGTCGCGATGCTCCTTCGCCAACCTGATGTGGCCCTTGCCGCTGTCGCCGTCCTTGTCGCGGCCCTTGCCGCTGCCGTCCTTCTCGCGGCCCGTGCCACCGTCGTAGCCCTTGCCCTTGCCACCGTCGTAGCCCTTGCCCTTGCCATCGTCGTAGCCCTTGCCGCCGTCGTCGTAGCCCTTGCCATCGCCGTCGTAGCCCGTGTCGTCGTAGCCCTTGTCGTAGCCTTTGTCGTAGCCCTTGTCATCGCCGTCGTAGCCCTTGCCACCGTCGTAGCCATTCGTGCCACCTGCGTGGCGTCGTCCAAGGAAGAGCTCGGCGATGTCGAGAAGCCTCTCGGTCAGCCGCCGCTCCCGCTCGAGCTCCTGCATGGGGGGTGAAAATCCGCCGAATTCCCTCCTCCTCCTCCTCCTCCTCCTCCTCCTGATCCTCCTCCTCTTCCTCCTCCTCCTCCTCCTCTTCCTCCTCATCATCCTCATCTTCCTCCTCGTCCTCCTCACCCCCCTCATCCTTCCCCTGCGGCTCTCACCCCAGCAGTCCCCCTGCAGGCGGCGCAGCGCCTCCGCCATGGAGGCGCGGGCGGCGCGCGCGGCCACCCGCGCGCGGCCGCGCTCCCCTGGGGGGAGAAAGGGGCCCTCCAGGGGGCCTCGGTCCAGAAACAGCAACGCGCGCAAAGGGGGGAGGGGGGGGGGATTCAGGTGAGGGGGCGATTCGGGTGAGGGGGCGCGGCTGCGTCGCCAATCGTATCGCGATGTGCACTCATGGGAGCATGCAGCCATGCATGCGTTGTTTCAGAGTCTACTTGGGGATGTGAACTTGAAAATGAGATGCGTTGCCATCGTCGCCTGCGTTCGCTCGAGACAGCCTCACAATTAACTCAGCATCGCACGACCTCACAATGAACTCAGTACCGCGAACCATGATGTTGGTTATGGTATGCCATGCAATGCTACGCTATGATATGAATATCCCTCCCCGACCTCATCCTCCTCCGTTGCCACCGCCGTTTAGGCCCGAGCGTTGCTTGGGTCGCGACAGTGCGCGACCAGCTGCAGCGCTCCACGCGCAGCAGCTACCGGCGCCCCACGCGCAGCAGCACAAGCTGCAGCAGCACCACCAGTGCATCCAGCAGCTCCACGCGCAGCAGCACCAGCTGCAGCAGCGCCACCAGTGCAACCAGCAGCACCACCCGCAGCAGCACCACCAGTGCAACCAGCAGCACCATGGCGGACGAGACCGCGGTGACGCTGCTCCTGGAGGCGGCGGAGGATATCAACAAGCGGCGGCGCGCGGCGGCCGCGGTCTTGCATCCCACCAGCAAGGTGGCCCCTCGGCCGCGGCAGCCAACCACGCCGCCGACGGCGAAGGTCTTGGCGAAGTACGGTCGCTCGCGCGTGGCCGACAGCTTGCTCGATGACATGGGCATGGCGCCCGCGCTGGATCCCGAGTTGAACTCGTTCCAGGGCCTGCAGGACTTCATGGGCGACGGTGATGGCGACGACACGGGCTACGACGAGGCCACGGGCGACTACGCCAGCTACGACGGTGGCAAGGGCATCGCCGACGGTGGCAAGGGCTACGACGGTGGCAAGGGCGACGGTGGCACGGGCAGCGCCAACGGCTACGACGGTGGCAAGGGCAGCTCGGGCAAGGGCTTCGACAAGGGCCACGACGATGGCAAGGGCAGCGGCGAAGGCTACGACATCGACAAGGGCCGCGACAAAGGCTACCACGGTGACAGGGGCGACGCGGGCTACGACGGTGGCAAGGGCGACAAGGGCTACGACCGCCGCTACGACCCGTACAGCTCCAAGTGGTATGACCGCCACAGCTCGTGGTACGACCGCGACGGCGATGACTACGACAACAGGTGGTGCGACCGCAAGCGCTGGGACGACTACGACAAGGGCTCGAGCAAGGGCTCGAGCAAGGGCTACGACAACAGAGGCTACGACAGCTCGGGCTACGACAAGGGTGGCAACTACCAGCGTGGCTACGACAACCGTGGTTACAACAGCCGTGGCTACGACAACCGCGGATACGACAACAGCGGCTACGACAACAGTGGCTACGACAACCGTGGCTACGACAACTACGACAACAGTGGCTACGGCAGCCGTGGCTACGACCGCGAGGGCGACAAGGGCTACGATCGCAAGGGCTACGACGTCGGCAAGGGCTACGACGGTGACACGGGCTACGACGGTGATCCAAGCTACGACCGTGGCGATACAGGCTACGACAGTGGCAAGGGCATCGACAGTGGCAAGGGCCACGACGGCGGCAAGGGCGATAAGGGTCACGACGGCGGCAAGGGCTGGCGCGAGGAGAAGTCCCGCGGCGGGCGCCGCATCAGGCTGGCGAAGGCCCTTGCCACCAAGGAGCAGCTGAGCGGGCTGCAGGGCGTGATGTCGGACCGCGGCAAGGCCGACTACATCAGGTGGAGCAAGCGGACGCACTGGCGCATCTGGGTGGAGGAAAACAATGCAGATCTAGTTCGATCGGGCCCCCTCATCCCTCCTCCATCAACGGTTCTTACCAAGGACGAGGGGGAAGGATGAGGGCCAAGAGCTGGATATGTAATGTGTTCCTCCTCCCAACATCTGGGCGGAGGCGGCAGTCCGCCGCTGATCCGCCACGCCAGACACCACTACCAGAGCGGCGCCGAAGTCGCCGCTGTCGCCATGGCGCCTCGAGCGCCCGTGCCGCCACCAGCGCGGCAGCAGGCGTCGAGTCCATTCTAGACCGCGCGCTGCATCTCCTCCGTCGGACATGATCTATTATGGTGGGGGTTGTCGTATGTAAGATTCTAACATACGACGCAGTTGTCGTATGTAAGATTCTAACATACGACAAAGTTGTCGTATGTAAGATTCTGACATACGACACCGTTGTCGTATGTAAGATTCTAACATACGACGGATGTGTTAATATAATCCTTATGATATCTATAAGAGCGAGATGTCGTATGTACGATTCTTACATACGACAACGTTGTCGTATGTAAGATTCTAACATACGACAGATTTGTCGTATGTAAGATTCTGACATACGACAGATTTGTCGCATGTGAGATTCTGACATACGACACCAAGGGTTTGAGCTCATGTTTAGAGTAAACTTCGAGGGTCTCCATCTCGCTCGTGGTCGACGTTGTGCCTAGAATTGGCTTGTCTGCTTGGCTGCGCTGACCGCGGCTGCGCTGGACCATGTTGATAAGTGGATGCATGAGCGTGGCGCGAGCGAGAATAAGGGGAAGTGGGATGAGAGGAGGATGCGCGGGAGAAGGAGGACGAGGAGAAGGAGGGGGGGAGGATTCTGAGGAGGAGGTGGGGGGTGAGGAGGAGGGGGAGGAGGGGAAGGCCCATCCTCCCCCTCATCCTCATCCTCCCCCTCCTACCTTTATCCTCCTCCTCCTCCTCCTCCTCCGCCGCCGCCTCCTCCCCTCCTCCTCCTCCTTCTCCTCCGCCTCATCACCCTCCTCATCTTCCCCCACCTCCTCCTCCTCCTCTGCCTCCTCTTCCTCATCCTCATTCTCCTCCTCATCATCCTCATTCTCCTCATTCTTACTCCGTCTCATTCTCACCCTCTTCATTCTCATCATGTCTCCTCCTCGTTCCCGCCGTCGCCGTCGCCGTCGAAGCCGTCGCCTGCGTCGTCATCTGCGCGCGCGGTGCAGGAGAGGGCGGCGGCCACCGTGACGACCACGATTGAACGACAACGAGGATGAGGAGGAGTAGGGGGAGGAGCATGAGGAGGATCAGGATGAGGAGCAGGCGGAGGAAGAGGGGGACGATGGGGAGGAGGAGGAGGAGGAGGAATAATATGAGGAGGAGCAATTGCCATGGCGGCTGCGATAGCGACGGCGACGGCGAAGAGTTGGTGGCGACGAGCTGGCTGCGACGAGTTCGACGGCGGCGGAGACGACGGCGGGGGCGTCTCCTCCTGCTCCTCCTCCTGCTCGCCCCCCCCTTCTCATCGTCCTCGTCCTCCTTCTCCTCCCCCCTATCCCTCCTCACCATTCTCATCCCCATCATCCTCCTTCTCCGTCTCCTTCACCTCCACCGCCTAACCCTCCTCATCCTATTATTATTTCTCCTCGTCCTCATTCGTATTCGCATCCTCGGTCTCTCCGCGGGGTGCTTTATCGCGCGAACAGCTGCAACGAGAACCTGAAGGCTCGCATACATGCGTTTGCACGCACAACCCCAACGAGCCCCCATCTAAGTACGCCCCGACACCCACACTCAGGCGGCGTATTCACCGATGCCCAAGGCTTTGCGCCCCCGCGCACGATCGGCAGCACCTGCCTCCACAAGGCGATCATTCGCCCGATCAACCGCGCCCTTCCACCTCTTGGCGTCGTCCAAGAACATCGTGAACGAATCCGCGGCCTGCTCCGCCTTCTTCACGAGCTTCTCCATCTTCTTGTATGCAGCGTCTGCCTTTCGAGTGGGCATGGACGGGGGTTCAGACGTGGCGTTGACACGCCGTTGCTAAGTGCGACCGTTCGCCCAACCGCTTGAGACCATGCGACCACCGTCGCAACGCCAAGCCATTACACAACCAATTTCACACCCTGACATCATGATAGTACATACCTGCGTGTCAACGCAACCGAACGCGCATGCATACGACTGCATTGGGCGCTGCCTCAACCCCCCCCCCCCCCCCCCCAGCCGATTGCAAACCGCAGCCGATTGCAATGCGTTTCAACGCAACCGAACATGCATGCAACTGCATCGGGTGATGCCCAAACGTTTGTGCTCTAATCAGCAAATATATGTCGACGTGAATGGATTGCAACCACTTGCAACATGTCATGCATGAGATGCTGGCTGCCTTGCGGTCCGCCTTTTTGGATATATTCTGGCAATGCTGCTTGTGCCTGATCAGGGTATCCAACCTTTCATTGAAGCACTCCGTGTCCTCCTTGCGGTGCTTGGCGCGCAGCGCCTTCAAGTCGGCTGACATGGCAGGCATAGTCGCGTACACGCGCGCGCGCGCCGCAGCTTGCAAGCTGCGTGCTCTCAGCCCTCAACCAACTCGGCTGCGTGAAAACGCATGTAGTCTGCGACGCGGTCGCATGACATGAGTGCCAACCATGTGATCACACATCACTGCCCTACTCATACCCCCCCCCCCCCCCACACACACACACACACAACACACACACACACACACCACACACACACACACACACACACACACACACACACACACCACACACACACACACACACACACACACACACACACACACACACACACACACACACCACACACACACACACACACACACACACAACACACACACACACTACATCGACGCCAGATCGGGCACTCCCGTTGCATGTCCACCCTCAGCCGCCCCCCATCTCGACCCCTGTCCCGTTCACGCCACTCGCGCCCCCCCCCCCCCCGGCCTACTACGCGTCGCCAACGATGTGGGGCTGAACGCTTGGCAAACCGTCAGCAGCATTTGTGGTTCATTCGCCCACCTTTGCAAAACAGTTCACGCGTGGCTTACGCGCCCCCATTTGCGGTTCACGCGCCCATGGGAAAATCAGCGAAGACGATCGCGATGGAAGCGCAGGCGCGCTTTGAGCTGCAGGATGAAAACCAGGAACGCCAGCGGTCAGTGAAGACTGCCAAGGCGGCAGTGAAGCATGCCAAAGCAGCGAAGACGCAGGCTGAGAAGAAGGCAGGTGGTTGTTAACTAACAACAACACAAGGGCCCCTCGAGGCCAGGGGGGAGGGGACGGGCTCTCGAGCCCACCCCCTTAGTCAATGGCCCCATCGGTGTCGCCAGTCCCACCCGCCTCCGTGCGATCGCCCCCCCTCCCCCCCCCCCCGATAGGCAGAGAAGAGGTTCAATGCGTTTTTGAAGAGCAAGGACGCGTGGATGAACGCGCTGCTCGACAGGGATGATGCGAGCGCGGCCCACGTTCGGGCCGAGACTGAGCTGGCGCGCGCCGATCGCGACGCCCGCTAGGGGTGCGGGGGCGACGGGCGACGGGTGGAGGGGTCAGAAAAAAAACCTGCATGCATCAATGCAAGATGAGTCTGGGATGAGAATGTCGGCATGATAGCGCAGGTGCCTCGTCCTCCTCCTCATCTTCCCCCTCCTCCTCCTCCTCCCTCCTCCTCCGCCTCCTCCTCCTCCTCCCTCCTTCCTCATCCTCATCCTCATCCTCATCCTCATCCTCCCCATCACCTCATTCCCTCTTCGTCCCTCCTCGTCGTTGTCCTCCTGTTGCTGCTGGTGCTGATGCTCTTGCTCTACTAAGCCGCCCCCCCCCCCCCCCCCCCCCCAACCACCACCACCACCACGCACACACACGCACGGCACACACACACACACACACACACACACACACACACACACACACACACACACACACACACACACACACAACACACACACACACACACACACACACACACACACAACAACACACACACACACCCACCACCCCCACCCACCCACCCCCCACCCCCCATCGCTCCCTCACAACTGCTTCGCGCTCTGAATGGCATTGGTGCTATGCGTTTCCGCCTTTCGCGTCATAGGATCATCCGACGCCTCGCGATATCTGTAGGATGACGCAGCACCAAAACCCCAAGAGGAACCACATATAGAGCCCCAAGGCCGCACCGAGGAGGAGGAGCAGGAGGAGGAGGAGGAGGAGGAGGGGAAGATGAGGAGGATGAGGCGGAAGAGGAGGAGGAGGATGAGGATCGCGACTTTGGGATGCTCCCGACTGGTGAGGCTAAGTCCAGAACGCCAGTTCTGTGAGTGATGTCTTGGACCGTCCCCTCGGCATCAGCGCGCGCGCACTTAACGAGAATGATGATGAGACATATGATGATAACAACTGCAGGTGGTCTGCGCTCTCCGTTCGAGTAGGATGGGCTGGCGGGGGCACGCGACGCGGCAACACTTACATCGCCATATACGCGTCGGTTCTATGTATGCCAAGATGTATGCAGACCGTTGCAGGTGGTAGACTCGCACTGCCATCCGAAACCAATCTTCGATGCGTGGGGCATTGCAAGTTGGCATCAGTTGGTGTCGGGTTCTCGTTTCGAATATAGATCACACAGGCCCGCGTCGCATAGCCAGTTGGGCTCGATCGCGATCGATCGCGATCTATCGCGAGGCGCGATCTTTCGCGAGGCGCGACCTATCGCGAGGCGCGAGGCGCGAAGGTTCGAAACTGTCGTCATATGACGACGGTTCCGAACCTCCGCGCGGAACTGCAGCACATGTCAGAGTGGGTACCGACACAAATCGCATGCGGCCTGTGCCCATCAGCCGTGGCCCAGCACCAGTACGACAGCCTCCTCATGAAGATCAACAACCTGCCACATATCAGTACTGACGAGGCGACAGCCTTGGTAAAAACAATCAGGGAGTACTCGCTGAACAATTGGACGCAAGAGAACATCGCACGCTTGTGCCAGATCGTCGGGACCAAGACAGGCATGTTGTCAATGCCGGGCGGATCCAAGCAATGGCAATATATTAGCATTGCATCGAGGGTCTTCACGGCGAGCGAGATCAAATCGCTGAAGAGCGGCGACCTGAGTGAGAAGGCGTGCATGCGCCTGGTCGCCGCTCGGTGCAAGCTGATCGGCGCTCACACGCTCTCCGAGAGCTCCAAGGGCAAGATGGCCGCGCTCGTGGCGTGGGGTAGCGGCAAGGGGCATGGGGGCGATTGGCTCAGGCTCCTCGGAGCGGTGAAGGGTGCCATCTCCAAGGCCATCGCGTGCAAGGGTTGGTCCACGCTTCGGTACGCCACGGCGTGGAACTTCGACCGCATCGAGGACATGTCGGCGGAGCCGTGGTGGAAATCAGCCTACAAGGACGAGGGGCCCACCTTGGAGGAGATCCAGACGGACGCGCCAGACTACGTGAGGAAGTCGAGCAGGCGCCACGCGGCGAAGACCTCGCCTGCAGCTGCAGCACCCCCAATGACAGCCCCAGACCCTGCGGCTGGCGGGCAGTTGCAAGTCATGCAGGCCCTGTTCGGTGCACCGCTGTGCGCGGCGCTCTTCGCCAACTCGGCGGCCGCGGCTCTCAGGCCGCCCGAGCCGCCTGCGCAGCCGCGCGTGGAGCTGGGGCTCCCGAAGCCAAAGCTCCCGCCGCGCGAGGGGCCGCAGCAGGAGCCGAAGCTCCCGCCGCGCGAGGGGCCGCGCGATGAGGAGCCCGAGCCAGACCTGACCGACGAGGAGGAGAAGCTCAGGGCGCTCCTCGCCAAGAAGGCCAAGACCGCCAAGGCGAGGAAGCGCCCCTCCGCGGCCGGCGAAGGCGTCGGTGACGCCGAGGGCGGGGCAGGCGTCGAAGACGCCGAGGGGGCTGTGCCAATGAAGAAGGCGCGGCCCCCTGCCATGCGGCGACCCGCAGCTGCCGTGCCAAAGCCCGCCGTGCTGCCCAAGCCGCCGACGTGCGAGTGCAACGCGCCGTACAGGTGCGGCTACGTGATCTACAAGCCTTCACAGAAGGTGTTCAGGGCCGTTGTGGGGAGGGCAGATCGCCGCGTCCGCTTCGACCGCAATGCGACGATGAATCGCATTGAGGCTTGGAGCGCGGCGCTGGCGTGGATCGACGCCAAGTGTTAGGTGCTCGACGCGGGGAGGGGGAGGACCAGGGGGTTGTTGAGGACCATCAGGGCTGGGAGCTCGCATCGCAGCTGCAGCGCGGCGGTGGGCGGCGCCACATCGACGAACTCTCTCTTGCTTGTATGACGTTGCAACATGATGTCTAGAACGCGAGTCTGTTGCGATCTTTTCATCGCAAGTCGCATGCATCAATATGCAACACTCCTTTCTGTTGCGAGCTACCGTCGCACTTCGTATGCATCAATCTGCACCTACAGGCCCTTCTGATGCGACGTCGTATCATGCCATATGCATCGATATGCAACGTGCACTTCTGTTGTGATCTATCGCCTCGCTGCATTCAGATGCATCATGCTGCGTGCCCCATACCATAACGCGACGCATGCATCCTATGATGCGCATTGGCATCGCTATCGAGTCTGTAGCCATTTGGGCTGGAACCATGGCCGCGTCCGCCGCCAGGAAACGCAAGGCGGATGAGGCGCTGGTGGAGCTCCACAGGGGCTCATACCTGTCACAGCTTGCTCTGTCGGGTGTCCTAAAATATGTGCGAGACCATGGGTTGCCCGACAATATTTCACGGAGCTCAGAATACAGGGCAAACGAAAACATAATTGCCAAAGAGTCGAACGCATATGGGAACGTCTTGCGTTGCATAGACACGCCTTTAGACAGTGGTAGAACTTTCGAGAACTGGGCGTGCTGTCCTGGGCCATTTTTGTATTCCTGCCGCAAGGCTAGCGCTCCAGTCAGGGAGATGTTTCGCCGCTCACTTCAGGGGCGCCCATGCAGCCTGGCGTCGCCGCGGCACATCATTCTATAGTTCGATGGTATTTCACCGCGAGACCCCCTGGCGAAGGGAAAAGACTATCGGGGGGTTGATGCTGTTTATTGGTCGTTCGCTGAGTTCGACGAGTCCTTGGGTAACGAAGATGCGTGGTTCACGCTTAGCACTGCGCGGTGCGCAAAAATAAAAAGCATCCCAGGTGGCATCGGGCAGTGCATCAAGATGACCCTCAAAGAAGTTTTTTTTTTTTTTTTTTTTTTTTTTTTTTTTTTTTTTTTTTTTAAAAAAAAAAAAAAAAAAAAAATGCTGCTGGTTTCAATTTTGAGACGAGCGGTGTTACATTAAACGTGTCAGAGAACGGCGACGCAACGTCGCGCGCGACGATCGTCGCGAAGCTGTCGTGCGTCATAAGGGGACGAAGAAGCATTGCGGGAACTACACATGAACAAAGGGCACGCTGGTT
Source organism: Prorocentrum cordatum (assembly GCA_963575745.1). NCBI lineage: Eukaryota > Dinophyceae > Prorocentrales > Prorocentraceae > Prorocentrum > Prorocentrum cordatum. The sequence continues at coordinate 21,527 of CAUYUJ010016006.1, read as the reverse complement.
CCAAGCCCTGTGCGTTATGTCGCAACGTCTTGAATAGAAAGTTTGATTACTTGACATATGATGTATCTGGTTTCTTCGTGACAGACGCGCGCTTGGATGCGTCAAAGATACGCAGAAACGATGGCGCGACAATCATCGCGATCCTGGAACGACTTCGACCCGATTGGGATAAATATCAGCGGGGGGGAGTTTTCAGAGGGGCAGTACACGACCATCACACAGCACAAAGGATGGAACTTCCACCCCGAACACATAGCGCTGGGCCCAGGTTTGCGATATCTCCCTGCGTCATTCATTTGCTTTGACTGGATGCATTTTTTTGTGTCTGGTATACTCGACAGAGAAGTAAAAGCACTTTTAAGGCATGCGCAGTTCAAGTGTTTGTGTGATGCAAGCGAGTTGCATGAGTATTTTATGAAGTGGACGTGGCCGAGTAAGCACCACTCAGCCGCAACTGTATGGGAGACTCGTGAGCTCCAAGCAGGTGCCTCAGAAGAGATCTCTGCGTTGCCTGTTTTGTGCAGGTATATTCGGCAAGTAATTGCCAAGCATCCTTCATCGGATCAAGTGGCCCCCCAGATCGCAAGTACGCTGGCATTGCAAGATGCCGTTGACTTAATCATCACGGCGGCGCGGCGGCTTCCAGTCACGACCGCGCAGATAGAGTCAGCGATAGTGAAACATCTTCGGTGCCATCAGGACGCATATGGTGAAAGCTATTGGGTGTATAAGCACCATATGGCAACCCATTTGCCAGACATGTTTGAAAAAACATGGGTCGCTCAGTTGCTTTGTCCAGGAACGCAAGCACACATTCGTAAAACGTTTCGCCAAATACCACATGTGCAAGAAGGGGCCAGGGAAGGCTCTCATGGTCCAACTCACTGCGCAGCACGCGCACGATTTAAAGACCATGCGTGTTTCACCTGGCTTAGTCGACCCAGCGAAAGCAACGCAGAAGCTGCTGAATGCGTTGAAACGCATGTGCCCTGGGACGCAGACAGCCGTCTCCAGCATCGAAGCCATGACAGATTTCGGCCGCATCAAGCGCGGTGATATCGTACTTCTGGGGTCGGGCGGGATGCATGCAGCAATGCAAGTGTGGTTTCACGTGAAATGCGACGATGGCGAGTCGCAGGTGCTTGTCCAGCAGCTTGCAACTAAGCATGTGAACGCCGCTGAAGGTTTTTCCAGACACATCTTTTTAAATGATACAAACCCTGTTCTGATGCCTCTGACCTCGCTGAAAGCTCCTGTGATTTACAGGAAAATAGAGAACGACATCACGTGTACTTGGCCAGTAGAATACAAATCGCGATGTTGCTAGCATGATGCGCTGCGGACCGTCGCGTTTGCCCCAGGACGATAAAAAAATCTGAAGGCCCCTGAGCAGATCCAAATCGACGAAGCGCCCAATCATGATGCCCCAATTTCCAACTACATGAGATGCAAAAACACAACATAAACATAAAAAACAGCTTCACACTGGCCAAACCTAACTAATTATAACTCCGTTAATAACAATTAGAAGTTCCGCTAATTGTTACTAACTACGCAGAGCCTTCAGGCGGAGACCCCGGACCCGTGACCGGCGGACCCGGCACCCGTGACCCGGGACCCGGGACCATGGACGGGACGGCCGGGACAAGCGCGGGACCTGGGACCGGGCACCCGGGACCCGGGACCAACGGACCCGGGACCCGGGATCCAAGACCGGGGCGGGACCCGGAACCTGGGACCCGGGATCAGGGACGGGACTGCCGGGAAGAGCGCGGGACCCTGGATCCGGGACCCGGGGCCCGACCCGGGTCCCGGGACCGGGACGAGCGCGGGACCCGGGACCCCATGGAGACCTGGGACACAGGACCGCGCGCGGGAGACCCGGGACCGGCAGACCCGGGTCCCGGGACCCGGGGCCGGCGCGGGACCCGGGACCCGGGAGCCTTACTGAGCCAAATGCGGTTCCTCATGCAGCTCTCCAGGGGTTCTCCTGGACTCCAGGAGTCCTGGAGTCCAGGAGTCCTGGAGCCCTCCTGGGGCTCCTACCGCTAGAAAGCTCGCGCTGTCAAAACATAGGTTTTGACAGCGCGAGCCTCTGCCTTCTCGGGGCCCTCTTGGAGCCCATTGGTGCTAGCCTCTGTTCTCTCAGGGCCCTCCTAGGGCCCACTAGTGGCGATCTGACGCCCCCCTTGGCGCCATTTTGGAGCCCTCTTGGGCCGGATGGGGTACCTCTTGGAGCTCTTCTGGGGGTCTCCTGGAGCCCTCCTGGGGCTCCTGCCGCCAGGGGGTTCGCGCTGTCAAAACGTAGGTTTTGACAGCGCGAGTCTCTGCTCTCTCGGGAGACTCTGGGACTCTCTTGGGGCGATCTGAAGCCCCCCTTGGCGCCCTCTTGGAGCCCCCTTGGGCCCGATGGGGTACCTCTTGGAGCTCTCCTGGGGCTCTCCTGGGGTTCGCGCTGTCAACGTCGGTTTCGACAGCGCGAGCCTCTGCTCTCTCAGGAGACTCTGGGAGTTCTCTTGGGGCCAAAGCCGCTCATGACGCCCTCTTGGAGCCCTCTTGGGCCTGATGTGGCCCCTCTTGGAGCTCTCCTGGGGCGCTTTCGCTGGGGGCCCCTTGGAGGCTCAAAGTGGCCCCAAAAAGCGACAAGGAAGAAAGGGAAATGAGAAAGGAATAGGAGACCACCGACGAGGGAAAGGAGCAGCGGAAAGGGCACGAAGAGGAAGGGAAGGAGGAGGAAGAGGATGGGGGAGGAGAAGGAGAAGCAAGACGAGGAGGAGTACGAGGATTAAGAGCGCCCCGGATCGGCGGCACTGGCAGGAGGCCACTACAATATAAGCTAAAGCTAAGCTAACGCGAAGCTACAGCTAAGCTAAGCTAAGCTAAGCTAAGCTAAGCTAACCTAAGCTACAGCTAAGCGAAGCTAAGATGAAGCTAAGCTGAGCTAAGCTAAGCGAAGCTACGCTAAGATGAGATAAGCAACGCTAAGTCACTGGGGGAACCGCGGGGCGGATCCTGGGGGAACCGCCCGGGGCGTGGACCACTGCCCGGCCCTTTAAGATTATAAAGTAAGAACCCTTCTAGGCAGAGCCTAGGTCGGGAAATATACTGGTGTAGACAATGTATGTAGATGTACTTAACTCGCACGCACGCATGAGTGCATTCTTATAACACTTATTTCTGACTTGAAGATCGTCGGACCGCGAAAGACGAGCCTGAATCCGACGCCGCAATCCAATTCGGAATCCCCTCCGTTCTCTTACCCGAAAACGCCTGCAATCGCTTCCAACATCAAACAAAAACCTTCAACCCACGAGGGCGCACCCAAAACATAACAAATTATCCCGGCAAAGCAACCTAACAGCGATGTGTAGGAGCATATCTGGAAGCATTCCCCTTAAGAACTGGATGAGAATCCAGTTGTAGAATTCTGCTGTTCTCGCAGTCGTAGTCGCATTCGCGATGACAGTCGCAGTGGCAACGGCAGTCGCAGTCACAGCCTCAGCCTCAGCCTGCCTCAGCCTCAGCCTCAGCCTCAGCCTCAGCCTGCAATCAGTCTGCCTTCAGCCTCGGCCTCAGCCTCAGCCTCAGCCTCAGCCTGCAGCCTCAGCCTCAGCCTCAGCTCAGCCTCAGCCTGCCTCAGCCTCAGCCTGCCTCAGCCTCAGCCTCAGCCTGCTTCAGCCTCAGCATCAGTCTGCCTCAGCCTCGGCCTCAGCCTCAGCCTGCCTCAGCCTCAGCCTTCAGCCTCAGCCTCAGCCTCAGCCTGCCTCAGCATCAGCCTGCCTCAGCCTCAGCCTCAGCCTCAGCCTGCCTCAGCCTCAGCCTCAGCCTGCTTCAGCCTCAGCCTCAGTCTGCCTCAGCCTCGGCCTCAGCCTCAGCCTGCCTCAGCCTCAGCCTGCCTCAGCCTCAGCCTCAGCCTGCCTGCCTCAGCCTCAGCCTGCTTCAGCCTCAGCCTCAGTCTGCCTTCAGCCTCGGCCTCAGCCTCAGCCTCAGCCTCAGCCTGCATCAGCCTCAGCCTCAGCCTCAGCCTGCCTCAGCCTCAGCCTGCCTCAGCCTCAGCCTCAGCCTGCCTCAGCCTCAGCCTCAGCCTGCTTCAGCCTCAGCCTCAGTCTGCCTTCAGCCTCGGCCTCAGCCTCAGCCTGCCTCAGCCTCAGCCTGCATCAGCCTCAGCCTCAGCCTCAGCCTGCCTCAGCCTCAGCCTCAGCCTCAGCCTCAGCCTCAGCCTGCCTCTGCCTCAGCCTCAGCCTGCTTCAGCCTCAGCCTCAGTCTGCCTTCAGCCTCGGCCTCAGCCTCAGCCTGCCTCAGCCTCAGCCTGCATCAGCCTCAGCCTCAGCCTCAGCCTCAGCCTGCCTCAGCCTCAGCCTGCCTCAGCCTCAGCCTCAGCCTGCTTCAGCCTCAGCCTCAGTCTGCCTTCAGCCTCGGCCTCAGCCTCAGCCTGCCTCAGCCTCAGCCTGCTCAGCCTCAGCCTCAGCCTGCCTCAGCATCAGCCTGCCTCAGCCTCAGCCTCAGCCTGCCTCAGCCTCAGCCTCAGCCTGCTTCAGCCTCAGCCTCAGTCTGCCTTCAGCCTCGGCCTCAGCCTCAGCCTGCCTCAGCCTCAGCCTGCATCAGCCTCAGCCTCAGCCTCAGCCTGCCTCAGCATCAGCCTGCCTCAGCCTCAGCCTCAGCCTGCCTCAGCCTCAGCCTCAGCCTGCTTCAGCCTCAGCCTCAGTCTGCCTTCAGCCTCGGCCTCAGCCTCCTGCCTCAGCCTCAGCCTGCATCAGCCTCAGCCTCAGCCTCAGCCTGCCTCAGCATCAGCCTGCCTCAGCCTCAGCTCAGCCTGCCTCAGCCTCAGCCTCAGCCTCAGCCTGCTTCAGCCTCAGCCTCAGTCTGCCTTCAGCCTCGGCCTCAGCCTCAGCCTGCCTCAGCCTCAGCCTGCCTCAGCCTCAGCCTCAGCCTGCCTCAGCATTCAAAATGTGGCCCGGGAATGGAATTCTGGGAACTCGAAGAACACGAAGTGGCCTACAGTTGGCTCCGGGCATTCAAAATCATGCCCAGGAATGGAGTTCTGGGAACTCGAAGACCACGAAGTGGCCTACAGTTGGCTCCGGGCATTCAAAATGTGGCCCGGGAATGGAGTTCTGGGAACTCGAAGACACGAAGTGGCCTACAGTTGGCTCCGGGCATTCAAAATGTGGCCCGGGAATGGAGTTCTGGGAACTCGAAGACCACGAAGTGGCCTACAGTTGGCTCCGGGCATTCAAAATGTGGCCCGGGAATGGAGTTCTGGGAAGTCGAAGAGCACGAAGTGGCCTACAGTTGGCTCCGGGCATTCAGAATGTGGCCCGGGAATGGAGTTCTGGGAGGTCGAAGAGCACGAAGTGTGTGACTGTTTGCGAAAAACGCATTCGGACACGAGTTCGGACACAGCTCCCCGGGTCCCGCCCCGACCCCCCTGTGGAGTCATCTGCTGCTCTCTTTTGACACCACTAGAAACCTATCAGCACAAGCTGTTAGGTAAACATATCTCCAGGACATGTCTGGAAATATCCCGCTTCACCGTCGCTTACCCCCCTGGGCCCGAACTACCCCCTGCAACCGCGACAACTTACACAATAGAATTCTGCTTAAAACTCCCCCTGGGCCCGAAGCCCCCACACGGAGGGAACAACCCCGCAAGTGCGACGAACTCCATAGCATCATTCTGTTTCGAAAGAAATAAGCGGGCAATCGCGACGAGGCCTCTGGCCCACGACCTAGGCGCGGTAGCGGGGTAGGCTGAGGGCAATCATACAAACAAGCGGTGCAAACTCGCGGCGGCGGCGGTGATCCCGAACACTAGGTGCACTTTGCAGAAGACGGATTCGGCGACGGCGGCCCGCCCAGAGACTGGGTGGCGTAGAGGCTTAGTATACCTGGCGATATCATCATCACCAACAGCAGCGACAGCATCAACATCAACATCAACATCAACATCATCACCAGCAGCACCATCATCATTAGCAACAACAATATAAACATCATCATCAGCAGCAGCAAAACCACCACCATCATCAGCATCATCATCGCCAACGGCATCAGTAGCATGACCGTTACAATCATACGCATGAGAGTCATCAGCCTCATCAGGATACCCATTAAGTCAATAATCGTCGTCGTCAGAATCACAACCATGACAATCAGTAGCATCACCATCAGCATATTCATCACCACAGTCGTCATACACCTCATCATCAGCACCATCAGAACCATAATCGAAAACATCGTTATCAGCACCATCATGACCATCATGTGCATAATCATCCTGACCTTCATCGGCATCAAAACCACCATACCATCACCATCACCTTACCACCACCACCATCACCATCATCATCACAATCATCATCAGCAGCAGCAGCGGCAGCAGCAACATCACCATCAATACCATCGTCACCACCCTCAATATGACCATTCCCATTACGATCGCTACCGTCATCAACATCGTCATCACCGTAAACAACATGAGCATGCTATGCATCCCCCTCCCCCGCCACAACCCACCACCATCAGCAGCAACAGCAGCGACAGCATCAACATCGACATCATCATTACCAGCAGCACCGTCATCATCAGCAACAACATGATACGAATCATCATCATCACCAGCAGCAGCACCACCATCATCATCATCAGCAGCATCATCATCGCCAGCGGCTTCATAAGCATGATAATTACAAGCATCACCATCATCCTCATCATCAGCGTCACCATCATCATCAGGATACCCATTAAGTCAATGATCATCGTCGTCATAATCACCACGATCACCATCAACATCAGCAGCAGCATCATCGTCATCATCTGCCACATCACAGTCGTCATAATCATCATCACCAATACACGCATCATCGGAAGCATCATTATCAGCTCGCCACCATCATCAACAACATCATCATCCTCACCATCATCATCATCAGCATCATCATCATCCCCCCGGGCTTCGTTTTCCAGCCAGACGGCGTAGCACGAGTCGACGACCTTTGCGAAACGGAGCGGGCGAGGCCAGACCATTCGGGAGCCGAGCACGCATCCCTCCCCTTCAAAAGCAACTAACGAGGAAGAAACCATAAATTAAAAGAAAAACAGGGCGGCGGTTGGAGTAGATGGGGGTCAAGCTAGAGCCAAGATAGGACGGAAGACGCAAGGATGCTGCCACGGCTGTCCCACTCCGCTCTCAAGGATTTCCGTACAAGTACAAGGCATCCCCCCGGGCTTCGTTTTCCAGCCAGACGGCGTAGCACGAGTCGACGACCTTTGCGAAACGGAGCGGGCGAGGCCAGACCATTCGGGAGCCGAGCACGCACACCTCCCAAACCTGGCGGACCTCCAGGACCACCCGATCAGCAATCTGGCCCCGACGGGGCCGCAAACACCTTCTCGTTGAACAACTCGGCTTTAGACGAGGCCCACGCATTGTAGTAGATAGAAGCCAGGGCTTTACAAAGTCCAGGAGGATAAGGCTCGGCGATCTTGGACCAGAATGCACCCTTGTCGTTTTTCCCTTGGATGGGGATGCGCGGCTGGCCGGAGCGCTTGCATAGGCCACGCTTGGCGCCGAGACAGCGAGCCTCGGCGAGGGCGTCCATGCACAGCCCCGTGCTGAGGAAACCGGTCGACTTCCTCCACTGGGCGCCCCACATGCAGAAATCGGTGACGGTGAAATTGATCTTGTTGGATTTTTGAAGTCTCTGCATGGCGGGGCAAATCCAGATGCGGCTCCGGGCGGGGTTCTCAAGAGTAGCTGGCATTCCCAAAAGCATAGCATCCCGCGTCACCGCCACGAGGAAAACAATAACAAGTTGCCGACGCGAACCTTGTCGGCGTCGGCGGGGTTCAGGTCGTCGAGGCCCATGGGTGACGAGTTTGACCTCAACGGTGGAGGGCCTGGGGGCACATCGCGCGCCCGCGAAAACGAAGAGCACGGTGTTCCCAAGTGGACGCCGATCACGATGCCTGAGCGGATCCATCCTCTGATGAGGCTGCGGTTCCGGGCCAGACGAAGATCGTAATCGGCACCCAGCTCCACGTCCCAGAGAAGAACGTTCACGCCCTCCCTCGCGACCGCTTGGCCGAGCCGGCCTGGCCCCGAGAAGACCTCGAGGAAGAAGCGGACCTGAGGCCGGGGGCCGCCGGACAAGGCCGGCCGCGGACGATGGAGGCCATCGAGCGCTCGCAGGACAGCGCGTGGGCGCGGAGGTCCTCGGGCAGCTTGAGCAGCACCTGGCCGACGCGGCTGTCCTTCTCGTAGCGCCTGACCGAAGCCCACGACCGCCAGCGCCCGCGGCGCCTCACGTCCTCCAGGCTCCTGAAGCCCCCGGCGGAGTCGTGCGAGGCGCCGCCGTGCCTGAGCTGGTACAGGTGGACGTCGCCGAGGTACTCGTCCAGCTTGAGGCTCCGCACGACGCCGCACACCGCCGTCACCAGGTCCTTCAGGGCGAAGTCGAAGATCGGCGAGCGCGGGCTCCGGCCCTGACAGAGGGCCTTGAGCGCCGGACCGAGAGGGGCATGCCGCTCCAAATCCAGGCGCATGGACTCGTCGAACTCGTTCGTCTTTGACGACCTCCCGACCTCCTGCGCGTGAAGCGTGATGGCCCAGCAGGGGGCGCTTGCCACGCCCGGCACTGGGGGTATGAGGTCCACCCCCCTCACGTTGAAAATCTCGCCTGGCCGAAGGTACAGCTCGAAGATCACGACGATCGCGATCGCGAAGGGCAGCTTCCCCAACCTGACCAGCTCGTTGGCGATCAGGGCCACCACCTCGCGCGGCAGCGGAAGCCGCGACTGGGGAGGGCAGCAGCGCCTGAACCCCTGGAGGGCCCTCCGGCCCCTGGGCACGAGGGCCCCCGCGGACTTCTGGAGGCCCGTGACGAACGTCACCGCCGCGGAGCCCCACTGGGCCGAGCCCAGGTTCTCGCCGCCCAGGTACAGCGCGTCCAGCCACCCTACGAGCTGCAGGTCGACGCCCGCCTCGGAGGTCGCCACCGGGACGGCGAGCCACGCCAGGAACTCGGCGAACAGCGACTGGTACTTCTGCCGCGTCCGGGGCCGAACCGAGGCGCTCTCCAGCACCGTGAGCCCGCCCACTGCGACGGCAGAGGCCCTCCGCCGGGCCGCGACGTCGGCCACCGTCTGGCGCTTCCTCTTGGCCGGAGGAGGGCGGGCAACGGCTGGCTGTCGGCGCGGCGGGCCGGGGGCCCGCGCAGACGTAGAGAGGTTCGCCGTCATGGCACTATAGGGTGGCCCCCCGCCTGTCCAGCGGCGAGGCCGGCGGGGCCGCAGGCGCCGCCGGCGCCGCCATCCGTGCGCCGGTCGAGGTCGGTGCGGGTCTGGCCCGCGGGAGCATGTTTGGAGAAATCGAGCGGGCTCGGAGCAGCTGGAGCCCAGAGGCCTCGGGAAGGAGAGTCCGCGGCGTTCCACTCCGAGGGCAACCATCGATAATGCAAGGCCGAACCGGTCGCGAGCGAGAGGGCCGCGATCGCCTGGGTGACCCGCATCATGCTACGGCTGTCGCTCCGAAACCGCGCCACCGCCCCGGCCGTCGACTGCGAGTCCCCCAGGACCAGCACGTGCTTCCCAAGGTTCCGAGACGAACGAAGGAGATGACGAAACCCATACAGGGTGGCCCTAGCCTCGTACACGGCGATACTCTCCCCCTCGCGCCTCCACGGGAAGCGTCCGACGACGGACCACTGCAGCTCGATCATCTCCCGCGGGACCTCTGGGAAGTCCACGACCCGCTTGACCCGACCGAACCCGAAGACGTCACCGGGGCTGTCCAGGACACCTGAGCCAGCCGAGGGGGGCTGGGGGGGAGCGCACTCGGGCCCCGGGACGTCGTTGGCGGCGGCGATCCAGGGGGCAGCCTCGCGGGCCTCCCCCGCCAGGGCCGCCGCCGCCTCGGCTTTGCGCGCGTGGTCCAGCGCGTGGCGACGAGGTCCCATGGCCGCGCCGACCCGACCCCAGCGCCATCGCTCCGAGGTCCGGCCGACGCTCCGGGCAAGAGAGGCCTCACATTGTGCGGCGCACGCCCCCAGCCCCCACTCACTAGCATCGACGGCCACCACCTCGTCGCTCCAGCCCGCCCGTAGGTCCCGCCAGAGGAGAGGAGCAAGCCCATCCCAGAGAGAGAGTTCGCGACGTACCGAAGCCCACAGACGCTCATCCTGGGTGTAATTCTTCCAGACGAAGGCATAGCACGACCAGAATAGCGATAACCCCTCCCGGCGGACCAGGGAGAGGAAGACAAGATGCCCCAGGAGGCGCTCCAGGTCACGCCCAGAGCACCCCCCCCTCCGGAGGACCGCCCGAATGGCCAGGCGGGCCCCCCAGAGGCGGACAGGGGTGGCAGCCGCGCGGCCCCGGGGCCCGTCGATCTGCCACCCCAAAACCTGGGCCACCTTGTCCTCCCCAGAATACTCCTCCTCATGAACGACCAGACCCCGCCCTTCAAGAGCACGAATAGCATCAGCAACGAGAGAGCGAACAGCACTGACGTCAGTTGAGACGGCGATGAAGTTGTCCACATACTGCGAATGGCACGCTCGATGAAGGTCCGGCGTCACCTGCTTATCTACAATGCGGTTCTCCGGGGAAGCTCCGGCTTGTTCCGCAATGCGTTCATGAACCGTTTGACGCATCCACAGGGCCCAGCTCCAGCCCATCGGTATCACAGACAGTCGGGGGTAGACCATGGCAGACGGAGGAACGGGTTTCCCATTGACCCTAGTACACCCCACCGCCCCCGCCCGCACGGCCCTGAAACAGAAAAACTGTCTCAAATCGGGAGGCAACTGCATATGATAAAAGGCGTCAGACAAATCGGCCCCGCCAACATGCAACTCCTCACCCTCGCCGAGCTCCAGCCCTGCCAGGCCTTTGCCGGTGAGGAGGGAAACGGGGGCGGGGTCCTGGAAATGACAATTGCTTCTACGACAGTCAACTACCAGCCGGAGCTTCCCGGATTTCTTGTGCACGAAAAAAGCTTCAACCCTTTCCTTGCATGAGAAGCTGAAATCTACCATGCCTCGCTGCTGCAATGCACGGATGAACTCCTCAAAAGCCGCGACCCGACGCAGCTTAGGATCACTATACGGCACCGCGGCCTGAGAATGTTTCAAACGAGTATCTACCTCACTAGACGGTAGCAATCGGCTTTGGACGAAGTCCCTCATCATGTCCGACCCGCCCGCGCCCCACAGATCCTCGAGCGGTACCGGTGCCGGCGAGCCAGAGGGGGGCGAGACGCTAGCGAGGTTATAGGAACCGAGCACGGCAGAGTCCACATCATACCAGCTCGCCACGCGAAGCTTCCGGAGAGCTTCCGCGGGAGTCACCTCCGGCGGAGGCGGGCCGAGAGCGGCGACGGAGTCCCGAACCCTATCAAGACAGTGACGCTGGCCCAGCGAAACAAAAACTGCACGGTCGGCGCCCTGGCCGACGGGAGGCTGGTCCTGGTGAAGATAGAGCGAGTTCAAGGCGTGGACGGCACGATCACAGTCCAACTCAAAACTCTCGCGCTTACCCAGACGCTGTCGGACTGCACGGGAGAGCCCCCCGTCGGTGCCCCGATACCGCTCCACCGCCGGCCGCGGTAAAGGCAAGATGTCGCGGGGTACCGCACGGGAGGGCTCGCCCCCGCAATTAAAAGCTTCGTAGGGCGGCGGCGCACGGGGCCCGCGCGCGCCCCGGACGCCGGGAGCGCGAGGCGCAGAAGTATGCATGAGGGGGAGAAGCCCGGAGGACAGGAGGAGGGGGACGAACAGAGTACAAGAGGCCTGCGCTGCACCCTCAGAGCAGCGCGAGCCAACCTCAGATGTAGATGTCGGCGGAGGCTCACGACTTGTCGCCCCCGCCCTTCTTTCGGGCGGCTTCTCGCTCCTCGCGGCCCTTCCGGAGGGCCTTGTTGAGCTGCGCCTCCCGCTCCACGTCGACACGAACCACATCGAGGAGCTCCGGACAGATCATCAGCTGCCCCGAGCCCCAGCTGAGCCCCGAGAACGCCTGCTGCTCCTCGAGGCTGAGGCGGCCACTGTACCCTTTCGACTCGGCCTCCTTCGCCCGCTCGAGGTGGGCGAATTCAATGGTTTGCATCCTCCTCAGCAGCATCTCCACCATGGCCAGATTCGTGCCGTCGAGCTGGTCGACGAGGAGGCCGGCCTCGACCGCCGCCGCGAGGTGGAGGTGCTCGGCCACCCCCCAGGCGTTGGGCTCCAGGCGGCACAGCGATCGAAAACGATCGTGGTGAGCGTCCAAGCTGCCGCCCTCCGAGTTGATGTGCTCCAGGCACCACCCCGCCGTTCGGTCGCCACCGAGCGTCCAGTCCTTGCCGAAATCCTCCTTCGTCACCGCGGCACACATGTCCGCCCACGTGCGCTCCCGCCGCCCAAGCCTGTTGCGGCGCACCGGGAGGATGCGGGCGTCGCTGGCCACGATGCGGTCGAAGAACTCCTGCTCGTCGCCCGGCCGCAAGTACTGCACGAAGAGGCCCGAGCCGTCCGCAAGCCGGTGGATGTCCTTGCCCCCGATGGCGCCCGCTCCGGCCTGGTGGGGCACGTCGTCCCCCACGCGGAAGCCGCCGAAGCACTCGGCGGCGACCCAGCGAGCAGCACCACGTCCGTCAGCCGCGCCAACAGCCACAACCCCCTGCAGGGGCCCGACAAGCGGCGGCACACGCGCGGGCGCCGCGGCTCCGAGAGCAGCGGGCGCGCCCGCAGCGGCCACCACCGCGGCAGCCCCCGCGCCGGCCGCGGGTCCGCCCACCGGGACCGGCAGCAGGCAGTGGGCGTCCACCGCCGGGGCCGCCACGCCTTAATTGGGCCGCGGCCAGCCCGGCGCACTCGCCCGCGGCCTCGGGCACCGCCGCGGCGAGGAAGGCGGCCCGCTGCGCCACCGTCGGCTCCGCCCGGAAGCGGTAGACGTCCCCGGGAGGGATGCCGTCCGGCAGCACGTTGAAGGCCGTCGCCCACCTCACGGCCGCGACGTCGGCTGACCCTGCACTGTAGTCCTCCGCGTACACGTGCCGGTCGGGGTGGCGATCACGAAGAGACTACCAGCCGATAGCGCCACCTGCCCCAGCACCAGGCTCTGGTGCCAGACCTGCCGGGGGCCGGCCCCGATGTACAGCACGTACGCCCACGTCGCCATCGCTCACGGGGGCAGGCCCTGGCTCCGAGTAGTCCTGGATGGCGGCCCGCCTGCGCCTGCGACAGCACCGAGCCGCGCGCCGAGCGCTCAGCAGCGCCGCGGCCGCCGCGAGGCCGAAGGCCACGCCGCACACGAACCAGAGCAGCCCCCAGCCGCGGCCGGCGCACGGGGCTGCCTCCGGGGCCTGCGGGCAGGCCGGGCACGCCGCCGGCCCAGCCGCTGGCGCGAGGCCCGGGCAGGTCGGGCAGGCCGGGCACGAGAGGCCTGGGCACGCGGGCGCCTGGCAGGCGCCGCAAGCCTGGCAGGTGAGCGCCGGGCAGGCTGGGCACGGCGGCGACGCTGGGCACCGCGCGATGTAGTTCACCAAGCCCTGCGCGGCGTACTCTCCCCCGCGCTGCACCACCCAGTCGAGCATGGGGGGTCCGCCGCGGGAGCCGCGCCTTTGAAGCTTGAGCCAAGATAGGACGGAAGACGCAAGGATGCTGCCACGGCTGTCCCACTCCGCTCTCAAGGATTTCCGTACAAGTACAAGGCATCATCACCACCGTCACGATCACGAACCATCACCTTACCACCACCATCACCATCACCATCACCATCACCATCACCAGCAGCAGCACCAGCGGTAGCGGCAGCAGCAGCATCACAATCAATACCATAGTCACCTTCACCGACATCACCATTCCCATTACGATCACTACCGCCATCAACACCGTCATCAACGTAAACAACATGATCATGTTATCCATCCCCCTCCCCCGCCACAACCCACCACTATGCCTCCTGGCACGATGAGGCGTGGACGGCTGTCAAGTGCTGCCTGGTAAGGTTTCTTTATCTTCTACAGGACCCACCCACACTTCTCGCCGCGCCCACTTGCGTGCGCCACCACCCACTCATGGAGATTCCTGGGCGGTCATGGCGTCTCCCTTGGGCTTCCAAGTCTTTCAAGAAGGCCATCCAGGCAGCCAAGATTGCCCCAGTCTCAGGATCAGGAGCGGGCCGCCCCAGTTGCCCCAGCGGCATCCCGCCGCCGTCGGCGCTCCGCCCTCTTCCCTCGCGGGAGGCTTCTCCCCGACCACGTGCAGAGTCCGCGAACACACCCCAAACCTCATGCGCAGCCTGGCCCGACAGCTCCACCTCCCGCCCCAGCCGGCCCGCCGGAGCGACGGCAGCGCGCTCCCCGCTCCAGGGAGCGCAAGCTCCAAGCGCGCCACCTCCGGGCCGCCGCCCCGCGGTGCAATCGGTCGAGGTCCCCGCCGCAGCAAGCCCCACGCCAGTGACCCCCTGGCTCCCTCAGGTGGTTCTGCATGGCTCCCGCCGCTCCCGAAGGCTCCCGGGTCCCAGGGGACGCCGAAGGAAGGCAGCCAGCCCGAGGCCCGGCGCCGCAGGCTTCCCGCAGCCTTCCGGCATCGCCACGCCGCATGCGCCAGTGGACGATCCTCGTTTTTCGCCCGCGACGGCGCCGAAAACCCAGAATTGTGAACTCTGTCAGCTTCGAGGGCCGCTCATCTCGCTCTGGTCAACCGCGTGGCCGCTTTGCTTGACGACGCCTGCCCCGTCGTTCATTCCACGACCGCCCACGGGCACGAACGGGTCCTCTGGCACGCCGCCACTCTGCGGATGGTGCTGGGGACGATCAAAAGACCTTCGACCCCCACGCCTTCTCTGCCTACTAGCTCAGCCTCTTCATACGTTCTCTTCCCGCCAGCGTCCGCTGTGACGCAACCCGGGATGGGGGGACCCCCCTGCCGCTCTGGAGGGGGGCTCCGACGCCGCGTCCTCTCAGAAGAGGGCCCCCTCCCGCGAGCTTTCGTGGCCTGACGGGGGGCGCAACTCCAGGCGCTGAGCGTCCTCAATGTCATTTGGCCATCTCCACCTGCATCCCATCCGTCGCCCTCGACTGCCACTCGCTCGCTCGTGGAGTGCACGCTGGTCGCTCGCCCGCCTGTCGCGCCGCTCGTCGTGCCGTCTGCTGTGCCGCCTGCTGCGCCCTCCGTGCCGGACACCCCCCCCAGTCGGTGGTCGGTTCGTCCTCCCCGTCGCCCTGCCATCTAAAACAGGGCTAGGATCGGGATAAATCGCTCCAGAGCGTTCTGGAGCGCTCTCAAAGCGTTCCGGAACGCTCTGGAGCGGCCGCGGCGCCCAATACGTCCTCCAAACCCGCCGATTCTCAGAGATTTCGAGTTATCCCGATCCGATTTTGTCCCGATCTTCGCGTCGTTTTACCATCCCCGCCCGGATGGCATGGCGCTGACTCCCTCTGACCCCGCCACGCGCCGGGCCCCGGCCGCTGTAACTGACTTCCTTCGCCCTGCTGCTGGGCGCGAGGCCGCGGCCGCCCCAAAATGTGTGTGCGTGCGTGCGTGCGTGCGTGCGTGCGTGCGTGCGTGCGTGCGTGCGTGCGTGCGTGCGTGCGTTCGTGTGCATGTGTGTGTGCGTGTGCGTGGGTGTGGGCGTGTGTGTGTGTGTGTGTGTGTGTGTGTGTGTGTGTGTGTGTGTGCAAGTGCGTGTGTGTGTGTGTTGTGTGTGTTGTGTGTGTGTGTGTGTGTGTTGTGTGTGTGTGTGTGTGTGTGTGTGTGTGTGTGTGTGTGTGTGTGCAAGTGCGTGTGTGTGTGTGTTGTGTGTGTTGTGTGTGTTGTGTGTTGTGTGTGTGTGTGCGTGTGTGTGTGTGCGCGTGCGCGTGCGCGTGCGTGTGCGTGTGCGTGTGCGTGTGTGCGTGTGTGCGTGTGTGCGTGTGTGCGTGTGTGTGTGTGTGCGTGTGCGTGTGCGTGTGCGTGTGTGCGTGTGCGTGTGAGTATGTGTGTATGGTGTGTGTGTGTGTGTGGTGTGCGTGTGTATGGTGTGCGCGCGTGGGTTCCTCCCCTCGAGCGCTCCTCGACCCTCGGCCCTCGACCCTCGGCCGCGGCGGCGGTGCGCGCCGTCCTCCGCGGCGGCCCTGCGGCCCCTCTCGCGCAGCGGCTGCCGCGCGGGCAGCCGGGACTCCATGGCGAGCATCGGGCGCGCGCCGCGCGCCAGCGCGAGGGCGCGCGCGGAGGGAGGGCGGGGCGGCAAGCGGAAGCCGGCTGCTGCGCGGAGCTGCCCGGGGCCGCCGCGGATGTGCAGGCGGAGGAGTACAGTCGGGGCGCTGACCCAAGGAACCCTAAATGAGGAACGAGGCCCCTTTTCTCCAGAGGTTGAACTTCGATTTCCCTTCGAACACCTACAGGAAACGTGGGGCAAACTGTGAAACCATTAAGGAACACAGAGCACCTACCCAACGAAAAGGGTTCCTTCCTCAGCGCCCCGACTGCATGGACAGGGGCGGCGTTGGCACAACATGAGCGCTCACTTGGCCCTAGCCCCAGCTCTCCCGTGACCCCCCCGCGCCCCCGCCCCCCCCCCCGGCGGGCCATCTTGGGACCTGTCCTGGCCGGCTCCCCGTCAGGAGTACACCCGCGACTATCGGGGGGGGGCGCTTGGGGGGTTCACATGTGTTTGCTGTGACCTCTCCCTCCTCTCGCCCGCTCCTCCTCGTTGTGCCTGCTGCATCTGGGACGGCGTCCAGCCTTCCAGCTCCTCCGCCTCTTTTTCCTTGTGGGTCCCACCCCGTCCCTCTTCCACTCTCCCGAGAGGGAGCAGGAGAAGGGGGGTAGAAGAGAAGGGAGGAGGGCACCGGCATAATTAAGGTGTCCCGGCGGAGGCCCCGGCGAGACGCCGTGTAAGCGGATAGCGCGTCGCTCCGCTCTGGCAGGGGAGAGGCTGGACATAACTCGGGCCGTTGAGCCTTGGGAAAGGGGAAGTGGATAGCGTGTCGCGCCGAAGCGTCGTGGGGCAGAACCAGCGGAGCGACACACTAAGCCAACGTCCCTGATCGTAGGGAGGAGAAGGAGGGAGGAGGAGGAGGAGGAGGAGGAGGAGGAGGGAGAATGGGAAAGAGGAGGAGAAAAGAAAGGGAGGGACGTGCACACGGAGGATGGGGGGAGGGGAACAAAGGGAAAAGAGAAGATACGTGGATGGAATGAGGAGGGATGACAAGGATAAAGACGTTGCGAGGAGGAGGGGGAGAATTAGTGGGAGGGTAATCAGGAGGATCCTTACTCCTCCCCCCCCTTTCCTCCTCCCGGCTCACCCTCCCCCATCATCCTCATCCCACCTCATTCGTCTCCACCTCCAACTCCAACTCCTCGTGCCGCTTTGCAGTCTTTGGCCATCGCCTACGCTGTCGTGACAGCAACCTTCAGCTCACACCTGGGACAGCGTCCAACCTCCTCCTCCTCCTCCTCCTCCTCCTCCTCCTCCTCCTCCTCCTCCTCCTTCTCCTTGTGGATCCCGTCCGGTCCCTCCCCCCCTATGCCGAAATTGGGACGAGAAGGAGCAGGAGAAGGAGGAGGAGGACCAGAGGGGTGGAGGCGCTGGAGGACAGTAGAAGAGGGCGGGAGGGCCGATGTGATCAGAAGAGGAGGATGATCCGCCGACACCTTTCCCCCTCCCCAAGGGGCTAAAATGCAGACTGAAGGGGGGGGGGGGGCCAAGGGCCCATGAGCTTGTCAACGCTTCTCCCGGGGCATCTGGAGCCTCTGGAGAGCCACAGGACGGCCCAAGAAAGCCCTAGCTGAACGCCAAGATAGTCGAAGAGAGCGTCGAGCCGGCCCAGGGCAGTCCCACAACGGTCCAAGATAGCTCGAAGGCGGCCCAAGATGCCCCGAAGAGGGCCCACGAGTGCTTCTAGAGTTTTTTATAACAAAAAAACCTTAAGAAGCTTGTCGAGACAGTAAACACAAGTGTTTCTGCCGAGACCATCGCTGTTTCTGCCAAGACCACCATCCCTTCCCCCTTGAAGATCATGTTCCTAAACCGTGTACATCACCAGTGGTGACCAGCCTCTCACTCCTCGGCCTCTTCGAAATCTTCTCCCTCCTAGTCCTTCTTGTCCTCCTGTCCCGAACGCTCGCGCACCAAATTCGAAACAGTCTGGCAGGCCTTGATGCACTTGCCCGTTAGCTCGGCCCAGTCGGCCAGCTTCATCTTGCCGACGAGGAGCCCGTCGACCGAGTCGATGAACTCGCGAACATTTCCGGTGCTGTACCAGTCGGTGGCACCTAACTGGATCTTGCTCGTCCATGCGTGGCGGCCAGGGGAACCAAATCCGAAATGAAACGGACGGAGGGCCTGCTGTTCGCTTATGGTCAACGACTTCTCGAGCAGGCGCTGCCGGGCCAAGGCCGTTTTGCCTGTGGACCCGCAGATCAAACTCAAGAATTGATCGACCTGGAGAGCCTACCACTCCGACAGATGTTCGGGCTTCGGTGCGAAGCCTATGAGGCCCCAGAGATTGTCGATGCCAAAGGCGGACAGAGCCACTTCCGGCGTCGTTCCGATGAACGCATTGCGCGTGCAAGGCTGGCCGTTCAGATCTGAGTAGGCAGTCCTTATGTGCACGCCCACGGAGAACATGAGGCGGTACACACGCTCCTCGTAGAGCTGCATCTTGAGCAGAGTCCCTCCTGTGGTGTCACCCCGGGCCACGGCCTTCTGCATCTTCACTGGGCCACGGATCTGGAGGCTCAACTCATAGAGCACGACCGCCAGCGCCAAAGCGTAACGGTCGTCCGCAGAGAGCTCCTTCCAGATCTTCTTGCGCACGGCCAAGAGGCGCTCAGCCACGTCGTCGCCCTGGTCCTCCTCCTCGTCGTCGTCATCGGGCTGAGCAGCGGCAGCAGCAGCGCCGGATCCGCCGGCCTTCTCAGCGCCGTCCCTGCCGTCGCCGGCCTTCTGGTCCTTCTTATCGCCGCGACGCAAGAATCCGAAAAGTCCGCCGCCGGCCTTCTCCTCCAGCGGAGCGATCGTAGTCCCGACGGCAGCACGGCCGGCCCGCTTCTTCGCCTGCTTCCTCATCCTCTCGTCCTCGGCCTTGGTAGCCTCTTTGAACTTCTCCTTCAACTGCACCGCCTTGAGCAAGTTCGAGAGGTACTGCTCCTGATCCTTGACTTGCTGCTCGACTGCTGCAACGTCGATCTCCTCACCAGCCTCATTCTTGCCGGAAACAAGAGTCTGGTTGAGAGCGTTGAGCTTGGTCTGGGTCTCCTCGATGCTGCTCTTGAGGTCGTCGTCGCCCAGCGAGGTGAACTCCGTTGAGAAGTCGTCATGGGCCCTTCTGGCCGCCTCCAGCAGACGCTTCGACTAGTCGTCGTCCTGGAACTTGGCGATGTGTCCGCGCCTGATCGCCCCTTTCTCGTCCAGCAACCTCAAGAGAAAGCAGCGAACGTCCAAGTTGGTCGCGTTCCCGCTCCACTGACCGCCAGGCAAGTACCGTTTCTCGACGGTGCTGTGCAGGGACTGGAGTGCGGACCTTATCTGCTCCTTCACGCGAGACTTCGAGCCACCATCGGTCAACTTGAAGCCAGCCGCCTCGATCTCCGAACACTTCTTCTCGATCCAGGCGGCAACGTCTGCCGCGCGATCTTTCGCGCCGGCAGTCTCACCAGCAGTAGCGACCTCGGTGTTGGAGCCGGACATCTCACCGACCTCGCGCCGCGAGGGGGCGAGTGTAGGGCCTAGAGAGCTTAAAGTTAGCTTGACGCGCTCAAGCAGTGCAAGCACCGCTGAATGGGGGACGCCGTGTGAACCTTGAGCCACGAGTGCTTCTAGAGGACCGTCGAATGGCCCCAATGAGGCAAACACTGCTCCATTCCCTTGAGAAAGCGTAGCATACTCTTCTTTTTTTCCGCCTTGGCTGCGTCCAAGACGGCCCAAGGGGCCAAACATCGTTCCAAAACGGCCCATGAGGCACCCAAGAGTGCCGCAAGGCGGCTCAAAAAGACCCAAAGTCGGCCACAGGGGATCCCAAGTCGGGCCGAAAAAACGCCAGGAGGGCCCTGAAGAGGGGCCCAAGAGGGGGAATACGAGTTGACATTTCAAGCCTTTCCACCAAAGATGGCTCCAAGAGACCCCCAGACTTGAGCCCCCCAGAGGCCAGAAGAGGTCTCCACGACGCTCCAAAGAAGTCTCCAAAAGACCTTCAAAAAGCCCCCACAGATGCCCCAAGAGCCCTCCAAGAGACCCAACCTGAGAGGTCGTCATAATGGCGCAAGCCACTGGAATAACGATGGGAGGATGGGGAAGGTGGAGGGTACTGATAATCTTCCACCTTCCGCCTCCTCTCTCCATCCCTCCTCTCCCTCCTCTTCCTCCCTCCAACCCACCTCCTTCGTCCCTGCATCCTCCAAATCCTCTTTCCCTTGCCTACTTCTGCTGATCGTGCTTCCTCCCGCCAGCAGGGTCCCCAGCGGGAGGGAAGGCATAAGAAGACTGAGGATCAACGATAACCATGAGAAGGCGAAGGAAGGACGAAAACTAGGAGGAGGCTGTAGGAGCAGGACGAGGCGGATGAGGTGAAATAACTGACAGCAGGGGAATGTGCGGAAGCAGGATGAGGAAGGACGACCGAGTCGTGGACCTCCTCCTCCTCCTCCTCCTCCTCCTCCTCCTCCTCCTCCTCCTCCTCCTCCTTGATGTCAGATATTCGACCCTCCTTCATTCCTCGAGTTCCGATGCTCCTCTTTTGGCTCAAGCCGCCTCGAGCGTGCGGGCGCGGAGGCATGGAGAGAGGCGCGGCCTTGGCGGAACGACGAATCGATGATCGCATGCCCTCCGCCCATCCCAATTGATGAGAGAGCGTGATCCACTTCCGCTTTAGTGTGGAAAACTCCGGAGCCCGGGGTTCCCCCCCCCCCCTCCGAAAATCCCCCCCCTGCTGGAACCTCCCCCCCCCCTCCCCCCCAGCGACACAGACCCTGTTCCGACCAGGCCCGGTTCCGACCCGCCCAGTTCCGCCGACGCCCGGTTCCGACCCGCCCGGTTCCGACCAGGCCCGGTTCCGACCAGGCCCGGTTCCGACCAAGCCCGGTTCCGACCAAGCCCGGTTCCGACCCGCCCGGTGCGGACCCGTCCGGTTCCGCCCCGGCCTGGTTCCGCCGCCGGACGGGCGCGCAGTCCCGGCGCCTGGTGCTTTCGCGCGGCGGAACAGGACCGGTCGGAACAGGGCCGGCGGAACAGGGCCTGGGCGGAACAGGGCCTCGGCGGAAGAGGGCGGTCGGAACAGGGCCGCGGCGGAAGAGGGCGGGCCGGAACAGGGCCGGTCGGAAGAGGGCCTCGGCGGAACAGGGCCTCGGCGGAACAGGGCTGGCGGAACAGGGCCGGCGGAACAGGGCCAGCGGCCTTGTTCCGCAGTAGTAGAAGGAGCAGTAGCAGTAGTAGTAGTAGTAGTAGTAGTAGTAGTAGTAGTAGTAGTAGTAGTAGTAGTAGTAGTAGTAGTAGTAGTAGTAGTAGTAGTAGTAGTAGTAGTAGTAGTAGTAGTAGTAGTAGTAGTAGTAGTAGTAGTAGTAGGA
>CAUYUJ010016005.1:292500-300768 GCA_963575745.1 Prorocentrum cordatum | reverse complement strand
CGTCGTCGTCGTGGTGGTCGTCGTCGTCGACGTGGTCGTGGTCGTGGTCGTGGTCGTGGTCGTGGTCGTGGTCGTGTCGTCGTCGTCGTCGTCGTCGTCGTCGTCGTCGTCGTCGTCGTCGTCGTCGTCGTCGTCGTCGTCGTCGTCGTCGTCGTCGTCGTCGTCGAGGTCGAGGTCGAGGTCGTCGTCGAGGTCGTCGTCGTCGCCGTCGCCGTCGGCGTCGCCGTCGCCGTGGTCGTCGCCGTCGCTGTCGCCGTCGCCGTCGCCGTCGCCGTGGTCGTCGCCGTCGCCGTCGTCGTCGGCATCCTCGAGCTCGGTCCTGCCGCGGCGCCGACGTGGCAGCGCTGAGGGGCCTCCGCCGCGAAAGGTCGCTCCTGGGGCGCGTGCTGCCACGGCCTCCAGCCGCAGCAACGCCCCGAGGCCCAGGGACAGCCGCGGCGACGAGGAGCCCCCTGAGCGCCGAGCAGGCCCCAAAGCGCACGGACCGACCGCGAGCCTCGAAGCCTCGAGGAGGACAAACATGTGTGGCATGACGTGGGCCCAGAGATACGATGCCCTGATTTTCCAATACGGGGCCCCCAGCAATCCTGACCCTTTCCCTGGGGCCAGCGCTTTATCCTGCGTCGTTTTGTGAGGATCCCGGGGCCTGGCGAAGGCACCCAGAGGCCGAAAATGTCGAAAGACTCCCGCGCTGATCTTCAATGCGTTGAAGGCATCGGAAGAGAGCAAGAGCGGTCGGCATCGAATCGACAACTCGGATCGGATCGGAACAGGCATCGAATCGGGTAGCATCGGCACGGAGTCGGAATCGAATCGCATGGGCCGCGCAAGACTGCACAACAGCGCACCGGGACGCATCGGGCACCGTCGAATCACGGGAATCGGATCGGCACGGGCCGGCCAATTTCGATATCGCATCGGACCGATCGGGTCGACACTGCCCCTGCCCTCGGGTCTCGGGTCAGAGCTCTGGTCTCCAGCGGCCGTCCGGGACGATCCTGGCAGCCCTGGAACGCTCTCGGCGGGGCGCAGCTGCCGGAGCGCACCCCGAGACAGGACCGCTGCCAAGAAAGCGTCCGAGAGCGCCCGAAAGCGGCGAGAAGCTCTGATCGACTGCGCGCCCGGGGGAGAAGCGAGAGGGGGCAGCCCATCTCAGGAGGCGGAGGGGCTGCTCGGAAGCCCTCGCGCATTCTCGCATCTCGCCCCCTGAACAGGCCAGCCCTTCTCGCTGCCCCCCGGGCTCGCCGCTGATCTGAGGGGCGCGCGCGCGCGCGCCGCCTTGGCGAATTCATGCTAGTGCTCCCGATGGCGCCGCCGCCGCAGCCGCCCTCCGTCACGCCAGAAGCCGACGCGGCCGCGCTGGCGCGCGCGCGCTCGGCTCGGCGGCGAAGGCGACGGCGACGGGTGGCGACGAGGGCGACCAGGGCGTGGACGAGGGCGTGGACGACGGCGACGAGGACGACGGCGACGGAGAGGACGTGGACGAAGACGAGGACGGGGACAACGAGGCCGACGGCGAGGGCGACGACGACGGCGACCACCGCGATCGATGGCGGGTGCGCGAACGACGGCGATGGCGGGGTCGAAGGCGAGGACGACGAGAAGAGAACTACAGGAGGATGTGAGGACGAGGAAATACGAAGGCATGGACTCCATACCATAGGAGGACGACGACGATGTGAGGAAAAAGAGACCTTGCTACAAGACATCTAGCGGCATATTATTGATCGATTCTGCGCTTCGTAAATTGTCCCATGGCTCTGCGGACCCATCGAGGGATAACAAAACCTTCGTTGGGCAACTGTTGGCAGGCCAATCTCTGACTTTGTGCGCATACTGTAGGAAGATGAGGACTCGCCCCGAAGCGGACAAGTCACGCTCCCACCTTCCCCCCGAGCTGAATCAGGAGCCATAAAGCCGATCGGGGCAGCAGTGCGGCCGTGTTGAAGCTCTCGTCGAGCTGAAGCCCACTCTGAGAGGGGTCCCGACCTCCGAAAGCCGTCGAAGGAAGGAACCCTTTGAAGTCCCTCGGTGCCAGGGTCTGCCTTGGAGAGCGATAGGGATAGCAGCAGCAGGGGGATCAGGACCACAGAGCGGATTGCTATCTCGACCAATCTGCCTCTGGGGTTGCACATAGCTTAGCCCGCAGGAGGCCCATCAGAACATCGGACTGCATGCCTTCGTGGCCTGGCCTTGAGAGGGCAGGAGCAGCGGCAGCATATTGAGGGTGGGGGAGCACGACGAGCAGGGGGAGGGGAAGGGAGAGGAAAACGAGGGAGGAGGAGGAGGAGGAGGAGGAGGAGGAGGAGGAGGAGGAGGAGGAGGATGACAAGGAGCGTGACATGATCGGCAAGCTGGCCAGCAGGGCGCTCGCGGACAGAACAGCGTCGGCTCAACATGACATGGACGAGAGGGAGGCGGGAGCTTCGGCACCCGGGTAGCTGATTGCGCGGGCGCACGGACCTGCTGGTTGCCCGGCCGCTCTTTCGCCTACGCCCGCGGGATTGGCACCGGAGCCCCGCCGCCGCCTCGGCCCTTTGCACGACCTCGCGCAGCAGACCGGGGGCCTCGCGGAGGAGGTCGACCCGTTGGAGAAGGAGCAGATCAAGCTGGCACGGCCACCTGACCTTGGCGAGCGGCCGCGTCGGCCGCAGGTGGCGAAGCTGCAGGTCCTGCCCCGGGGTCTGTCGGGTCGACCTGGACCCTTCTTCCGTCTGTGCCATGGAGCCGGGGCACCTGCCGGGGCTGCGCGACGAAGCGTTGGGCCAGTTGGGGTCTTCATCGACGTGGTGGTGGCCGTGGAGCGCGACGCGTGCTGACCTGAACTCACCGCCATGGGCGGCGTGAGGCCCACTCTCATCACCGTGGTGCTGGCACTTGTACGCAGTCGCGTCTCAGACTTCCCAGCGCCGTCGAGTGGGAGCAGTGGACAGAAAGACCGTACTTCTGGGTGGCAGCCAGCGTGAGTTGCGAGCGAACTGTGAGACACCAAACGGCCACGTGCGAGTGGGCCACCGAGACGGGTGCTCAGTCGCAAGAGGCACACACGAAAATAGCTCTTGGCCTCGCATGGTCAACACCTCCGCCTCAGCGGCAGCCCTCGTCTCGAAGAGGTCCGTGGACTTGTCCACCTACTTAACTTCCTCGTCTACCAGCACCATCGCCGATCTGATCGAATTGGCCTGGCTGAGCTCGCCCAGCGACGCTGTGGCTAGGAAGCGAGCCCGACGCAGGCCTTGCCACTCGGGATTGTCGAGCGGCATGGCTGTGGAGTCGACCTCAATATCGGACACCATGAGGAGAAAGGCCATCGAGGGCGGAGAGGAGGGATAAGAGGGAGGAGAACGGAGAAGAGCAGGAGTAGGAGATGACAAAAAAAGGGAAGTAGAATCGACGATATGGACTACAACGACGGCGGCAACGACAACGGCGGCAGTGAAGACAACGGCGCCGACGTCGAACACGGAAACAACGACGACGGCGACCATCACCACCGTGACCAAGACGACTAACGACGACGACGCCGGCGCCGACGCCGACGCCGACGCCGCCGCCGACGCAGACGCCGCCGCCGCAGCCGCCGCCGACGAAGACGACGAAGACGACGACGGACGACGACGACGACGACGACGACGACGACGACGACGACGACGACGACGACGACGACGACGACGACGACGACGACGACGGCGGCGACGACGACGACGACGACGACGACTACGGCGGCGACGACGACGACGACGACAACGACGACGACGTCGACATCGACACCGACCACCACGACGCCAAAAGACAGCGGCAATCTCGACGACGACACGACGGCGACGACGGCAACGACGGACGACGACGGCAAAGACGACGACAACCATGACGAACGGCGAAGACGACGACGGACGACGACGACGACGACGACGACGACGACGACGACGACGACCACGACCACGACCACGATCACGACCGCGACCACGACCACGACCACGACGCCAACCACGACGACGACGACCACGACGGCGACCACGACGAACGGCGGCGGCGGCGACGACGGCGACGACGACGGCCCTCGGCCCCGAAGGCCGCGCGCAGGCCTCCCGCAGCCGCCCCGCGCGGGCGAAGCACCCTCGGCGGCGCCGCCGGCAACCCCGTCCAGCCCGAGGCGGTAGCGCGGGGGCGAAGGCGACGCGAACAGGGACCTCCCGCTCACGCGCGCGCGCGCTCCGCCGCCGCCGTCGACGCCCACGCCGCCGACGCTGCTGCCGGAACCCCCCCCCCTGGCCCCCCGCAGGCACGCTCCTCACTTTTATCCGCTGTCGCGGGTTGCTGCGTATTTTCCCACATGCCTCCAAGAGACCTCAGATCTCAGTTGCGCTCCGAGGCGGCTCTAAGTGGCCACGGAGCTTCTCAAAGAAGCCCCTTTAAGAGGCCCCCCAACAGAGCCCAATAGGCTCCAAAGAGAGCTCCAAGAAGGGCACAGAGCGTCGTCGTCGTCGTCGCCGCCGCCGCCGCCGTCGTCGTCCCCTTCAGGGTCGGCGGCGCCAGCCGCAAGGCCTGCCCAATACCCAACGCCCTCGGGCGTGGGCGGAAAAAATACCCTGGTGAAGGACCCAACCATATGCAGTTGTGACTACCGCAATTGTGAATATCTTCTTCGGTGGTGGTCCCTATGGGGCCACGAACCGTGCGAGGGGTGTGCCGACATGTGTAGCGGGGTACACCACACGAACAAAAACGATAAGCCTGAGCACGGGGAACTGAGCGCGGGAAAAACTGAGCGCGAGCGCGTCTGATTGTGATTGAGTCTGCGTGCGAGTAAGTCTATGTGCATAAATGCGAGCATGGATACGCCTAGTGAGAATGTATACGTATGACTGTGAATACTGGGCATGGCGGGGTCCTAACGGGCCACGAAGCGTGTGAGTGGCGTACTGGGTGTGGCGGACGCATGTAGCCACCTCCACTCGGGCCTTGGGTGGAGCTAACTATGGGGCCACGAAACGCTTGTGGCGGACGCATGCGGACAACCCCACTGGCGCCTTCGGTGGAGCTCCATATAAGGCCACGGAACGCTGTGCCGGGCGTGGCGGACGCATGTGGCGACCACCACTGGGGCCTTTCGTAGAGCTCCTTATGGGGTCACGAAGCGCTGTACTGGGTGTGACGGACGTATGTGGCCACTCCCACTGGGGCCTTGGGTGGAGCTCCCTATGGGG
Organism: Prorocentrum cordatum; assembly: GCA_963575745.1. NCBI lineage: Eukaryota > Dinophyceae > Prorocentrales > Prorocentraceae > Prorocentrum > Prorocentrum cordatum. The sequence goes on along the minus strand of CAUYUJ010016005.1, from coordinate 295,561 downwards.
CCACGAGACGCTGTACTGGGTGTGGCGGACGCATGTGGCCACCCCCACTGGGCTTTCGGTGGAGCTCCCTAAGGGGCCACAAAGCGCTGTACTGGGTGTGGTGGACGCATGTGGCCACCCCCACTGGGGCCTTAGGTGTAGCTCCCTATCAGGCCACGAAACGTGTGAGGGTGTGCCGACACGGGTGTGGCGGACGCATGTGGCCACCCCTACTGGGGCCTTGGGTGGAGCTCCCTATGGAGCCGCGAAGCGCTGTACTGGGTGTGGCGGACGCATGTGGCCACCCCCCACTGGGGCCTTGGGTGGGGCGCCCTATGGGGCCACGAAGCGCTGTGCTGGGTGTGGCGGACGCATGTGGCCCCCCCCACTGGGGCCTTGGGTGGAGCTCCCTATGGGGCGAAGCGCTGTGCTGTGGGGGCCACGGGGCCACGCTGTGCTGGGTGTGGCGGACGCATTGGGGCCTTGGTGGGCTCCCTATGGGGCCACGAAGCGCTGTACTGGGTGTGGCGGACGCATGTGGCCACCCCCACTGGGGCCTTGGGTGGAGCTCCCTATGGGGCCACGAAGCGCTGTACTGGGTGTGGCGGACGCATGCGCCACCCCCCACTGGGGCCTTCGGTGGAGCTCCCTATGGGGCCACGAAGCGCTGTGCTGGGTGTGGCGGACGCATGCGCCACCCCCACTGGGGCCTTCGGTGGAGCTCCCTATGGGGCCACGAAGCGCTGTGCTGGGTGTGGCGGACGCATGTGGCCACCCCCACTGGGGCCTTGGGTGGAGCTCCCTATGGGGCCACGAAGCGCTGTACTGGGTGTGGCGGACGCATGTGCCACCCCACTGGGGCCTTGGGTGGGGCTCCCTATGGGGCCACGAAGCGCTGTACTGGATGTGGCAGACGCATGTGGCCACTCCCACTGGGGCCTTGGGTGGAGCTCCCTATGGGGCCACGAAACGCTGTACTGGGTGTGGCAGACGCATGTGGCCACCCCCACATGGGCCTTGGGTGGGGCTCCCTATGGGGCCACGAAGCGCTGTACTGGGTGTGGCGGACGCATGTGGTCACCCCCATTGGGGCCTTGGGTGGAGCCTCACTATGGGGCCACGAAACGCTGTACTGGGTGTGGCAGACGCATGTGGCCACCCCCACTGGGGCCTTAGGTGGAGGTCCCCATGGGGCCACGTGTGAGGGGTGATGATAGTGGCGATGCTGATGATGGGGGGAGGGAGAGGGGGCAGCGGGAGCAGACGCGGGGAGATGTCTCTTCAAAACGAGGACCCAACTCCACAGGGCGGTTGGGAAAAAACTCCCTGCGGCGTGGTTCTTGTATGCAAGACGTGGCCCCGGGTGGTGGAATCTGACTGGGGCGGAGAGGGAGGACCAGAGTGGGCCGACCAGTCGAAGATGGGCCGGGCGGGCGGTGGCGCAAGGGCGAATGCGGCGTGGACGACGCGGTCGCGGGCAGACGCAGGCAGCCAGGACCGGCGGGGCCGGGGCTGCGCACGCGCAGCCTTCGGAGGCAGCTCACGGCAGCGGTCACGACGAGTGCCCAGCGATCGGCGGCGGCGGCAGGAAGGCACAGAGAGGCGGCGGGAGGAGCGAGGTCTCTTTTCGACGGCGACGCGTCGTGAACAGCCCCGAGGTCGCCACAGGGATGGGCATGGGGCGCCTTGTGGCCCGGTGGCCGCCTCTCGAGGGACGGGCGGCGGGAGGGGGGGGTGCAGCTCCTGCCAGGGCGGGAGTGATGTCGTGATGCGATTCGCACAGGGTGCGTTCCAGTAGTTCGGGAGTATCTGGCGGCTCTCGTGTCTGGAGCCCGTGCGGAAGAATAGGATGTCTCGGGCACCCAGGAAGTCATCGACATCTTGGCGCCCATATTCTTGTGATCCGAGATAGCGCCCGTTACCAGCCCCGCGCCTTCCCCTCCCCCCCCACATTCACGTCATGTTTCGCGCCGACGCCGTCTGGCAATTAGCCATTCCTACGCATTCCCAGGCGGCGCCGACGCGAATCCTGACGTTACCAGCCCCCCCCCCTCCGCATCCCCCGGTCACGCCGGTTATCGCCAAGGGATCTGAGAATGTCTCTTGGACACGAGCTGGTGGAGGGAACGAATCGATACGGAGTATAACTATGCTACAACGCAGAGGAGCGATGCCGGCCCTCGAAGTCAGTGGCCCATCGTGGCCACCCATGGTGGTCCCCACGGTGGCCCCCCCCGGTGCTCAAACGGTGGCCCCAATCGGGCGATGCGGTTCGAACTTCTCCCGTCCGCGGCCCGGTGAACGTGCCCCAGGAACGGAACAACACTTCGCTGAGATCTGGGGGCGGCGACTTCGACGACGACGGCGACGATTCGCCCATCGTGGCCCCCATGGTGCCCCACCCAGTCTGCCCCCCTTTGGGTGTGTGTTTTTTCCTGCGCGCGCATGTAATGTTCGATACTTTGATGGCTGTATCTTTTTCCCCGATCGGACTGTTCTCGGTCCATCCAATGCGGTGCTCCAGCTGCAGAGTTGGCCGCATGTCAGGACTGGCGCTCTCGCCCCACGGCGGACCACGTTTCTGGATCCGATTCCTTCGTCGTCGCCGCCCCCCTCATTTCCCGTCCTCCGCTTTCCCCTGGCCCTTCTGCTCCTCACGCTCCTACTACTCATTATGTTCCTGCTGCTGCTCCTCCTTCACCACCAGGAACAGGTAGGCAGGGCAGGATATCAAATGTTGCCTTCGGCGCGCCCAGCTGTGACTTGCATCGGCCGTCCTCCCGCCCCCGGCCTCCAATTTTAGGGGAAACGAAAGAAAAAGTAACCATACTGGTACTCACGGCATCTCTCCAAAGGTGCGTTCTGATCAGGAGTTCGAAGCGAATCCAGCCGTGGCGACGAAGGACAGGTGGCGGTATCGGTATATCGTCCCCCTCCGACTTTTGGCCCTCGGGACGCGGCCAGCCAGACCGCAAGGCTGCACAGTGCGGAAATGCGCTGTTGCCCTCGTAGTCTCCAACTACTCGCCTCAAGCGTGCCCCTGGCCTCCGTGGTATATCGCGCCGCTCCGCAGCGTCTTTGG
>CAUYUJ010016005.1:280000-287500 GCA_963575745.1 Prorocentrum cordatum | reverse complement strand
CTCCTCTTAACGGGAGATGTAAACCGCTGATCACGGTGCGCTAGTGTCAGTAGCGCGCTGCTGGCCGAGAGGCCGCAGGAGTAGTTCAGCACAGCCGGCTATGTCTTTCGACAGAGGACGGCGCGCAGCAACTGCACTGCATGGTGTCGGGCAATGATGGGCCAGAGTCCCAGAGTACAGGTGAGCGCAAGTGCATGATCCCGGCACAGCAAGCACACTCTTGCGCACGCTGTTAGAAACAAGGCCTTGCTGGTCACAGTATGCTGGAACCACTTGTAAGCTGTTGGTCAAAGGTCGTACACAAACCCGGAACAAAGGCAGCTAGACGGAGGCGCCAGGCGTGTCATCCGAAGAACCGTCTCCTTGATGCTCAACGAAGTAAGAGCACAACACTGTCAGCTCTGGAATACTGATCCGTCCACGCCGTGACTGAAGCCAAATATGCTTCTCCATGTCGGGTGGTACCGCATCAAGCCACGCACTGAGCTGGTCAAACAGTTCGCCTGGAGTCGAATCCTTCACGGCGAATCGGCGACTGTAACACGGCTGGTCGGTGTGAGCAAGAACAGCTGCTTCGTAGCGATCAAATTCTTGGTCTTTAACGTCTCCACTGATCGCAGCTTTTGTCCAGAAACACCCAATGGACTGCTCGTGGTCAGCCCCAACCCTCGCGGCAAGGCGCTCCCATCCGTAACCTCTCCAGGCGTTCGGAAACACCCTGGCAGAGGTGAGTGCCCTGGATCGGGCTCCGGGTGGGATTTTGACGGCGGTGCATCCCTGGCCCTTCAGCTGGGTAAGAAGAATCCCCAGGGTGGCGGGCGTCGTGCAGGCGAGTAGATAGATGGGGGAACGTGGTCCTGAAGGAGAAAAGGCCCCCGCACACATTTCCGACAGGAACCCCGAGTACCGGCGCGGACAGACCACGACAGCATCAACATCATGCCTCGCCTGATCAGACGCATTCCTGATCGCAAAAGCACCAAAAACAGGGCTGTAGCACGTGGAGACCGCAGGGGCCGCCACTTGATCAACAGGGCGACCCATATTGCACGCCTGCTGAACCCAGGGACAGGCCTCAAGCTGGGGAATGCACTTCGCGGCGCCCCCTGCGCCAGGACAGGTGGAGAAGTACGCGCGCGCTTGGTGCACCGATGTAAAAGCAGCCTCTACGGCGTCGCCACAAGCTCTGCGCCAGAGAGCCCACAACGCGCCTCCAGGTGGCGCTTCAACATGTCCGAGGTGATGTAAGTGTTGGACGGCCTGCAGCCGCTTCATTGGCAGGAGCGGCTCCAGATCCGTGGACTCCTCGCGGAGCTGGCGGACGGTCAAAGGCGTAGGCAATACGGCGAGCCGGCAAGCGCAGCTCCGCTCGACGAAGTCACGCATGGCGCCGGGCAAGGCGTGGAGCACTTCACTGTGATGCCGCGCGCGTCCGCCAGAGTAGTCATCGCGCAACGGGCGAAGAGCACCGGCCATATTACTCGAACCCGAAGCTTGGTTGACAGAAACAACTCCGTGGTCCTCGCGCGGCGAGAAATCCTGGAGCATTGTATGATCAACTCGCCAGTGAACGGAAGAACCCGCTTCGACCTTCGGGAGGTAGCAGGCCCCGTCGCCCTGAAACAAACGGAACGTCCCAATGCACGGTGACGCATGCCTGGCGGGCGCTGAGCCACCGGCCCGTAGGAGATCAAAGACATCTGCATCGTGTCCGGACCCTTTATTCCAGACGCTCAGATGCTCAGGCCGAACCTCGAAGGCAATAAACATGCTTGGAGGGATCGACGTGAGAGCTTGAGGCAACGTCATTACAGCTGAGCCTTGCGGGAGCTGAAAGAGGCGACATCCGCGTCTGCGAGCCAAGCAGACATCTACTGCGACGTGCGCCGTAAACTTCGACCTCCCTTTACCTGGCACTTGCGCACCTGGCTGTCTGCAAATAGAGTCCGGTTTTGATGCCAGTATTCAAGCCGGTGGCTTCAATTGAATCTAGGAGGTCGGTCCAGGTCCCGTGGAACATGAACCTCGCAGGAGAATTCGGGCCGGGTGTAAGTTCAGGGAGGAAGGCGGCGTAGTCCACGTAGCAGCGGTGGCCATGGAGGGCACGGACGCACGCACGCCGTTCTGAATGACGACCTGGGCTGATCTGTATTTCTGCAAAAGCGCAAGGCCAAAGCGTACGTCAGCTCGCATTCGCTCTGGCAACGCCGCTTCCAGGTCTTTCTGGGGCATGAGTCCGGGAACGTCTCGAGAAGGGTTGATGCGCTGGCAGAGGACCCCCATAATGTCACGACATACTTCGGACATCCGCGTGGCTCTGGCGACATTTAAACATGCTACCTCTACCAACGGACGCTCGATTCCATCCGCTCCGTCAGACGTCCAAGTGGCATTCCAAACGCTCTGTAACTCACACGTCAGGAAAGCGCGCACGGCTGCCTGCAAGCGTTGGGCAGCGACGGCCTCACGAGAGGTATAGCGCCCGATTGCTTTAGCAAGCTCAGGGCCATCCATATCAAAGCCAAGGCGGAGCCCGAAGTGCACGACATCCTCCTTGGTGTAGGTCGGACTCGTCAACTTACCCGTTGCGGCCTGTTCCACCAGAGCAAGTCGGGCAGACTCAACCTCAGCAAGGGCGTTCGCTCTGATGTCACAAAGGGCGTTCGCAAGCATATGTTTTCTGAGGCCAGAAATGAGGTCGCCAGACATGAAGAGGTTCTCGTCAACAGAATCCCGTGGCGCAACACGATAAAGGACAACGCGTGGGTCAAGTTTGCATTTCCCCGGCCAGTAGGCCGCGGCTGAAATAAGCCACCCGGCGACCGACGCAGAATGGAGGCAAGAATACACACTGGCGTCGACCCGCCAGCGGTGAGCGCCTTCAGGAGTCTTCGGAAATCCATCCGCCAAGAGCACCGCAAAATCTAACCCGTCGTCAAAGGCGTCCTCAACGTCCGTCATGCTACCAGTAACCGGGCAGCATTGCATCTCCGTAGCAAAACGCGCGAAGGCGTCCGTTGAAGACAATTCGAAGAACTCGAGTGGCTCTCTGAACTGCGCACGGACGAGGCGGCCGCCAGTAACAGGAGACGAGAACAGGGACCGCAGCGAACGCCAGTGCTTGTCATGGTCGCGCTCCTTCGTCGACAAAATCTCATCACGCTCCCATTCGTCGGGCGTAAAAGCCTGGGCGTGAGCGGCAAGCAGATTAGAAAACGCAACAGGAACCGCGTGCCCACGCCAGTGAACATCCCTGACTAAAGGCTTACAGTCAACCCGGCCTCCGGAAATAATGACCTTGACGGTCGAAGCGAGTCGCGACGTATCCGAAGCGTGAATCACCGCGGCTTTGCGCTGCAGGCGGCGTAACGAAAGGGCAAGTTGATCGGCTTCCAGGGGAAGGGCGCCAGCATCAGGGCAACAATGCACCTTCAAGGCTCGGCTGGCAGGAGTCGCGTCGAACCACTCTTCCGCGCATGAAATGACCAGTTGATCCGTATCCCTCGTGCAAGCTACAAGCGCTCTGGCTGAGTCACACAGAAACTCAGGAGCCCGTTGACGGGTCAAACACAGAATGGTATCCTGAAGCGTCAGGCCCTGCACAGAGTCGAGCGTCCGTACCCTAACTGTCGCAAAGCGCCGGCTAGCTGGGTCCCGTCTCGCAAGCGCGCCCATCCTGCTCCTGATCAGCTGGCGCTGAGCCTCGTAGTAACAGACCACTTCAGGTACCAGGTCGTTGTCCAAGGCCAAACGGGTCATTCGCAGAGCCCATTCAACTTCGTAGTCGTTGATCCAAGAAGATCCATGGGACCTGGCCGGTTCAGGCAACTTGTGAAAGGCGACGCCAAACGCATCTCTGATTGTAGGACCAGACTGAACTGAGACGCCGTACTGCCGTTGTGAGATCGCCTGCATCCGAGCAGCTGGACAGCGGCACTGAGTCGTCAGCATACAGACTGCGCCTCCGGTCGCGACGACCACGCCGAGAGCACTCTCCCAAAGGAGCGTAGCCGTCCATTCCGTCGAATGGCGGAACGGTGCTAGCTGTTCCTCATCACCGACTAAAACGAGCTTGAAGACGTTCGGCTGGCGATAGAGGACAGAGAGAAGCTGCGCGCAGGACGTCCGGCCTGCTTCATCCACCAAGCAGATGTCGAACCGACCATGAGCCAATTTAAACGCGGAATCAATTGAGCAAACCATCATTTGGCCGTCGCCAGGACCAACGTACTCTTGCGATGAACCAAGGGCAATGCCCATCGACGTCCGTTTGGGAATCACCTTTTGCATCTTCTCGTAGAACTCAATGGCCAACGCGTTGGAGGGCGCGGCGCACAGCACTCGACACCCCGCCGACAAGAACGCAGACGCGAGTGCGCTCAAAACGTGAGTCTTCCCGGTGGCCGCAGGCGCCTGGATGCATACTACGGAGTTCGAGCCGGTCGCAAGCTGGAAAGCACGCGCCTGTGGCAGGTCAAGGCCGTCAGGACGCTTCAAGGGCTTCTTGAAAGCGGACGCATGAGGATGCGTCACGGTCTGTCCCGTACTGACAGCGGCGAGTAACGGCGCGTATAGTGAAGACGTGGTATCAGCCTTCGTCGACAACGCAGCTCGAGTGCAGGTGGCTTTGATACGATAAACGTCTTCAGACACAGCCACAAGGTCTTGACGTGACTTGATCTGATGTTGACTGACCGAAGTGGTGGAGCCGTCGGCGAGATAGCCAAGCCCACCATATGGGAAGTGGGCCCAGATAGTAGGAGACCAGGCGACCTTAGTGCTTCTCAGACTCACTCGCGCAGCCACCAGCTCACGGTCCAAGTCGTCCAACAAAGCTCCAGTGGCGATAGCCTGAACCTCAACTAGCATGTCATCATTCTCATCAAGAATAACATCCCGAGCCGCATCGTCCGCACCAGGAGTAGCGTCACCCGGCCAGACCACAACAGGTTTGAAGCCAGCCGCCGTCATAGTGGACATCGCACGCTCGAGCGTACCGCGGCGAACCGTAATCACGGCCACGCGACCAGTGGAGTCGACTATTGAGCCCAAAGGACCCAAAGCGCATTCTTGCGTAGGCAGTATCTCCGAGGCGACTTCAGTCAAGAAATCCTCGCCAGCCTGATTGATGACAATGATGGCCACGCGCCTCGTAGAACGCGTGGATGAGTGTAATTCCGCTGACGAACGCCTGTCTAGAAGCCGCGAAAGGTTGAACTCTGCAGTTCCTGAGGCGACGTCGCTGGGGTCGAGCTGGACGACGACCGAACCGGGAAAGGTGACGGCCACGCGCCGGCCGAAATCACCAGACCTAAAGCCTTGCGGTGCATGAACCACTGGACGCTCCGAAACGCCGAGCTGCTGCGCGACATAGCCGTCGCCATGATCGGCTACGACGAGATCACTAATGCATGAAAAGCCGCGAAGCCGAGCATCAAATTCAGCGTTGATCGCCTGAAAGTAGAGTGTCTCATCTGCGAAAAGATAACCGTGCCGTTCGTATTCTCGGAACACGTCGTTTGTCAGCAACGGTCGAAGGCGGGGGTCGAGTGAAGACGGATCGCATCGCTTCTCGCTTGGCGCTTGTTCATGATAATCAGAGAACCATAGCCCATTAAGAGAGTAATGGTAATCCGCACTGAAGGTCAATTTGCACGCCTCCATCCCGCTCCCGTCGGCCATCCAAAATACAAGGCGAGCCGTAGGCCTGGGCGTGGGCTTTCCAGCAATAGTAGCCAACTGCATAGCAGACGGGACGGGGGCCGGAAGCATAGACGCCAGCAGTTCCTCCCAAGGAGCGATCGGCGCCCTACGGAAGTACAAGTAATCGGCGGCGGCGCGAACGTCGGCTAGCGAAAGGAAACGTGCGTTGTCAACACCACTGGCACCGTTCCTCGCAACATAAGAATAGAAATCATGCGTCGGAGACACACCATTGTCACAGAAGAGTCGTAGAGTAGCCGCACCTAAGTCAGCCCAGGCGGCCTCATTCCCGTAGGACATGAGTAGACGGGAAAGCGCCGCCGGCACGCGTGTTCGCTCGAGGGCCAAAGCGTCGTCGGTGGCATCTGGAGAGACGTAAGTCTGAAGGGCGTCGGAGTGATCTGGCACCGAATAGGGAATCAAATGCCCATCCTGACGAACCAGAGCCAATGTCCGCTCGAAGAAAACATCCTCTTTATGCGGGCGAGGGCCAGCAGGATCAAACGTGGCTGAGCGGCCGACGGCGGCCGTCCAACGTTCCAGCAAAGGCTGTGGGGGCATGACGCAGCGGTAGTGCTGCGGATCCGTGATCCGTCCGTGCCCGCGCGGGCATGGGCCGGGACGCTTCATCAACAGAAAGTCGTCTGCAGAGCCCTCGAAAACCTGGGACGCACAATAGAAACTGGTCACATCGTCGATCCAGCCCTCCGAACCGGGCTCAGCATTCGTGACAAACTTCGGAATCAGCGGCGCGAGATCGGAACTTTTGCACACAATCGCGCGAAGAGCCTCTGACTGCGCCGCGAGCATCTCTGCCAGATCGTCACAACCCAAGATAACACCATGGTCAACAAAGGGCGCGAAGTTCTCGTTCGCCGACGAAGAGTTCCGCTTCAGAGTCGCGTGGGTGCCAGACGCCAAGGTTGACGGCTCGACAGTCGATGGCTCGTCGGCAAGAGGTCCAAGGGCTTGACGCCAGGCCTCCTCGCGCAGTTCTCCGTTTCCGCGAGTGAATTCACGGACAGCACCTTCGAGCGCAACGTTCCCATTCGCAGCGTGTTCTTCAACGAAACGCCAGACGCGGCCTAGTCCGTCATCGTACTCACCGAGATTCCGAAGGTGTGCCTCAATTTCGTCCTGCAAGATGCGCGCATTGGACATTCTCGATTTAGCGTCATTCTGATTGATGTCCGCTGCAAGTGCGGGAGCGTGCTCCACTGCATAAACCTGCTCTGGCGTCAGCGTGTCAATGAAGCTCTGAGCCTTAGACAGCTCCTCGGAGTCCAAACGTTCTGCCTCAAAGAGCTCCTTAATCCGAGGATACGTCACGATCTTGAGGCGATGGAGACGCCACACTAGTAGCCGTACCGATCCCAGATAAAAAGGGTCGTAAAAGAATGAGAAGGGACTGCGATACGAGTGCGCCAAGCCTTGAAAAGTACCAGCTTGAAAAGGCTTAGACAGGACCACACGCGCCATTGTTCGCATATGAAAAGATGCGGCAGGCCCAGAGTTTAAACCGGGTCGAGATACGCGGACGCCGCGGCGGCTGGAACGCCGATGACGGGACTCGTTAACTGGACCAACTTGGATCGACAGCCGTGCAAGAGAACCCTCATGCGCTTCCAAGCCCATTCGGCATCGTTGAGCGCGGCTGCCGCCATGGATGCGAAGTAAGCGCTAGCTCCACGTTTCGTTCGCCCGATATCGGCATCGAATCCTGGGTGCTTGGACACAGACATGCCCATCTTGGTTACATACAGTGGGTCGCCAGTTGTGACCCAATCATAGACATCC
>CAUYUJ010016005.1:255000-272500 GCA_963575745.1 Prorocentrum cordatum | reverse complement strand
GCATCATCATCAGCATCACCATCATCATCATCATCATCAGCATCATCATCATCATCATCACCATCATCTCATCATCAACATCAACATCAACATCATCATCATCATCATCATCAGCATCACCATCACCATCACCATCAGCATCAGCATCAGCATCATGATCATCATCATCATCATCATCATCATCATCATCATCATCATCATCATCATCATCATCATCATCATCATCATCATCATCATCATCATCATCATCATCATCATCATCATCATCATCATCATCATCATCATCATCATCACCGCGGACACCGCGGGACACCGCGGGGCACCGCGGGACACCGCGGGACACCGCGGGACACCGGCGGGACACCGCGGGCCACCGGCCGCCCGGAAGGGAGACATTTGGTCCGGCCGCGCCTCAGCCACACGGGACACCGCGGGACACCGGCGGGACACCGCGGGCCACCGGCCGCCCGGAAGGGAGACATTTGGTCCGGCCGCGCCTCAGCCACAGGAGACTTTCTTCGCCCGCCCACGCAGCAGCTTCGCCTCGCCCGCACGCACGGCACGCACGAACACGAAACCGAAATCGATTTCCCGGTAGGGGGGCTCTCCGTTCCACTTCGATCTCACCCCCTCACCTCCGACAGATAATGTCTCCCTGTCGCACCCCGAGGCCAGTTTTTAGGGCGGGCTGGGCGTTCCACCTGAGACTTCCCCACCACTTATGACCTTGAAGCTCGAAATTATCAACAGCTGCAAATATGGAGGGCGGGTCATTTTCAAAAAGTGGCTCCCGCCTTAGCGCCGCTTACATTCGTTTGAATTATCCTAGCGAAGTGCCCAAACATGTGTAGTTATGAGTAAAGCGTTGTGGGTGCCGCTTCCGGTGGGCCACGCAACGCGTGATGGGGCGTGCCGTAACAGGTGGGGGGGGACGCATGCGGGCACCCCCACTGGGGCCTTCGGTGGAGCTCCCTATGGGGCCACGAAACGCTGTAGTGGATTGTGGAGACGCATGCGGGCGGTGCCACTGGGGCCTTCGATGGAGCCCCCATATGGCGCCACGAAGCGCTGTACTGGGTGGAGGGGACGCATACGGGCGGTTCCACTGGGACCTTCGCTGGAGCTCCCTATGGGGCCACGAAGCGCTGTACTGGGTATGGCGGACGCATGCGGGCGGTCCACCTGGGGCCTTCGGTGGAGCCCCCCATGGGGCCAAGAAACGCTATACTGGTTGTGGCGGGCGCGTGCGGGCGGTCCACCTGGGGCCTTCGGTGGAGCTCCCCGTGGGGCCACGAAGCGCTGTACAGGGTGTGGCGGACGCATGCGGGCACCCCCACTTGGGCTCCCAAACAGCCCACGGAGCGCTGTACTGGGTGTGGCGGACGCATGTGGCCCCCCACACTGGGGCCTTAGGTGGAGCTCCCTATAAGGCCACGGAACGCTGTGCTGGGCGTGGCGGACGCATGTGGCCACCCCCATTGGGGCCTGAGGTGGAACTACCTATGGGGCCACGAAGCGCTGTACTGGGTATGGCGGACGCATGTGGCCACCCCCACTGGGGCCTTAGGTGGAGCTCCCCATGGGGCCACGAAGCGCTGTACTGGGTGTGGCGGACGCATGTGGCCACCCCCACTGGGGCCTGAGGTGGAGCTCCCGATGGGGCCACGAAACGCTGTACTGGATATGGCGGACGCATGTGGCCACCCCCATTGAGGCATCAGAAGAAGCTCCCTATACGGCCACGAAACGTGTGAGGGGTGTGCCGGCATGGGTATGGCGGACGCATGTGGCCACCCCCACTGTGGCCTTCGGTGGAGCTCCCCATGGGGCCACGAAGCGCTGTACTGGGTGGGGCGGACGCATGTGGCCACCCCCACTGGGACCTGAGGTGGAGCTCCCTATGGGGCCACGAAGCGCTGCACTGGGTGTGGCGAACGCATGTGGCCACCCCCACTGGGGCCTGAGGTGGAGCTCCCGATGGGGCCACGGAACGCTGTGCTGGGTGTGGCGGACGCATGTGGCCACCGCCACTGGGGCCTTAGGTGGAGCTCCCAATGGGGCCACGAAACGTCTTATGGGTTGTGGCGGGCGCATGCGGGCCCCTCCATTGATGAGGGCGATGACGATGACGATGGCGATGGCGATGGTGATGACGATGCTGCTGATGATGATGGTGATGAGGATTATAGTGCTGCTGCTGATGATGATGATGATGATGATGATGATGATGATGATGATGATGATGATGATGATGATGATGATGATGATGATGGGAGGAGGGAGGAGGGGGAGGAGGAATGAGTGAGGAACGCGGGGCGCTGTCTCGTCAAAACGAGGACCCAACACCACAGGATGGTTGAGAACAATCTGCAAGAGCTTCACGGATTGAGGGCGAGCCATTTTCAAAATGTGGCTCTCGCCTTAGCGCCGCGTACTGTCGTTTTCAAAATTTGCAAAAGATTCACGGATTGAGGGCGGGTCCTTTTCACAATGTGGCTCTCGCCTTAGCGCCGCGGACATGTAATGTGCAAGAGCTTCACGGATTGAGGGCGGCTCCTTTTCAAAATGTGGCTCTCGCCTTAGCGCCGCACACATTCGTTTCTTTGAATTAGCAAGTCTTTACGGATTCCCATGGTCAGCGTACCAGAAATGTTGCTCTGAAGGACTCACGAGTATGAAGGTGCAACAGTTACGTTGAGTCGCGGTGTTGAAGTCCCAGGAATGGCGTTCTGGCACGATTCAAGATCGTCAAGACGCAAGAGTCAGGTTGATCCGTGGCGTTGGAATCCCGCGAACAATGTTTTGTCATGCTCCATGGTTTTCAAACGGTTGTCTTCCAACGAGGCAGTCCCCGCAGTAGAACGGAACCGTTGTAGGGGCCTGTGAAGAGGGAGCTTAGAGGGTGGGTTCATTCCAACATCGTTCATGACTCTTGGGTTTTCACTGGTCCTCCTCCTCCTTCTCCTCGTCATCATCATCAGCATCATCATCACCATCAATACGATCATCATCGTTTTACCCTCCACACACACCAGACACATTCTCCCTCCGACCCCCCTCCATCCCACCCCGATTCTTCCCTTCAACGTCCCCCCCGCCTTCGCCTCCTCGTCCACATTATCCTCCTCATCCTCCTCCTTCTCGTAAAACCCACTGTTGCTTCTCCTCCTCCTCCTCCTCCTGTTCCTCTTCCTTCTCCACCTTAGGCCCCTGATGCTTTATCATCATTAGTTATCATCCTCGCCAGTCCTCCTCTTGTCTCCTCCTCTCTCCTCTCTTCTCCTCCTCATCAGCCCCCGCATCCTTCTCCAGCATCAGCTCCTCCTCCTCCTGGTGCATCCTCCTTCCCCTCGCTGCTCTATCCGCTGGCTCCTCCTTCTCGTCCTCCTCTCCCTGGCTCCACTCCTCCTCCTTTTGAGAAACTCCCCTTTTCGCACCTCTAGATGTGTCGCTGGGGCTTGCCAGTCGTTTCGCTAGAGGCTTCCTCTCCGATTGTAGCACCCTCGAGGCTCGAAGCTCCTGACAGCTACACGGATGGAGGGCAGATCGTGCTCACGATTGGTCTCTCGCCCCAGCGGCTGGCGCTGCGCACACCAGTCAAAGTGGTCCCAATAACTACAAGGCTCGCTGTTGGGCAGTTCTCAGAACGTGGCTCCCCCCGTAGCGCCGCCCACGACCGCCTCCACAAGATCGAGAAGCTGCAAGGGTGGAGGGCGAGCCGCTTTCAAAACTGCTGTTCCCGCCCGAGCGCCGTGCAGATTCGCCTTAAGCTTCGGCAGCAGCTACAAGGGTGGAGGGTGGGCCGGGCCGTTATCGAAATGTAGCTCTCGCCCGAACGCCGCGCACAATCGTCTTGATTGCCAAAGGCTAGAAATCTGAAGAGCGGCCTGTGCTTGTTCATGGGGCCCTCGCTTGAGCGCCGCGCACATTCGTCGGAGCATATTCCAACATCTTCGAGGATGGAGGGCGGCTCCTTTGCAAACTGAGGTTCTCGCATCCAACTTCCTCCAAACTTACAACCAGAAAGTACGGCCCCAAACAGAAGGTCGTTGCACCCTCGATGTGCAACATCTTCCCTTTTCATAGTTTTACAACCCGGAGGGGCGGGACCCCCCTCCCGGCCCGACCTTCCGGAATCGCTGGCCTCTGGGGCTCCTGGACGCCCCTGCCGAGGGTCCCATGAGACATCCAGGCTTCTTGGAGTCCCTGCCAAGTCGTGCAAACGAGCCTGCGGTAGCCCCAAGAGGGTCCAACATGGCCTCCTGATGGCCCAAGAGACCTCCCAAACGCCCAAAAGAGCTCCAGGAACCCCCAAGTGGGCCTCCAAAACCAAAACCTGTGCGTTTCCTATCGGTTGTTGCATTATTATGGCATTATCGTTTTGTTCGTGCTACCGACGCCCCAGGAAGGCCCAAAAGGCCCCCAACATCGCCCCAGGACAACCCATGACGGCCAGAGAAGGCTCCAAGACGGGCGAAGACGCCCCCACGATCCCCGAAGAAGGCCCCAGGACGGACCTTCAGACCGCCACAAGGCGCGAGCCCTCCGGCCCTAAAGGACCCACGAAACTGCCAACATGCGCCCAAACGCTCCAACCAGGGTTCGCGAGGTCCCCCATAAGACTGAAAAGAAACCAAAGGGGGTTCCAATTATCTCCAAAACCAGCAACATTGTTTCCGCGACGACCCCGAGACGCCTCCTCACAGACCCAAACACATCGAAGAGGCCTTTGACGTACGACCCCGCATTGGCGCCCTCGTCCAGCACTTCCACCAAATATGTCCGAATCCCAGGTTCGCGACATTCCCTCCAGGCACGTGGGCAGGAGGAGAAAGAAGAGGATAGGGATGATGATGATGATGATGATGATGATGATGATGATGATGATGATGATGATGATGATGATGATGGTGATGATGATGTTGATGATGATGATGATGATGATGATGATGGTGATGATGATGATGATCCTGATGATGATGATGATGATGATGATGATGACGATGATGATTATGATGATGATGATGTTGATGATGATGATAAGGATGATGATCATGATGATGATGATGATGATGATGATGATGACGATGATGATGATGACAAATGAAGATGATGATGATGATGATGATGATGATGATGATGATGATGATGATGATGATGATGATAAAGATGATGATGATGATGATGATGATGATGATGATGATGATGATGATGATGATGATGATGATGATGATGATGATGATGATGATGACGACGACGACGACGACAAGGAGGAGGAGATGGTGGGGCTTGCGCCTTGGATAAGGTGAGGCCTCGAGGAGGATGAGGAGGATAAGGAGCATGAGGAGGAGGAGGAGGAGGAGGAGGAGGAGGAGAGAGGAGGAGGAGGAGAAGGGAGTAGGAGGATCGGGCAATGCCAGGGGGGATCACCACTAGGGGCGGTCACCACTTCCTTCGTGGACCTCACAACGAAGAAGGGGAAGAGGACACATTAGGAAAGGATATCGAATGGCATTATAATGAGGACGATCGCCATTTTGTATGCTTTACCTTCCTGCCCTTCCGCCGCGACTTCTGCATTCATTCCAAACCTCAAGGACCAAGGTGCGTGGCGCGAAGCGCCAACGCAGTCTTGTATGTATATATACATACATATATATATATATACATATATATATATACACATACATACATATATATATATATATATATATATATATATATGATCGAGGGTTGCCTCCCCCCCTCCCGCCCCGGAATGCATATGGGATCGAGCCCGCCGCCCACCGCTGGATGGGTACGCCCGAATGAGATCGCTCCCCCCGCCTTTTGGTCGTGGCCCTGAGGGCGTGGTGGAGAGTGCCGGTGCATCCCTCCCTCCCCCCGTGGGTGTGGGGTGGATCGTCGTCGTCGTCGTCATCGTCGTGGTCGTCGTCCGTCGGCGTCGGCGGCGTCGGCGTTGGCGTCGGCATCGGCGTCGGCGTCGGCGTCAGCATCGTCATCGTCGTCGTTCTTAGTCGGCGGCGGCGGTGGCGGTGTCGGCGTCGGCGTCCGCGCCAGCGTCGGCATCGGCGTCGGTCGTCGTCGTCCCCTCCCCCCATCCCATCTTGCGGGAGGGGGCTGTGGAACCCTGGAGCCCATCCCACATGGGGGGGGCCAGGGAACCCTCGACCTGGGAACATGTATGTGTTGCTATCTGTGCAATGCGCGCAACGCGCAGTGCAGTATCTGTGTTGCATACGTGGTGAAAACTCAGTGTTGCAGGCGATGCGGTGCAAGTTATGCGATATATATATATATAGACATATATATACACATATATAGATACTGCAAGCACTGTGGCAAAAACCATTTGGTGCAGGCGATGTAGTGCACGCAATGTGATGCATTCTACATGGTGCTAGCTACGTAGCGCGAACTACGTAGTGCGAGCAATGCGGTAAGATCTGCACGATCTGTGCAAACTATGTGGTGCGCACTACGTGGAGTAAGATGTTTTTATGTATGTAAACATATACATACAAATTTACATATACGTACTGGAACCACGCGCGCGACGCGCTCGCGCGCGCTCAGGTTCTAGCCAACTGCGCAGTCGTTGTCAGTAGACCTTGCGCTAATCCACGAACGCCGGAAGGTCGAAAAGTCGAGACCCCCAAAAACATTAAAAGAAAAACAAATCATAGGTGCTTGCCTTTTGCGGCCCTCTGGGGAGCGCTCGTCGAGTCCTCTTGGGCCGTCTGGACGGAACGCTCAAATTAACGCTTCGGGTTCCTTCTCTCAGGTCCCTCTTGGAGCCGTCTTGGGGCCCTCTTCTTGGGGCCCTCTTGGGGCGGGCGCCTCTAGGGCCGTCTCGGGGCCCTCTTGGGCCATCTTAGGGCAGTCTTGGGGACCTCTTTGGACGGCGTGGAGCGCCGGCAGCTTGAAAAGGCGAGAACCCTAAGAACGTTGAAACACCTGTGGGAAATCATAGGGTTTTACCCCATGTGGCCCTCTAGGGAGCGTTCGTCGGATCCTCTTGGGCCGTCTGGAAGCCATATGGAGTTGTCCAGAAGATACGCGGGACATCTCGAGGCCTTCTGGTGTATCTTTGACGACGGTGAGGACAATATCGACGACGACGACGACGACGACAACGATGGTGATGGCGATGAAGCCGATGGCGTTGAGAACGACGAGGCAACGATGACACTGGCGACGACGATGACGATGGTACTGGTGGTGATGATGATGACGAGGTGCTCACGCGCAGAAATTTGACGAGGTCGACGACATCGACGATGACGACGATCACGGCGGCGGTGATGATCACGGCGGCGGTGATGATCGCGGCGATGGTGATGCTGACGCTGACGCTGACAATCATGACGCTGACAATTATGATAATGATTGTGTTGATGATGATGATGATGAGAATGTGCGCGCCCACATATATGCAAATACCTTGGCATACTTTGAATAAAGGCCAGTGGATGTTCTGCTGTGTTTGACCACAGATGTTCTGCTGTGTTTGAAAACAGTTGGAGCGACTTCGACGGGCGCGCGGCGGACACGGGCGCGCATGGCCCCAATGGTATTATTTGAAGGAGTTCGTGGGCGCGTGGACGTGGCTGAACGTTTTCGACATGCGCGCGCAAGTGGCCCACATAGTCTGGTCTGATGTGGGAGAATGGTTTGAGCCTGCGCTCTTAAGATTTCAGCGAGTGCGCGCGAGCATAACTGACAGAGCCTCTTTACGGGAGAACCAGTGATGATTGATAGTTTGTGACTAGCGACTAGCCATATCCGGAACTTGATTCAGAATAGAAGCTGTGTTTGAAGGACGTTGGCGTGCGCGCGAGGCGGCGCGCGCATGTGCCCTCAACAAAAACACGTAGTAGATGAACGAATGCGCACAGCGCTGTCTCATTATAACAGAGATGAAGGGGTGGGGTCGATACCGAGCTCGCCCGGGATGGTATGACTTAATATGGGAAACAAGCGGTGAACTGGAATCGCAAATTGCAATTCGAAACGGCGAGGGGATAACCCTGGCCGCGGGGGGGGCGGGGGGGGGGGGACCTATCGCTTCTTGAGGAGAGCGAACTCCTGTGGTGCGGGCCCCGTAGGGTGCCCGGAGGCGAAGCCCCGGCACACCCATCCAGCGAATGGGGCGCCCACGGGTGGCCACGGACGGGCACCGCGCGACCTCCCAGCAGACCCGCCTAACGCACTGGGCGCCCACGAGGCGACCACGGGCGGCCACCCACCGGGCACCAGGCGAAACCGTGGCACACCCACCCGATGAGCTCCCAACGGAAGATAAAAGTCACCCACTTGCACTCACTGCTGGGGGGGAATCCAATGCCGACGCTATCGGAGGGCGGTTCATTGTCAAGACGGACTGTAGCTTGAAAATTCCTCGGCGTGTATACACACGAGCGTTTGATGTTGCCCATTGGTTACACGGACGGAGGGCGGATACTTTTTTTCAACTTTGGGCTCTCGCGCGGAGCGCCTTAAAATTCGGAGCACTCCATATGGCTCGAAGGATGTAGTGCAGCCCCATTTCAAAACGGGGCTCTCGCGCAAAGGGCAGGCTCCTGGGGAGCTCGAGGTTCAGAGAAGCGCTTCCCGAGAAGGCACGCTTCCAGGGCCTCGTGAGGAGGAGATTTGGCACAGCCAGGGGGGACGCCGCAGCATCGCTGATGCATATGGGACTTACCCCAGTTCTCCTCCTGCTCATCCTCGTGTGGAGGCCTCCAAACTGGGGTTGGATCAAATGGGGTCGGAGGGCAGTACCGCCTCACCGATGCATCGGCAATGCATCTGCGACGTCGGGATGGAGAACATCGGGCTTTGGGTCGCGCCAAGTCGCCGACGCATCCACAGTGTGGCGCGACCCTCCGACACCATCTAATCCGACGCCATCTGGAAGCCTTGATCCTGGCTCCTCCTCCTACTCCTGGCTCATCCTCTTACTCCTGGCTCCTCCTCCTAGCTCCTCCTCCTCCTCCCCCTTCTTCTTTTCTTATTCGTATTAGTCTTCTTCTTCGTATTCGTATTATCCTTACTGCTTATTCTTCCTAACATTATCATTGTTACTGCTAGCATTGTCGGTAGTATTACTTGTATTACTGATATTCGTGTTTGAAAGACATATCCGTGTCCACGGCCTCGCGGGCTAGGCCCCTTTGCCGCGACCTCGTGGATACGGGGCGTTTTTTCGCGGCTGCCCCGCGCGGAGCGTATCCATGTGGTAAGGCTTCGCGTTGCGCACAGGCAGCCCCCAGGTAGTCCCAGCTGGCCTCAACATGCCCCCCGAGTAGTCCCAGACTACTCTGGGGGCATGTTGGGGCCAGCTGGGACTACTCGGGAGGCCTGATGAGGCCAGCTGTGACTACCTCAGGAGGGGGGCTGTCTATGCGCAACCCGACGCCTTACCAGCGACAGCGCATCCGCAGGATCGCGCCCCCGAATGCAGACTGCGAGGGCGTGGATACGGATTCGTTCGCCGCTCCTCACACTTATACTGATCCTCCCTGTTATAGTCCAGGGCTTCGGTGTGCGCAGCTGGGGTGTGCTCGGGCCGTTGGGTGCAGCCTGGCCCCTCGGGCGTGGCCCGCCTCTTCCTCCTCCTCCTCCTCCTCTTCCTCCTCCTCCTCTTCCTCCTCCTCCTCCTCTTCTTCCTCCTCCTCCTCTCGCCTTCCTCCGTTCGCCCTCCTCCTCCTCCTCCTCCTCCTCCTCCTACTCCTCCTCCTCGCCCTCCGCCTGGGCCGGGGATTCGCTGGGGTTCACGTGGTGCTGGTGCGCCACCCCGCAGCGCCCCAGCCGAGAGAGCACGACCAGTGCCTCATGCCTGCGTTGCTATCTCGGCTCCTTCCCTTCCCAGCCACTCGGCCCTCCCCCGATTTGCCAGGGCGGCAGAAAACCAGACCGCCCGCCAGCATAGCCCCCGGGCGAGAGATAGAAGCAGAGAGAGAGAGAGAGGTCGTTGGGCAGCCAGGCGAGGCAGCGTGGGCAACAAGTGGCACCAGCGAGGGGGGAGGGGGGAACAGGAGGAGGAGGAGGAGGAGGAGGAGGAGGAGGAGGAGGAGGAGGAGGAGGAGGAGGAGGAGAGGGGGCAGGATTTGGGCGGCTCGAGAGGATCCCAATTGGTTATGGTAGGGCAGGGGACTCCAGGCGATTCCAAGGAGGGGGCAGAGGTCTCTACAGTCCCTTGCTGAAGTAATGCAACTCTCTCTCTCTCTCTCTCTCCCTTGCGATTTCTTGCAATCGTTCACGCAGGGGCGGCGCGCGATTCGATGTTTGGCTGCTCCGCCCTCGAGAAGCCAGAGGAGGTGTTGCACCGTTTCTGCAAGGAGGGGTGGGCTAGGGGGCAGGGGGAGAGAAGGAACTCGGGGAGTGAACTGGGGAGGGAAGATCGAGGCCGATGGAGAGGGAGGGGCAGGGGGCAAGGAGGTGCGAAGGGAGGGGAGGGCATGGGGATGGGGATGGCGGTACGAGTGGGCACCGGGCGGCCATCCTGCTGCCACGAGGGCCACCCCTGACAAAGAGCGGAGGGGCGCTGCCCGCCACGCCAGGCCTCGGCCGCGAACAGGTCCCCCGACCTGGGATGCAGGGAACGGCCCGACGGCCAGCGGCCAGAGCCCCTCCTGAACCCAGCGTGGCCCTCGTTGCAGGGCCCTGGTCGTGGCCTCCAGCGTCCCGCAGTGGCCTCCAAGAGGCCTGTCTCGGGCCCTCGGACGGTCAAGAGCGAGCCAAGAACGAGCAGCCAATACCTGTGACACACGCCACAGCAGCATCGTGACGTCGGCTCTCTGGGCATGGGGATGGGGATGCGGAGGACGGCCCCAGAGGCCAACATGAGGATCCCAATAGTGAGAGAGTGGGAAACCGAACTGGCTTTCGGAGCCTGCTCCTCCTAGGTGGCCAGAAGAGACCCCCGAAGGCCCCCGATACACCTCCACGACACCCCAAAAGCGCCCCAGGAGGCCTGCGAGAGGCTCTCAAGGAGCCCCGCAAAAAGAACCTCCCAAGGGCAAATCAAATACCACCAGAAGACCTCCAACAAGCTTTCAAGACGGCAAAACAGCACGACCATGTCCTTGTCTCTTTCGCGTCCGCCTTCCTCCTCCCAATCCCCCAAAAGGCCTCCCAACAAGGCACGGGGGTGACATAGGACCACGCCCTACCTTGTTGGTACCTTCCAACACGTCGCCAACGTCTCCGCATCCTCTTCCGACGTACTCCTACTGCTGCTGCAGATGGTGCTGCAGCTGCTCTTCCTCCTTCCCCTCCGACTCCTCCTCCTCCTCCTCCTCCTCCTCCTCCTCTTCTTCTTCTTCTTATTCTTCTTCTTCTTATTATTTTTATTCTTCTTCTTCTTCTTATTATTATTGTCTTCCTCCTCCTCCTCCTGCTGTTTCTCATCCTCACCATCACCGTCATCGTCACCATAAACATAATCATGATCATCATCATCATCATCATCAGCATCATCATCATCATCATCATCAGCATCATCATCATCATACTCATCATCATGATCATCATCAACATCATCATAATCAGCATCGTCGTCATCCTCATCAGCATCATAATCAGCATCACCGACATCATCATCAGCATCATCAGCAGCATCATCATCAGCATCATCAGCAGCATCATCATGATCGTCATCATAAGCATCATCAGCACCATCATCATCACCATCAATAGCATCAGCATCATCATCAATACGTTCACCCACCATCATCATCATCACCATCATCATCATCATCATCATCATCGTCGTCATCATCATCATCATCGTCAACAGCATCATCATGAACATCATCATCCTCATAATCATCACCGTCATCGGCAGCATCATCGTCATCATCGTCAGCACCACCAACATCATCATCATCAGCAGCATCATCAGCATCATCATGATCGTCGTCGTCGTCGTCAACGTCGTCGTTAGTATCATCCTCATGAGCACCAGCATCAGCAGCTGCATCACCATCATCATCAGCAGCATCAGCGTCATCATCAGCATCATGACCATCGTCATCAACATCGACAGCATCATTATCACCATCATCATCACCATCATCAGTATCATCATCATCAACATCGTCATCATCCTCATCAGCGTCATCACATCGTCGTCGGAATCGCCATCGTGGTCATCAGCATCGTCATCATCGTCGTCAGCGTCGGCGTCGCCATAATCATCAGCATCATCATCAGCATCATCACCATCATCCTCACCAGCATCATCGGCATACTCATCATCCTCGTCCTTCCCCTTCACATCCTTATCATGGTCTTCAGCAGCAACACCACCACCACCACCATCATAACCATCACTATCACCATCACTATCAACACCATCATCAGCAGCAGCATCATCAGCATTATCATCACCATCCTTATCATCACCACACTACCATCACCACTATCGCCACCATCACCATCATCATCCGAAACAAAAACGACAATATCGTCATCACCGCCATCACCATCATGTCATTCACCCTCCCCCGCCCGTCCGCCACAATCTTCCACAACATAATTTCAGTATCCTCGCCATCCTCTAAATATGTACCATCCTTCTCCTCCACGACATGACCATATTCACCCACCCAAAGCAGACACAGAGGCACCGAAGAGGCCCACAACATGTCCCATCCAGGATCTGAACCGATCCCCTTCAAGGCTCTAGAATGGCCCAGTGACAACAACAGCTTGGACGCCAAGACTCCCACGTGCTCCAGGTGACGGAGTGCCTTGATCTAGGCGACAAGCTTGAACACCGCATCGGCGCGGGCGTCCCCACCACCGCGCGCACCTGTCCCCGAACACATACAATCCCCAGAGACCCGTTCCTCGCTGTGCGAAACACATCGAATACTCCTCAATTTGCTGCTTTCTTAGTCGCGAATGCTCTGTTTGCCTGTGTGGGCCACTCGGAGAGGATAGCGGAGCGCTTCCAATCCACAGTCGGACAAATCCCAAGGGATCCAAGGGGGCGTAAGCCTCAGAATCTCAGCATGGGGACGGGGGATGAGGAAGGGGACTGCGGAGAGGCTTGAAGGAGAGGCGAAGAGAAACGTGGGCGGGGATGAGGAGGAGGAGGAGGAGGATCAGAGGTCCAGAGGGCAAGGGAGGAGATGGGATGTGGAAGGGATGGGTATGAGAAAATGAGAAGGGGATGGGGTGGGTGACAAGGGAATTTGAATGCCGAGCGGGAAGGGGGAGCGAGAGGCGGAAGGGGAGCGGGAAGCGGAAAGGGAGCCCAGGAGAGTGAGGGGGCGAGGATGCTCGGCATCATATCGGGGATGAGGGCTTGCGATGAGCACAGGAAGGCGGGTAACCAACGAGCTGCAAACTGCAAAGCAAACAACGCCCGCGTTCCACGGCGCGTCGGTTCGGGGGGCGTCAGCTGTACGCCTACACCGGTACTGGCCCAGGATCGGTATCTAGATGAATCCCTCGTCAAGCCAGGCGGGGGTATGCACAGATCCTGCACCATCCCTGGAAAAGAAAAACAACTATTGTTTCAATTCCATGCCCCCCAACCCACCAGACCCCCGATCTCAATGTTGAGGCGGCGGCGGCCGACGACGGAAAAATCGGATCGCGCGGCGCCCCGCGTGAACACCAAAATTGAAGGGCGCGGGGAGACGGACACCGCGCGAGAGGCGCATTACTTTTCCAAGGCAATGGAGCCTAGGATGTGCCTGGTTAGGGTCGGTGTAGGTGTATAGCTGGCACCCTCCGATCGGTGCTTGCACGTTGCCAGGAGCAAGGGAGCAACGGACTTGACGGAAAAGGGTCCCTTGCTTCAGCTTGACGCGGAGATCCGCGCCCGCTCGCGGCTGTGATGGGCGTTGCCCGGAAGAAAAACACGCCGAGCGGCCGAATTAAGTGCGGGAAGCACTGAGCTTCTCTAGTAGATCTCCTGACGGATCAGGAGACGGTTGTCCCGAGTCCTCCCTTCTTCTCTTCAACTGACTAGCGACCCACCCAGACCAACCCTAACCCTGTGTCCATTCCCCAGGGATCATAACATTCGGGGCTCTGTGGGGATACTGAACAGTTTTCCCGGCAGGTCGCAGCAAGCTCCCAGGGGTCACAGCATGTCAGAGCATCGAAGAGCCGATCGTTATCCTAAGGCCTTTCAATGGTCGCGTGAAGGTCCAGAGGCAATCAATCCTTCGATGCCCCCAGGGGGCCCTCTTGAGGGGCCCAAGACGCCACAGCGGACCCCTTGGAGGACTGCCGGATGGCCCCAAAGCTCCCGAGACAGGCCCAAGACTCTACAACGTGACACCAAGGCGGCCCAACACAGCTGAAAGGTGGCCCCCAAAAAACCCAAAGCTGTCCTCGAAGAACGGCCCCGGGACGGCCCCAAACAGACCAGTGCCAGTCCCTGGGAGGGACGCGCATATCCTGTGATATCTCGGACTCCTGCAGGACCTCTCCAGCAACCCTTGGGGGCCGCGTGTAAGTCTGTACTGGCGCTGGATCTGGCCAACGGCCAATCCATTTTGTGTCCACGCACTTATGCCCGCTGCATTGCCGTCGCCGCAATCCGCCATTCGGCCGGCAACTGGCCCCCGCCGTGGGCCAGAGTTCGACACGGAATCGGGAGTACCGCTGCAGGCTCAGTTACAGAACCTCACACATGTGCATTGCAACTCCACGATGTGATTCCATATTGCGAGGTAGTTCGGTCACCGCGAGCTCGGCGGCGCCAGTCTGCTGGCGTGACCTCGCGAGGCAGAGACTGAGTGACCGATCTGGCAGGATCCACGACATACACAACAATCTACACAGCTACATCGCCATTCACTATTCACAAACAAGATGCCACTCCTCTCCCCGCGAGACTGGGAAGAGACTCACAGGAGTCCAAGGACATCAATGATACGTGGCAAGATCATGATCGACATCGGCTTGTCCATTTGTGGGCGCGAAGCCGCAAGCCACCATGTTTCGACAGATCAGCACTGACGCGCCGGTGGGCACGCATCTTCCTGCATGGCCGCCACAAGGAGCGCGGAATTAACGAACAAAGAGGCTCTTCCTTGCCACGCCGAGACTCGGCCAAGACTCGGCTCCCCGACCTAAGCCTTATGAGGAGCGGCTCGAGAACCCCTCCACAACCCAAAGCGGCCCTTATTTCAGCAACTTGACTATATTCCTACTTTTAAATTTTGATTACCCTGACCCCCCTCTAAACTCGACCCCCCCCCAGGGACGCCCCGGACCCCCTTTCGGACGCCTCGGCGGCCCCCTGGACGCCCTTGGAAAAAGGTCCGCTGGCACTTCCGGGCCTCCCAAGGCGCCTTGCCGGGCCTTGCGAGCAGACTCAAGGCGATCAGAGGGGTCATCGGAGAGGCGCAAGAGAGACCCAAGACAGCACAAGAGCGCTCCAAGAGAAACCTCGATGGTCTGAAGACGGCCCAGGAGGCCCCCAACACGCCACAAGAGGCCGTTAAGAGAGCCGAAGAAGCACAAATCGTCTCACTCCATTAGAACAATGAATATGTTTAGCATATCCGCTGTTGGGGTCTTCGCAGCTTCCAAGACGGCCCGATGGGCCCCCGATATCGCCCCAAGACGGCCCCAGAGGCCCCCAGAAGGTTCGAAGACGGCCAAAGAGGGCCCCAAGACTGCCCCAGAGAGCCCCGAGACTGGCCGGTAAAAACCCAAGATGCCCTCAGAAGGCTCCCAAAAGAGACCCACGAAAGCCATGGGAGACCCCCAAGAAGGCCACTGGAGACCCCCAAGAGGGCCCTAGATGGCTTCAAAAGATCTCTGGAGGGCCCCATCTCCTCAAGACGGCCCAAGAAGGCCCCAAGACCGCCCAAGAGGGTCCCAGGACGGCCCAAAAGAGCCCAAAAAACGCCCAGACGGCGTCCCCTTGCGAAGTACATCGAGCTGACCCGACGATCTTGGTGCCACGCTTGAGGCTCGAGGTTTAAATTC
Organism: Prorocentrum cordatum; assembly: GCA_963575745.1. NCBI lineage: Eukaryota > Dinophyceae > Prorocentrales > Prorocentraceae > Prorocentrum > Prorocentrum cordatum. Next base: position 256,537 of record CAUYUJ010016005.1, on the reverse strand, counting down.
CTCGATCGAGAAAGACAGGCAATAGATCTATCTAGATTCGAAGTTCGACGATCGAATATTTCCTGAGTGCCTTGAGTCCCCAAGGCATTCAGGAAGCGACCAAAAAACGATTTGTTCGGAGCTACTCCGACTTCTTCGGCGCGTCATGGGATTATTTCCCAGCTCCTGCGCACAAGCGCGCAAGCACATCGGGCGAACGCGGTGTCAGCAGGCACGGGGATATCAGAAACATGAGCTGGCCGGCCGCCCGCCCAAGCCTCGAAGACCCCCTGCTGAAGCAACCGATGATTTATTTTTGTTGCCCGGGAATCGTCCAGAACAAGGCGCATGGCGCCAAGCGCCAATGCTGTCCTGTATCTCTCTCTCTTTCTTTCTCTTTCTCTTTCTCCCTCTCTCTCTCTCTCGCTCTCTCTCTCTCTCTCTCTTTCTCTGTAGATATATATGTATATATACAAGTAAACATATATATATATATATACACACAAGGTATTGTTGCTTCGCTTCGCTTCGCCACAACATCTTGCCCCTCATCCTCATCCTTGGCGCAGAAGCGCAGATCTGTCATCCCGCCGCGCTATGTGGACGACAGAGTGCGGTGCGCCTGTGAACTTCATGCATATAGGGGCGTTACGATGTGCGTCGCGAGCTTGACGGTTTCGGGGGATGCTGCTGTTGCAGGACCGACCGCGAAGGACAATTGTGTCGGTGGTCGCGTTCGCGGTCGTGGGGTGTTCGTGTTGGACATCGCGCCGGCGGGTGTGCTGGTGGTCGCGTTGCTCGTCATGGTGGCGGTCGTGCTGGTGATGGTGCTGGCGGGCGGTCGCGGTGGTCGCGCTGGCGGTTGTGCATGTGGCCGCGCTGGCGGTCGTGGGGCCAACGTGGGCGTGGATTTCATGAAGGGTGAACATGTCCGGAAGCGAAAAGCCACCCAACGGGCCGAACCAATTTTGAGTTTACGTCGACGATTAATTTTTCCTTCCGGGGTCTGGAATTGGTGGCGGCGTTTGCGGGCAGGCCGGCGTCGAGGGGCCGTCGCGGGCGTGGGCTTTCGTAGGGAATGAGCATGTCCAGGGGCGCAGAGCCACCCGGTGGAAGTCGTCCGCCACGATCCCAGTCGGCGCAGAGCGCGGCAGAACATCAGCGGAACCATGGAGCCAAAGCCTGCGGAACATCAACGGAAGCCTGGAACGTCAGAGGTATGTACGTCGTCGCTAGTACTGTGAGCCTTGGCGTTCAGAGTTCCTGACGTCATGGGGTTTGCGGGAGCCTTGGCGTGGAGAGCCCTGTCGGGTGCCTCGTGGGGCCTCCAAGGCGACGCAAGGTGGCCTCCAATATTGCACAATCGAGGCAAAATAAGGGACACAACAAAAGCAAACATCGCGAAGAAATCACCCGTATGAGTGCCGACACGGAGATTGCGTCTAAGCCAACGTGATCCATTCAGGAAACACAAAAGACCAACAGATAAGTGAAGCCTACAGATGTTCTATGGCACTGAACGCTCTGCTGGACCAACGCCGCCAGCGGGGTGAAATCA
>CAUYUJ010016005.1:227500-250000 GCA_963575745.1 Prorocentrum cordatum | reverse complement strand
AGCCCCAAAACGGCACAACAGGGATCCAAAATGGCCCTAAGAGAGCACCATGGCGGCCCAAGATGGCCCCAAGACACGCTCCGAAGCATTCCAAATCGTGACTGGGGCGTTCAGGGAGACCGCGGTTAGAGGCAGGTTGGCCTTAGGAAGCCCCAGAGGCCCCCAGAACACACCCGGGAGGCCTCCATAAGGCTTTCAGAAAGCCTGAGAACTTTGGTGAGGCCCCCAGAGGCTATTCAAGGAGGAGCCTCCGCAAAAAGAGCTGCGGAGGATGGGGAGGATGCCCAGGGTATGGCGAGAATGAGGAAAAATAAGCATGGAGGAAGGATAACGAACAACATTATTATAACGGCGATCCCAGAAAAGGCAGCAAGGAGTTATCGCTAAACTGTCGGCTTGACCTTCCTGCCATTTCCGCCTGCATACCAAACTTCAAGGACCAAGGTGCATGGAGCGAAGCGCCACTGCAGTCTTGTATATATATATATGTGTATATATATATATGTGTATATATATGTATGTATACATATATATACTGTACGTTCCGTGCATGTGTCTTGGCATGTTGAAAATCCTACTTCGGGCTCAGCCGGGGTAACTGATGCGAGACTCTCCCACCCCACTTTCATCGCGGTTCCGTGTCTGCGTGCTCTGGCAGGCCTCCAAAGACACGGGCCGCTGCAGGAGAGCGCTAACCACATTAGTGAGAAGGCAGAAGGGGCAGGTGAAGGGGTGGAATGATCGGGAGCGTCCAAGAGGGGAGCGTCCAACAGGGGGGCTCGCAGGGCATGGCCCGAGGCGTGTACGCAGACGAGGGGGGGCTGGGGGACTTCCTGTGCGAGAGAGAGAGAGAGAGAACATGAATTGCGCGGAGAATTCATGGCCCTGGCCATGATATCCACACACACACACACACACCCCTACGTTCAGGAACTTGTCCTTAGCGTGTCGCCGCGGCGGCCCCGGCGACACGCTATGCCTTGCAAATGGATAGCGTGTCGCTCCGCTACGCGGGGCGGGAAGCTGGGAAAGACTCGGGACGTTGACGCTCGGGGACCGTGCCGTTGATAGCGTGTCGCGCCGAAGCGTTGTGGACCAGAACCAGCGGTGCGGCACGCACCGTAAATAGTCATCACCCACCTCTCAGACGCCCCGGGGAAATGAGGGAGCCGGAGGGGCGGAGCGGGAGCAAAAGACGGCACCCTGCGGGCTTTCGCCCACGACTGTGACGCAGGGCAGAGGCGAGGCGGAGCTGCGCTCTGCCACTCCAGGTCGCGCCGCCGTTCCCCGCTCCGCCACGGCGGATGCGGCGGAAAGACTGTAAAGAGCCAGCGCAACAGAGCAACAGGGCCGCGCACAACGGGCAGACTGCCCGTCCACTGGTCCCCGCTCGTGCCGACCGCCAGTCAACAACGGCGCACGGTTTCCAGGGACTCGGCACGAGCGCAGCGACTCCCCACGCCATATGTCTCTGCTGGCGGCCGGCCTGGCCTGCTGGGCCGTGCGAGCAGCCTTCGCGCCGCACTCCCTGGCCCCATCCCTCCGCAATGCCATGGCAGGCTTGCCGTCTTGACCCGGTCTCTCGCGCAGAATAGCCCAGGCTCGCATCGAAGTGCTACGCCCAGAACGCCCTTTTGCGCCCTCTGAGGCGAGCCCAGCCTCCAGCCTCGTCGGACCGTTCGCAGCCGAAGGCATGCACAGAAGGACCTGGGAGAGAAGATCTGAAATGTATCGTACAAGCCACAGGTCTGCCAAAATCTGTGCGCGCCGGGCTTTCGAGTCCAAGGCACCTCCATTCACACTTCAACTCACATCATCAAGCCTGGCCACCAGACTATGAACAAGAGCAGGGCCCCGTTGCTCCACGAGACAGGTGCATCCCGAACTCTGCGCACAGCGATGCAACATACAGCCGGACCAAGGATAGAAGAACATGCTTCAAGAACATGAGACCCTCCGGCAGTCAAGACACACAGAACATCCAAGGGTAGCCTCCCCATGATGCACAAGAGCATCCCACAAGCACGAAGAGCATGATGGTACTTACCATCCCCGAACCGACCTCAATCTTATACCTCGGCCCGACTGCACGGCACTGCTTGCCCTGTCCGCCCTGCCTGGTCTCTGCCCTCCTCCTCCTGTGCCCTCTGACCCAGCCCCAGCTCTCAGAGTTCGGGAGAATCTTTAAAATGCGAGCAACGGAGGAGTGGAAACCCACGCGCCTGCGAGGAGAGTTGCACTGGGCCGGTCGCCGGCCTCGCCTCCCTCCCTCGGCCCTTGCTTCACTTTCTGACGCTGACCTCTCTGGAGTCTCTCCGTTCCCCTCTCCCCGCGTCGACTGATTGACACCATTCGGGGCCAGGAGGATCTCGGCAAGACGGGCTGACTGTGCCCCGTGCACAGAAGGGTCCGATTCAGCGCTGTTTGAACGCCAGCGGCTTATGTCATCAGAGGAGATGCGTGGCCAGGGCTAAGAATCGCGAGCGAAGGATCATGGGCAGAAGCGCCGGTGCAAGTCCTCTTCTCTTGCCGAGCAAGTGGGCTCGTCGAGAGTACGGCGCACCTCGTGCCGCTGATGCGGAGACCCAGACCTTCGACGACTCGATCTTGTCGCAACCCCCTACCTCTCGGCCCTTTCCTGACTGCCTACCAGAGCACCCCAACCCAACCTGAAAACCCAAATTTCGGCGTACGGGTGCCGTCTGTGGTTTTTCAATGTTCCGGGATGCCCCCCTCACTGGGAATGGAGGGTAACATGGGGCCTTCGAACCAAATTGGGGTGGTTTGGTGGGTAGTGATTCCCTGGGCATCGGCCTTCACCTCGAACCGTCTGTTGGCAGTCCCAGAGCCTGGAAACGGCCCCCGAGGCGCCGACCACCGCGAAACCCCCTCCGGGCCGACTATTTATTCGAGACGCCGTAGGCCTGGGGGGGTGCGGGAGGAGTGCCGTCACACAGCGATGCGGGCGGCGGGGGAGAGAGGGACGGAGCAGGCCACATGGGATTCCGTTGAATCCCTCGGCCCTTGGCCCCTCAGCGGGCGCGGCCGGTCGGCCGCCCCAAAGGGTCAGAGGAGGGTCGGAGCAATCAACAAGCAGACAGAACAGATAAGCACCAAACATATGTATATGTATGTATGTATATATGTGGGCAGGGTGAGCCCATTCGGTTAGTTTGGGGGGCCCTCTGGAGGGTATGTTCCCCAGACCTCCGACGTCGTGCTGTTTCCGCATGGACCCTCCGAACTCGCGACCACATCCCTGGGGCTATGTTTCGTCGCAGCTGATTTTCCTCAGGCAAGACCAGGCTGCGAAATCCAGAAGGCCAGGAAACCTCTGCCGGATTGTGTTAAATCGTCGATTTATCCGATTCCGGAATCCCTGAACCCAAAAACGTTTTCATTTCTTGGAGGCGCATCTTGAACTTCCGTCGCCTTCCGCCGAGCTTCCGCCGGCTTCCGTCGGCGAAGGCGGTCCTGTTATACTTCCGCCGACCTTCCGCTGCCCTTCCGCCGCCTTCCGCCGAGGAAGAGATGACAATGCCTTCGATCCTCGAAGGCAAGGCCCTATCTGGAGCGCAGTTACTGATTTCAGTACCACTCCCCCAGGAACCTCCCAGAACCCATGCAGACCAGTTTTCCGAGCTGCCCCAAGCCGTGGCCACCACGAGGGCCCTCCAAAGAGGCCGAGATAGCCCACGGATGTCTGTCTCCTCCTCTTCCTCCTCGGCTCCTCTTGGCTGTTCCTGCTGGCCCCCTCTAAAACGAAGCCAGGACGAGGATCAATTCGGGTACGGATGAATCGACAATCTCTGAAAACCGTCGGCTCTGGAGGACGTCTTGGGCGCCGCGGCCTACTCAGAGCGTCCCGGAGCGCTCTGAGAGCGTTCCGGGACGCTCTGGAACGGAATGATCCTCGTCCCGGCCCCGTCCGTCCGACCCTCCCGGCCCTCGAGGCGTGGCCGACCGGCCACGAAGCCTCGGCTATACATGATGCCGCATCGCGGTGCCGCGCGAGGGTGGGGAGGCGACGACGATGCGCGCGCGCGCGCCAGTGCCATATTGCAGGGCAGGGGCGCGGAGAGGGAGCCAGGAGCGCGAAGGGCGCGCGCGCGCGGTCTGGGTGCGATGGAGGTTTCTATGGAATGCGTCGGAGGTCTGGGTACAGTCGGGCCCAGGCCACAAGAACATCCCTCAAGAACGCGAGGCCCTCCGCCGGCCAAGACACACAGAACATCCAAGGGTACCCTCCCCAGGATGCACGAGAGCATCCCACAAGCACGAAGAGCACGAGGGTGCCCTCCCCGAACCGACCTCGATCTGACGCCTCGGTCCGACCGTGCGTTGGAGGTCTGGGTAGCACGCAGTCGTCGTGCTGCCGCCAGGAGCCCTGCAGAAGAAACGGAAACGGGGCTCCTCGGAGGCCTCGGCGCGCCCCGGGCCACGCATGGGGCTGCTCGACGCGCGGCAGGGGCAGAGGCTCGCACACCCGAAAACGCCCCTCCTCAAACCAAGAAGTCGGTAAGACGTCAGACCAGCAGCCCCTCCTCGAACTGAAACCACCTCCTAAAACCCCCTCCTCAAACCAGACCTCAAACCAAAACCCCCCACAAGCCCAAGACGCGGGTTCGGGGGGACTCGGGACGGCCTGACGGGGCCGTCGGGGAAATGGCGAGACACCGTCTGAAATCTGACACGAGCTCCCGCTGCAAACATCTAACGAAAACTGGACCGTCAAAGTTCAGGGCGTGCCCGTAAAAGAACGGCGGCAAGCTCGTGTTCTGGCAAACTCGAGTTCTACGTTTCCCTCAAAAATTGTCCTCTTATTTCAGCGTCTTGACTGTACCGTCGGACCGCTGAAGAAAGAACCCTTTTCGTTTGGGAGGGGCTCAGTATCCCGTAATTGTTTTACAGCCTGTCTCAGGTTTTCCGTGGGAATTCTGTGGGAAATCGAAGCTTAACTTGTGTGAGAAAAAAAGACCCTCGCTCCTTAGCTTTCGGGCACCTTCTGGCAGCGTCTCGACTGCATAGCATGTCGAGGAGGACGGCCCCGGGCGCTCGGAGCAGCGCCGCACGGGGGGCTGCCACCCGGGGGGGACGCGCACCGCCGCCCCTCTGTGTGGCGCGGCGCTGCCGGGGAGCCGACGGCAGAGGAGCCCGCCACCGGCGGCGCGGCGACGACGACGCCGGACGACCGACGACGACGACGACGACGACGACGACGACGACGACGACGACGATGACGACGAGGACGACGACGACGACGACAACGACGACCGAAGACCGACATCGACGACCGACGACCGACGACCGACGACCGACACCGACGACGACAACGACGACGACGACAACGACGGACGACGACGACGAAGACAACGACGAGGAAGCCCTCCAGGCCCCCAAGCCTTTGCATCATGCCCCCTCTCTCCCTCCACGGTATCAGGTGAGGAAGAGGAAGAGGAGGAAAAAGAGGAAGAAGAAGGGATACATGAAGAGAGGGTGAGAGGAAGGAGAACAGTGACCGAGGAGGAGGGGGACAGAGAGAAAAATGAACAGTTGGTCAGGGGAGAGGGGAAGGAGTGGAGAGAAAGGAGCAAGGGTGACGTAAGGGATGAGGAGGAGGATTAGCACGGGCTGACAGTCGGGTTCAAGATTGGATTTCCCGTTCGCCGATCCCCTGGGGTACGGCTGTGCGAAAGAGGGGAATCCAATTCATGACCCAAAACTGGGGAGGGTACGGATCCAGCGGACCTAGTAACGCCAGCAACGACGCAGGGGCCGAAACACACACTCTCCTGCAGGCAGATTTCCAACTGGTCCGATTGCTGGTCCTCCTTACCCTCTCACCCCTCAGCCCTTCTTAGCGATCCCTGGATCTGGGCTCCTAGGGGGCGGCATCCCGAAGGGAAGTGAACTTGCTGGGGCAGAGGTCCACTAAGACGCGGGGGCCAATGCATGCCAACGCCTGCCAATGCATGCCAACGCATGCCCGTGCATGCCAGCGCATGCCAATGCATGCCAATGCATGCCAACGCATGCCAATACATGCCAACGCATGCCAATGCATGCCAACGCATGACAATGCATGCCAATTCATGCCAGTGCATGCCAGCGCATGCTAATGCGTGCCAGCGCATGCCAATGCATGCGAACACATGCCAATGCATGTCAATGCATGCCGATGCATGCCAACGCATGCCAACGCATGCCAATGCATCGGTGGGGCCCCAGCATGAGGGATCAGGACGTGAGTGGCCGAAGCTCCAGCATGAGGGGTCAACGCATGAAGGGCCAATGCCCCAGCATGAGGGGGGTCAAACGCATGAGGGGCCAGCCAAGGACCCAGCATGAGGGGTCAGGGCGTGAAGGGCCGAAGCCCCAACATGAGGGGTCAACGCATGAAGGGCAAATGACCCAGCATAAGGGGTCAACGCATGAGGGGCCAGCCAAGGCCCCAGCATGAGGGGTCAGGGCACGAGAGGCCGAAGCCCCGGCATGAGGGGTCAGGGCATGAAGGGCCAATGCCCCAGCATGAGGGGGTCAGCGAATGAGGCGCCAGCCAAGGACCCAGCATGAGGGGTCAGGGCACGAGAGGCCGAAGCCCCGGCATGAAGGGTCAACGCATGAAGGGCCAATGTCCCAGGAGGGGGTCAACGCATGAGGGCCCAGACGAGGCCCCAGCATGAGGGGTCAGGGCATGAGGGCCCGCAGCCGCGGCATGAATGAGGGGTCAACGCGTGAAGGGCGAATGCTCCAGCATGAGGGGGTCAACGCATGAGGGGCCAGCCAAGGCCCCCGCATGAGCGGTCAGGGCGTGAAGGGCCGAAGACCCGGCATGAAGGGTCAACGCATGAAGGGCCAATGCCCCAGCATTACGCAGGTCAACGCATGAGAGGCCAGCCAAAGCCCCGGCATAAGGGGTCAATGCATGAAGGACCAATGCCCTAGCATGAGGGGGTCAACGCATGATGGGGCAGCCAGGGCCCCAGTATGAGGGGTCAGGGCACGAGGGGCCGAAGCCCCAACATGAGGGGTCAACGCATGAAGGGCCAATGCTCCAGCACGAGGGGGTCAACGCATGAAGGGCCAGCCAAGGCCCCAGCATGAGCGGTCAGGGCATGAGGGGGCGAAGCCCCGGCACGAAGGGTCAACGCATGAAGGGCCGATGCCCCAGCATGAGGGGGTCAGCGCATGAAGGGCCAGACGAGGCCCCAGCATGAGGGGTCAGGGCAAGAGGGGCCGAAGCCCCGGCATGAAGGGTCAACGCATGAAGGTCCGATGCCCCAGCATGAGGGGGTCAGCGCATGAGGGGCCAGCCAAGGCCACAGCATGAGGGGTCAGGGCATGAGGGGCCGAAGCCCCAGCATGAAGGGCCGATGCTCCAGCATGAGGTGTCAACACATGAGGTGCAAGCTAAGGCCCTGGCATGAGGAGTCAGGGCACGCGGGGCCGAAGCCCCAACATGAGGGGTCAACGCATGAAGGGCCAATGCCACAGCATGAGGGGGTCAAACGCATGAGGGGCCAGCCAAGGCCCCGGCATGAGGGGTCAGGGCGTGAAGGGCCGAAGCCCCGGAATGAGGGGTCAACGCGTGAAGGGCGAATGACCCAGCATAAGGGGTCAACGCATGAGGGGCCAGCCAAGGCCCCGGCATGAGGGGTCAGGGCGTGAAGGGTCGAAGCCCCAGCATGAGGGGTCCACGCATGAATGGCCAATGCCCCAGCATGACCAATGCCCCAGCATGAGGGGGTCAACGCATGAGGGGCCAGCCAAAGCCCCGGCATGAGGGGTCAGGGCACGCGGGGCCGAAGACCCAACATGAGGGGTCAACGCATGAAGGGCCAATGCCCCAGCATGAGGGGGTCAACGCATGAAGGGCCAGCCAAGGCCCTCGCGTGAGGGGTCAGGGCACGCGGGGCCGAAGACCCAACATGAGGGGTCAACGCATGAAGGGCCAATGCCCCAGCATGAGGGGGTCAACGCATGAAGGGCCAGCCAAGGCCACAGCATGAGGGGTCAGGGCATGAGGGGGCGAAGCCCCGGCACGAAGAGTCGACGCATGAAGGGCCGATGCACCAGCATGAGGGGGTCAACGCATGAAGGGCCAGCCAAGGCCCTCGCGTGAGGGGTCAGGGCAAGAGGGGCCGAAGCCCCGGCATACGGGGTCAACGCATGAAGGGCCAATGCCCCAGCATGAGGGGGTCAACGCATGAGGGGCCAGCCAAGGCCCCAGCATGAGGGGTCAGGGCAAGAGGGGCCGAAGCCATGGCAGGAGGTTCAACGCATGCAGGGCCAATGCCCCAGCATGAGGAGGAGGAGGAGGAGGAGCAGGAGGAGGAGGACAAGGGTGGGATGAGGAAGGGCGGGAGAAGGGGGAGGAGGAGGAGGAGGAGGAGGAGGAGGAGGAGGAGGAGGAGGAGGAGGAGGAGGAGGGAGAAAGGTGGAAGAGGGAAATGGTCGAACGAGAGGGATGCGGAGGGGGCGAGAGGGAAGAAGGAAGGCTCGACCCCATCCCCGGGGGCCGGTTTTGCATCTGCTCGCCATGCTCCTCCTTGTACTCCTCGTACTCCTCCTCGTGTTCCGCGTCCTCCTTCTATTCGCAGTGCCCCTCTTCCTCCTCCTCATCCTCCTCCTCCTCCTCCTCATCCTCCTCCTCCTAATCCTCCTCCTCATCCTCCTCCTTCTCCCTGCTCACCGCGCTCTCGCTCAAGTCATCTCCACGATCTGCTCACAACCATGGCTCCTCCCTGAGGACTCCCCCTTGGAATTTACACAGGAATCGCTCTCGAGCGTCAGCGCTAGCTACCTCCTCCGTCGGGCCAGAGGCGCCCAAATCCCTCTCAAAGCACAATTCGACAACAGAAGAGAGATCAAATGGTTCGTTTGGGTCTGATCCCCCCATCCCTCCTCCCTCCTCCCTCTCGGCGCCCTGAGTTTGGAGCACGTCTCAAAAGAAACGGGCTGGACCACCTCGCGCGCAGCATCTCGGAACCCCGATTTGAGAGAATGTCTGAAGCGAAATAGGCCAAACCTAGGCAAACGAGAATAACACACCACCGCCAAAAAAACGGAAACAACAAACATCGGCATTCTCAACCTCGCCTCTGACCATCCAGCAGCAGATGCCGACGGCGCATGCAGCCTCTGGAAAGCCTTGGCGACCTGAGATGCGATCAAGGTGAGCCTGCCTGCCCTGCGACGGCGCCCCCAGCGCGCACAAACAGAAGGAGAAAATCACAGAAGAAGCTGGTGTGCACTGATAACCTAGCAAGGCACCGGCTCCACGTACACAGCAGCGAAGAGAACGAATTGTAACGTCGAGCCACGTCCTGGTGTATATCTCAAGCGCGTCAAAAAAACACCAGGTGCCCGTACACACTGGGAACCAGATACACAAGAAACAAATTCAACACGTTGGCTGACGATAACACATGCGACGACAATGGCCATATCGATATGAAAGATCCCGGTGGTCGTGTGTACCTTCCGTCTTCCGAAAACCACCTCGAACTCATTTTCTCGGAGCCCGGACTTGCGAGGATGTCTCATTCGAAATAGACCGGACCAACTCTCGAGCGGCCTCTCGCAGCCCAGAATTGAGAGAAGTCTCAGGCGAAACGGGCTGGACCACTTCGCGCGCGACACCTGGGAGCTCAGAGTTGCGAGGATGTCTCATGCAGCGCCCAGACACCTCCCAGAGCACAACTCGACAACAGAAGAGTAATCAAATAGTTCGTTTGGGTCTGACCCCTCCTCTCTCCTCCCTCCTCCCTCTCGGCGCCCAGAGTTTCGAGGATGTTTCAGGCGAAACGCGCCGGACCACCCACCCCGAGCGCAGCATCTCGGAGCCCAGTTGCGAGGATGTCTCAATCGAAACACGAGCGACCACCTCGCGCGAGGCGTCTTGGTGCCCGGAGCTGCGAGGTTGTCTCAGGCGAAACAGGCCGGACCACCTCTCGCGCGGCGTCTTGGAGCCCAGATTTGCAAGGATGTCTGCAGCGGAACGGGTCTGACCACCTCGCGCGCGGTATCTCGGAGACCTGAGTTACGGTAATGTCTCAGACGAAACAGCTCAGATTACCTCTCGCGCGGCATCTCGAAGATCAGAGTTGCAAGGATGTCTGCAGCGAAAAGCGCCAGGCCATCTCTCGCGCAGCGTCATTGGAGCCCAGAGTTGCGAGGATGTCTCAAGCGAAACGGGCTGGACCACCTCGCGCGGAGCATCTCGCAGCCCAGAGTTGCGAGGAAGTCTCAGGCGAAACGGGCTGGACCACTTCGCGCGCGACATCTGGGAGCTAGAGTTGCGAGGATGTCTCATGCAGCGCCCAGACACCTCCCAGAGCACAACTCGACAACACAAGTGTAATCAAATGGTTCGTTTGGGTCTGAACCCTCCTCTCTCCTCCTTCCTCCCTCTCGGCGCCCAGAGTTTCGAGGATGTCTCAGGCGAAACGCGCCGGACCACCCCGCGCGCAGCATCTCGGAGCCCAGAGTTGCGAGGATGTCTCAATCGAAACCGCCCAATCCCTGCCAACTCAGAAACGAGAGCTGTAAGGATGTCTCAGGCGAAATGGCCTGGACCACCACATTTGTTTGAGGATGTCCCGGTTCGCGCGTCCCCCAACCAAAATTAGTCTTTACCACGGCAGCATCCCGTTCAGCAAGCTGCTTGGAAAACGATCAGCTCCCAGACCTGCCCAGGAGCGCGCTCCGGCCGCGAAGTTCGAGGCGAAGCCAGCCGTGGCGACGAGAAGCCCCCCGCAGACCTAGCGACCCCCCTTGTCGTGAAGGATAGATAAAACGAAGCCGGGACGAGGATAAAACCCGGGAGAGGCTAAATCGTAAATCCTTGAGACCCGGCGGCTCTGGAGGATGCCTCGGGCGCCGCGGCCCTCTCAGAGCGTTCCAGAACGCCCTGAGAGCGCTCCGGAGCGCTCTGGAACGGCTTCATCCTCGCCTCAGCCCCGCCCGAGAAGAGACCTTCAGGGAAACGGGCCCTGGACCCCGGCGGGACGCTCGCTCCCCCGCCAGACCTGCTCTTGGGACAGCCACCTGGGCCCGCGCGGGGGGGGCCCGGGGAGCCCTCGGAGAGCCCCTTCCTCCAGGAGGCACCCTCCACGAACGGCGCCGGCACAACGGCGCCGGCACCTCGATCCCCAAAGCTCGACCTGCCCACGCCACGCAGACAGATATAATACAAGCAGGCACCCTGCGACGAATTTGTTGCAGCAACCTTCAGGGAGGGCGGCGGTGTAGAAAGCCGCTGGCTCGCAGTGGCGATTCATACACCGCCATCCTCCCCTGAGGCCCAGGAACAATCTTTTGGAGGGTGTTTGCGTCTACAATAGAGCTGTGGGGCGGAATCCCGCCTCGCCTCTCAGGCGGGCAGCACCCTCTGTTGGCTCCCCGATCTGCTGGGTGTTCCCCCCCCCCGCCGGCGTCGGCGCGCGCCAGCGCGCGCGCACCGGGGCGGGCGAGCAGCGCTACGGGCGCCGCTCGGCGCCTCACGGGCTGCCGATGCAGAGGTCCAGGTTCCCGTCATGGCCTCGGCGTCTGGTGAGGTCTGTTCGATCTTTCGGTCGGCCGTCGTCGTCGCAGTCGGAATCCCGCCGTCGTCGTCGCCGTCGCGGTCGCCGCGGTCGGCGGCGGCAGGGGATGCCCCTCCCTCTATCCTGCCCCCTTCTCATGCCCGTTTCCTGTTTCCGCCCTCTGGGATGGCAGCGGTCTCCGCCAGGGCCACGCCCTTCTCATCCCTCCCTCCCTCCATCCCCCCATCTCATCCCTCCCTCCCTCCCCTTACGCCTCCCCCTTCCCATCCCTCCCGCCCACCAACCCTACCTCTTCTAAACCCTCCCCCTCCTCATTCATCCCTGTCCTGCGCGTTGCCGCGCTTATTCATCCCTTCCTCCCTCCCTCCCTCCTCCACCTCCACCTCGACCTCCAACTCAACACCTCCAGCTCCATCTCCTGCTCGATTCCTTTACCAATAAATAACTCCTCCCTGTCGCACCACGAAGCCAGTCGGAAGGGCGAGCCGGGCGTTTCACCTGAAACTGTCTTGCCACCTATGAGCCTGAAGCTTAAAAACTGTCAACGGTTTCGCAGATGGAGGGCGGGCCGCTTCCAAAATGTGGCTCTCGCCCTAGCGCCGCGTACACTATTCTCAAACACTTGTATGTGCTTCACGGATTGAAGACAAGTGGTTTCATCATGTTGCTCTCGTCCGAGCGCCGCGCACATTTGTTCATACACAGTTGCAGGAGTTTCACGGATTGACAGCGGTTTCGTTTTAAACTGTGACTCTCGCCTGACCTCCTCGCACATTCGTTTCAAACATCTGCCAGCGTCTCACGGATTGAAGGCGGTTCCTTTTCAAAATGTGGCTCTCGCCTGAGCGCCGCGCACATTCGTTTCAAACATCTGCCAGCGTCTCGCGGATTGCGGGCGGTTCCTTTTGGCTCTCGCCTGAGCGCCGCGCTCATTCGTTCCAAATTGGAAGAGTTCCATTGCTTCTCACGGTTAACATACCAGAAACGGGGCTCTGGAACGATTCAGGATTGTCAGGGCGACAACACTTAAGTTGATTCGCGGTGTTGAAGTCCCACGAACGGCATCCTGGAATTATTCAGGACTATCAAGACGCAACACTCACTTTGACTCGTGGCGCTGAAGTCCTGAGAACGGTGTTTGGGCTCGCTTCAAGATTTTCGCGCGGCTGTCCCCAAACGTAGCACTGCCCTCATTGGAAATGAACTCTCGTAGGGGCCTGTGAAGAGGGAGCTTGGCGGAAGGTTGTACTTCGACATCGTTGATGAGCCTAGGGTTCGCACTGGTTCTCCTCCTTTCTTGGCCTTGGGCAAACATGAGGCGGGGCCTGTTCCGTTATGAGAGGCTGCAACAAACTATGCCTGGCTGGCGCAGCAGAAAAGGTCAGACAAAGAGAACAGGCTAAGAACGTGGGCCCTCAGGGGCACAGAGTATGCGCCAGCCAGGCCGTGTGAGAGGAGGAACGAACGATCGATACGATGAGTAACCTAAGCAAGCCATATTGAGAAGGATCATCCTCCTTCTCCTCCTCCTCCTCCTCCTCCTCCTCCTCCTCCTCCTCCTCCTCCTCCTCCTCCTCCTCCCCCTTCCTCCTCCTCCTCCTCCTCCTCCTCCTACTCCTCCTCCTCCTCCTCCTCCTCGTCCTCCTCCTCCTCCTCGTCCTCCTCTTCCTCCTCCTTTTCCTCCTTCTTCCCCGTCTCCCGCCCCTGAGGCCGCGGCCCACGATACTGTGCATGCAGTCGGCCAAGAACTGGTGCTCTTTGAGCAGCTGGTCGACCCCAGGCCTTGGCCCATCCTCTTCTTGTCGTCCTCGTCCTCCTCGCCGTCGTCCGCGCCGTCCCCGTCATCGACGTCCACGTCCTCGTGGTCCTCGTCGTCCTCGTCGAGATCGTCGTCGTCGTCGTCGCCACCGTTCCCATCGTCCTCGTCACCCTCGTCGTCCTTGTCATGGTCCTCGTCCACGTCGTCGACGTCCTCGTTCTCGCCGTCGTCTTCGTCGTCGTGGCCGTCGTCGCGACTATCGTTGCCGTCACCGCCACCGCGGTCGTCGTCGTCGTCCTCCTCCTCCTCCTCCTCCTCCTCCTTGCCTTCATCGTCCTCGTCGCCCTCGTCCAGCTCGTCCTCCTCGTCCTCCGCGTCATCCTTGCCCTCCTCGCCGTCGCCCTCGCCGCCGCCGGCCTCTCGACAAGCTTCAGCGACTTGGTGCGGCAGTCGCGCATGCGCTCCTCGAGGGGGGCGGGGCGCGGCGGCGGAGCAGCGCCAACCGCGGGCAGAGAGGTGGGGCGGCGGTGGGGCGCGACCCACGCCGCCTGCCCGCCCCCTGTAGGAGCTGAGAGTGAAGATCTGTCAACCGATCGATCAGTGAAGAACTTGCAAGACCAGGCAACTCTGGGGCACTATCATGGCATGGTGAGTATGTCTTTGAACAGTTGTAAGATAAGTATCCCCCGAGTGGCATCAAGGATGTAGCTTCCGACAGCGGTTGGCGCTGCAGGTGGGACTCACACAGGCATCGACCCGCCGAAGAACTGGCGGCGACGAGGACGTTTCCGTCGGCACGGCTCGGTGCGATCGCACGAGCACCATCTGGGGTTTGCCACTGGCCAGCGCCTGCTGGGCTGACTGAACATGGATCTTGAGCCCTCCGAACTCCTCCCCCAACAAGCGTGCTGTCTGAACTCCTGCATGTGCAAGAAGGTGCCCCTTGCCCCTTACCATCGCGAGTCGAGCGGTGTGGTTAGAAGCTCCGCAGCTGCTCTAGACTCTTGATCTCGAGATTAAGCCGAAAGGCTGACAACTCCCCGATCCCCTCCGCCCCCCCTCCCGCACCCCCAACGGCAGGCCGCGCACGGCGCATGGCCCGAGCACAGGCACCTTTCGTGCCCCCCCAGGGGGGCCCTTTAGGGGGCCCCGTTCGGGCACAGAAGGTGCACAGCCTTCCCCTCCCCGTTTACCGCCCCCCAATTACGCAACGTCCGAGCCGAGGCGCGCGAGAGGGGGCACGGGCACAATGCCCTGAGGCCCCCACCCTCCGCGGGAGGCACCGTGTGCGTCTGTGGGGTGCGCACGCCCAGAGCCGAGCGAGCATGTGCTGGTACATCGCTACACCCAGCCAGTATAGCCAGAAAGCGCCCGCCATCGAGTGAAGCATGTTGAGGTGTCTGGGCGTGTGCGCCGCACGTGCGGGGCCAACGCACACGTAGCATGAGAGCGGTTGGGTGATGCCGTCTCCTGCTGGTCTCGTGCCCGATCCACACCCTCTCGCATTGCTGCCGCCACTGCGGCCGCGCAGCGTTGAGCAACTATCCTGGCGAAGAGCCCAATCATGTCAGGCTGCGAGTGCCACGGGGCTAGTGAGGAGGAGGAGGAGGAGGAGGAGGAGGAGCAAAAAGACGGATTGAGGCGCTGCCGCTGTCGGGCCCGCCGCCATACGCTGCCGCTAGGGCGTTCGGTGGAGCTCCCTGTGGGACATCCATACGTGTCACGGGTGTGCCGACGTGAAGCGGCGCCGCCATGTGGGCGCGGCCACTGCGGCCTTAGGTGGAGCTCCCGGTGGGGCCACATACCGTGCTAAGGGTGTGCCGACATGGGGCGCTGCCATTACAGTCTTCGGTGGAGCCCGAGTGTGCCGAAATGAAGCGGTGCTACCACGCGGGCGCTGCCACTGCGGCCTTGGGTGGGGCTCCCTATGAAGCCACGAAGCGTGTGAGGGTTGTGCCGACATTGGGAGACGGCGCCACGCGGCCGCTGCCTCTACGGCGTTCGGTGGGGCTCCCTATGGGGCCACGAAGCCTGTGAGGGTTGTGCCGAAACGAGGCGGCGCCGCCATGCGGGCGCTGCCCTGCGGCCTTCGGTGGAGCTCTCTATGGGGCCACGAAACGTGTGAGGCGTGTACCGGCATGAGGTGGCGCCGCCATGCGGCTGCCTCTGCGGCGTTCGAAAAAGCCCCCCGTGGGGCCACGAAACGTGTGAGGGTTGCGCCGAAATGAGGCGGCGCCGCCATGCGGGCGCTGCCACTGAGGCCTTCGCTGGAATCCCCTATGCGGCAACGAAACGTGCGAGGGATCCGATGAAATGAGGCGTTGCCGCCGTGCGGGCGCTGCAACGACGGCCTTCGCTGGAGCTCCCTATGGAGCCGCGAAGCGTGTGAGGGGTGCGCCGAAATGCGGCGGCGCCGCCTACGCACTTGGGATCCTCAGAAGCCCCCAGATCTCAAGATTTGTGTACGCACCCACAAGAACTTGCATTTATACATGACATGGCGATCACATACGAGCGAACCAACAAACTGACAACGTGTTCTGCTTCGAGCGAGATATCCACCAAAAAAGCCATGCGGGACACCCAGGGAGCACCGGCACAATTTGGGCCTGGCGCCCGCGGCATGCAGTCTCCATTCGCCAAAGAAGCGAGGCGGGATCCCCAGGAAGCACCAGCACGTTTTGGGCTTGGCGGCCGCGCTGCGCAGGGTGTGCGAGGCGGGTCGGGAGCTCTTTTCCGTAAGACGAACAACCCCAAACTGCCAGGTGGGGAACAAACAAGCAGGCAAGACAACGAACAGAGCAAACACAAAAAAACGCGGAACGCACGCCCAGAGACGCAGAAATCACACAAACCAAACACACACCACGACAACAACAACAGCAGCAGCAGCAGCAGCAACAACAACAGCAGCAGCAGCAGCAACAACAACAACAACATCAACACCAACACCAACAACAACAACAACAACAACAACAACAACAACAACATCAACAACGACAACGACAACGACAACAACAACAACAACACCAACAACAACAACAGCATCAGCAACAACAACAACACCAACACCAACAACAACAACAGCAGCAGCAACAGCAACAACAACAACAGCAACAACACCAACAACAACAACCACAACAACACCACCACCACCAACAACAACAACAACAACAGCAGCAGCAGCAGCAGCAACAACAACAACAACAACAACAACAACAACAACAACAACATCAACAACAACGACGACGACGACGACGACAAACAACTCGAGTTTTGGCCCCTGCACTCTGCTCTAGTCTCCGGACAGGGAAGGGGGGCGGCGCGCTCCGTGACGCGGATCAGGGCCTCGCGCTCCTGCGGCGAGTCCCCGAACGAGATCACGTTTTTCTGCCCCTCCTTCGCCGCGAAGGGGGGGAGGGGACGGAGACATGCAGAGGAGGAGATAGAAAGCAAAGACATGCTGGCCAAGCAAAGCATGCAGAGGAGGAGATAGAAAAGGAGAGAAGGCAACGAAGTGCCGAGCCCGAATGCTTTCCGCCCAAGCTGGAAGGCAGCCGACCCTTCACCCCCTCCAAACGGAGGGCGGGGAGGGGAAACCGCAGCCTTAGTGGCCTGTGAAGCGGGGGGGGTCTCCCGACCGTGCGCACAGCCTTCTCCCGAGACTCTGAACCGCCTGCCCAGTCTGCGAAGGCCCCGCATGGCTGAGAAACTTGCCTTTGGCACTGCGTGCAAGGTGAGAAAGAGGAGGTGGAGGAGGAGGAGGAGGAGGAAAAGAGTTAAAGAATGGATCGGCCGACGGGCCGAACTCTGAGCTCGTTTAGGCGATGGCTCCGGCTCGCCTCTGAAGGCAACTGGATTTCTTTGGGAAGTACCTACTCTGTATGTTTGTATACATATATATATATATAGAGATGTAGCTGATTTCCAATGTGTATATACACATATAATACTTCCCTTCTCATATGTTTGTATTGCTCCGGGGGGGCGGACCCCCCCCCCCACCCCGAAACTGGATCCCAGGCGTCCAGGGATCCTGGACGCGCCCTCAGAGGGTCCCGCGAGATTTCTGGGCTTCCGAGGTCCCTTCCAAGCCGTGCAAGAGGGTCGGCGGCGGCCTCAAAGGACCCCCAAGCAAGATCGCCCTCGGCGGCCCCAGGGCCCCGGCAGACGCCCGAAGACGGCCCAAAGATCACTACCAAGAGGCTGTCGAAACGCAGAAACACTAGATTGCCTCGTGGTGTTTGCATGAGCTCGGGCTACTGGGTGATTCGGTCTTCTTGGCGTCCGAAAACACCCGAAAAGTCACCGAAAACCGCCCCAAGACTACTTAAAAAGCCTGCCTCACACTCCAAGAGAGTCCCCAGAAGCATTCAAACCGTGACCCGAGCCCATGCTTTGCGGCATGGCGGCACGATGAACCCCCGAGAGGCCGCCAAAAGGCGCCAGGGACGTCTCCAGAAACGCCAAATGAGCCCCTAAAAAGTGTTCGCGAAAACCTCCAGAAGCTCACCTCGGAGGAGCTTCCGCAAACAAATGAGGAGGACGGGGCGGGGTCGTGGGGCAATTCAGGCGAGAACGAGGAACAGGACGAGGACACATGAAAGAACAATTGAAGCAACATCAACATTGTAACAACGATGGCGAAAAATGCAATCAATAGCGGCCGCTGGCTGTTTTGAGTGACGTACCTCTCTCTCTGTTTCTTTCCTTGTCTGATTATACCTGTAGGCTAGACGTGAAGAACCAGGGTGCTTGGCGCGAAGCTCCAACCTAGTCTTGTATGTCTGCATGTGTGTCCGTACGTATGCATGCATGCATATGTATGTATGTACGTACATATATATATATATATATATGCATGCATGCATACATGTATGCATGCATGAATGCATGTGTATATCCACATGGATGTATGCATGTATATGTGTACGTGTGTGTACGTGTGTACGTATGTGTGTACGTATGTATGTATGTATGTATGTATGTATGTATGTATGTGTGTATGTGTGTATGTGTGTATGTATGTATGTACGTACGTACGTATGTATGTATGTGTGTGTATGTATGTATGCACGCATGTGTGTATGTGTGTATGGGTGTATGTATGTATGTATGTGTGTATGTATGTACGTATGTATGTATGTATACATGTGTGTATGTATGTATGTATGTATGTATGTAGGTATGGATGTATGTATGTATGTGTGTGTTTGTGTGCACATACGTATGTGTGGATGTATGTGTGTCTGTGTGTATGTATGTATGTGCGTATGTATGTATGTATGCATGTATGTATGTATGTATGTACGTATGTATGTATGTGTGTATGTATGTATGTATGGATGTATGTATGCATTGACGTATGTGTGTATGAATGCATGTGTATGTGTGTATGTGTGTATGTATGTATGTATGTATGTATGTATGTATGTATGTATGTATTTATGTATTTCTGTATGTATGTATGTATGTATGTATGTATTGATGTATGTATGTATGTGTGTATGCATGTATATATGTATGTATATACACATAGATCGGCGCGCAATCGAGTCAACGACTGTTGGGGGCAATGGCGGCAAGAGAGGAGGAAGGAAGCACGCGATGCCCCCTCTTCTGCGGACCCGCCTCGAGAGCCAATAACGCTCGAGGCGCAACCTTGAACCAAATTCCCACCTCGCGCATCGGGAGGACGCGTGAAAGAAGGCAGGAGAAGAGCGGGGGGGGCCAAGACGGACCACGGACCCCAAAACCCCAGCGGGAACACCGCTCAAAATGAAACAAGGCTACGCTGAGGGGTCAAACAGACACCCCGCCTAAGAACCCCTAACAGGGGGGGCTCTTGGGTACGAGTTCACCCCCGGGCCCCCCCCAGGCAAACGAGGACGGAGAACAGGCCCCGGGCCCAAGACGGGCGGCGCAAAACATCTGGAAAAAAAGGAGGAGACCGAGGAAGACGTCCCTCCGCATGCGGCGGAGGGGCGGCCACGCCCGACCCCGAAGGCAAAGGTTGTGGAAGCCAGAGTCTTCCACGGGCCACAGGTGCGTGACCCAGTTCTGAGTTACTTACTCCGGGTTTCTGAGCAAGCGTGGGGGGGTCCCCCCCCCCGACGGGGGTCAACCTCGCCTCGTCGTCGCGCCGCGACGGGGGTCGGAGCGCCGTCGGCGCGTGGTGGCTGCCCGCGACGGGGGTCGATGTGGGGCCCCCGACGCTTATTCAGAACCTCGTAGTAGAAGTAGACGCAGATGATCCGCTCCTGGGCGGCCTTGGTCATCGAGCGCACGATGTCAACGGCGCCGGAGCAGAAGGGGGGAAAACAGAGAGAGAGAGAGAGAGAGATCGAAGGGTAAAGAAGGACTAGAGGATCTAGCGACGGGCTGCCCCATCGCGCGTCCAGTAGCCTTTCTCCCAATCGACACTCGCACTAATCGTCGCCTCCCCCGCATCTGTGTGACAGCAATCAAAGCACGGTGGTTGGCGCCTCGCATCACCTCGACCTCGTGCTCCGAGACCCCGTGATCATGTTCCGAGTTGCGGCTTGCAGCAGGCTCTGGGCCTTGGCATTGATTCGTTCCGTGTTCGCCTGTACCTCGGCATCAAATGCCGCGGGTTGCACCGTCCTCCCGGCACCGAACTCCGTGGCCTGGGCGGCTAGGACGCGGGCCCGCACAATCTCCGAGGGTCGGCAGGGCATCGTGTCCAGCCTCCGCCTGTAGTGTTCAGTGTACGCCTGCATCCCGCACCGCTTGCACCTCATCCCGAAGTGGCCGACGTTTCCTGGAGCCCTGCAGGCCAGACAGTCGTGCTCGACGAGGATGATGGCAGTGGGCACCTCGGGGGGCGGCGGGACCCGTGGCTCATCGGGCGGACCATTCCAGGCGCGCCAACCTCGCTGACTCTGGCCGCTGCCCACGCGACAAACTGCGCCACCTTGAAGGCCATGGCAAACTTGAGCTGTATGGCCCGCTCGAACCGAAGACCAGGGTAGGTCTCCACGATCGCCTGGGTGGAAAAGTAGTCGGCCCACGCGTTGCCCGCCCAATGTCCAGCTCCTCCGCCTGCTCCACGCCCTCGTGGGCTGATATCCACAGGACTCGCAGACTTGCTTGCTGCCCTCCAGGACTGGCGCCAACTGCGTTGCGCATCTTGAGCCACCGGCCGGCATACATTCCGCGTGTGTGTGCGCGCGTGTGAGTGTGTGCGTGTGTGCGTGTATGCGTGTGCGTGTATGCGTAAGCGTGTGTGCGTGTGTGTGTGTGTGTGTGCGTGTGCGTTTGTTATGTGTATGGTGTGTTATGTGTTGCGTCATGTGCGTTGTGTGTGGTGGATTGCGTTGTGTTGTGTTGTGTTGTGTTGTGTTGTAGTGTAGTGTGGTGTGGTGTGTTGTGTTGTGTTGTGTTGTGTTGTGGTATGTTGTGTTGTGGTGTGGTGTGCTGTGATGTGTTATGTTGTGTTGTACTGTATTGTGTTGTGTTGTGTTGTGGTGTGCTGTGCTGTCTTGTCCTGTCCTGCCATGTCCTGTCTTATGGTATGCAGTGTTGTGTCGTGTCGTGTCGTGTTATGTTGTGTTAGGTTGTGTTATGTTGTGTTGTGTTGTGTTGTGGTGTGTTGTGGCGTGTGGTGTGTTGCTGTGCTGTGTTGTGTCGTGTTGCGGTGTGCTGTGTTGTGTCATGTTTTGAATGCGGGGGGGGCGGGGGGGGGATGTGTGTGTGTGGGTGTGGCTGCGTGTGTGTGTGTGTGTGCGTGTGTGTGTGTGTTTGTGTGTAATGCCACTTCGCCAGAGCAGTCCCTCTGCCCAGCCGCCGACGCAACAATGCCTGTGTGTGCGTGAAAAAGGGTGCGGCGCTGGATCACCCCAAGGGGGGGGTCTGGGACCCCCCCCCCTTCCCCGATCCGTCGTCGGCGGACCCCCCCTTCCCCCTTTTCCCGCTCCATCGTCAGCGGACCCCCTCCCCTCCCTTTTCAAAGTGGGGGGGGGTCCGAACCCCCCCCCCTTTGAGCGTGAAATTCGGACCCCCCCCCCTCCCCCTCTTTCGCCACGCCGCCCCCTGGCTCCGGAACCCGATCCCTACCACACCTAACCCTCAACCGAATCCCTGCCCTAACCCCTAACCCCTAACCCAACCCCCACTCCTAACCCTACCCGTACCCTACGCCTAACCTAAACTTCTACCCGAACCCCTACCCTAACCCCTAACTCGGACCCGAGTCCCCACCGTAACCCCTACCCTAAGGCCGAACCCTGAACCTCAACCTCTACCCGAACCCTAACCCCTGAATCGTTATTCCCTATTAATATACACCCCCTCCCCCAGGCGACCGGGAGTCAACCAAGGACAATACGGGCACCCCCCCCACCATCCTTTGTAAGAAACGATACAAAACACACTCTGCCTCCAAATTCGGAACATGCGCAACAAACCCGATGCGGCCTCCGCCCACCATCCCTGTCAAACAACAATGCAAAGTACACTTGGCGGCTGCGGCGGCTGCGGCGGCTGCGGCGGGGGCAGCGGCTGCGGCGGCTGCGGCAGTGGCGGCGGCGGGGGCGGCGGCGGCGGGGGCGGCGGCTGCGGCGGCGGCGGCGGTGGCGGCGGCGGTGGCGGCAGCGGTGGCGCAGCGGCTGCGGCGGCGGCTGCGGCGGCGGCGATTCGGCAGCGGGGGCGGCGGCGGCGGCGGCGCGGCGGCGGCGGCGGCGGACGGCGGCGGCGGGCGGCGCGGCGGCGGGCGGCGGCGGCGGCGAACAGCGGTGGCGGCGGCGGCGGCGTGGCGGCAGCGGCGGGCGGCGGCGGCGGCGGAGGCGGCGGCAGCGGCAGCGGACTCCCCCCCTGCAGCTGCCCATCCAAAAACGACTGCTGAATATGCTGCGGCTCGGGCCAGGCTCGGGTGCTACGTATGTGTTGGGGGGCGGGTGGGAGTGAGCGAAACGGCTTGCGGCCGGGGAAAAAGTCTTGTTCAAACCCCTACCCCAACCCTAAGCCGAACCCCTAACCCGAACCCTAACCCCTTACCCCGAACCCTGGCCCCTAACCCTGGCCCTAAACCTAAGACCTAACCATAACCCCGAACCCTACTCTAACCCCTAACCCTGGCCCGAAGCCCTAACCCTTACCCTAAGCCCTAATCCAACCCCCTAAACCCTGACCCTAAACCCCAGCCCTTCCTTAACTCCTACCCTAACCCCTAACCCC
>CAUYUJ010016005.1:192500-222500 GCA_963575745.1 Prorocentrum cordatum | reverse complement strand
GTTCGCGGTCCAGGTGTACTCGTGGCCACGCCTAGTAGATCTCTAATCCTTATGATTATTAAACCTCAAACCCGACCTCCCCATGCGTTCTGATTTCTTGTGAACTTCTGAGGTCGAGCCTGCTATGGGGATCTTTGCGACCCGCTCTGTAAACCACCCACAATCTTATGCAAAAAATGCTATAAACTGATCATGCGTGCTCCCAGGCGCACCCCTGGATCGAGCCTGCTATGTGGATCTTTACGACCCGCTGTGTAAACCACCCACAATCCGATGCAAAACATACGATTTCCTGATCATGCGTGCTCCCAGGCGCACCCCTGGATCGAGCCTGCTATGGGGATCTTTGCGACCCGCTATGTGAATCACCCAGAATCCGATGCAAAAAAATCATTTCCTGATCATGCGTGCTCCCAGGCGCACCCCTGGATCGAGCCTGCTATGAGGATCTTTACGACCCGCTGTGTAAACCACCCACTTCCGAGGTCCACTTTCCTTCTGAAACAAGTCTTTCTTGGGGAACCTATGCTTTGCCATTTTTTTTTGCGTGTTCCCCGCCCGCCCGCCCGACCCGACCCGCCCGTTAGGGTCCGTCCGACCCGACCCGACCCGCCCGTTAGGGCCCGCCCGCCCGACCCGACCCGACCCGCCCGTCAGGGTTCAAGCGTGTCAAGTGCACACGCACCATACTGTAATGTCCCGCCCGCCCGACCCGACCCGCTCGCTAGGGTCCGCCCGACCCGACCCGACCCGCCCGTTAGGGTCCGCCCGCCCGACCCGACCCGCCCGTTAGGGTTCGCGCGTGTCAAGTGTACACGCACCGTACTTGAATGTCCCGCCCTCCCGACCCGACCCGCCTGTTAGGGTCCGCCCGACCTGGCCCGACCCGCCCGTTAGGGTCCGCCCGCCCGACCCGACCCGACCCGCCCGTTAGGGTCTCCCGCGCGCGCGCGCGGTCGCCGCCTCTTTGCTAAGCGCTTGCTCCCAGGCTTGCAATGCTATGCTATGCTATGCTACAGCCACGGTATAACATGAGAGGAGAGGTGATCTTTATGTGGGGGTGGAGATGCGGGGGGGATTGATAGCCACCGCAGGTGGGTGCCTATGCAGGTAGGTATTATTGGCCTTGCCCTGTTAGACCTTAACCCTAACCCCTAACCCCTGCCCCCAACCCCTACCCTAACCCCTACCCTAACCCCTACCCGGACCCTAACCCTAACCCTAGCCCCATACCTCAACCCTAACCCCTGACCCCGAATACTCTCACCACTAAACCCGAACCCTACCCCGTACGCCTAACCCTAGCCCCGAGGGGCAAACCGAATCCCTAACCCTAATCTTAAGAACTAGCCCTAACCCCTTAAACCCTACCCTAACCCCGAACCCTGACCCGAATCCCTGGGTATGGTGGAATTTTACCACGACCGGACCGGGGTCCGGGGACCGGGGACCGGGGACCGGGGACCGGGGACCGGGCACCGGGGACCGGGGACCGGGGACCGGGGACCGAGAGCCAAGACCGACAACCGACTACCGGGGACCGGGGACCGAGGATCTGGGGGGACCGGGAACCGAGCAGGACCGAGGACCGGGGAACGGGGATTTCGGGACCACCGGGGACCGGGGGGGGGGGGGGGACGGGCGCAGGGGGACCGGGGGGACCAAGATTGAGGACCGAGGACCGGGGACCGGGGACCGGGGACCGGGGACCGGGGACCGGAGACCGAGGGCCATAATGACCGAGAACCAGTTCCGAAGACCGGGGACCGGGGACCGGGGACCGGAGACCGACAGCCAAGACCGAGGATCTGGCCGTGGGCGGGGGGGGCCGGGGACCGGGGACCGGGGACCGGAGACCGGGGGACTGGCCAGACCGGGACCGAAGACCGGGGACCGGGGACGTGGGCTACTCTGGAGCTCAGCCGAACTATCCCTCCAGGGCCCCTGACGCCCGCGGAGCTGCACCGAGCAAAGGAGAGAGGAGAGCGTAGGAGGGGGAGCGCAGGAGAAGATGGAGGTTGTCTCATCCCGTGGCGCATGAAAGCCCACCCCGCCAGGTCGCACTGCCACGCGCTGCAGAAGCCATCTGCGCACCTTGGCGCTGCCCAGCGCGCGCGTGGCACTGAGTGCAAAAAGTCCCGCGCTGCAGCAGCCATCTGCGCCACTTGCGCTGTCCGGCGCGCGCGTAAGCACAAATCTGGCGTCGGAATATGTTTGGGAGACGGCGGGGGAGGCTCGGACGATGCCGGGGTCAGCGTCCTGTGGCGCTTCAGAGCTTCCTGCCAGCTCACACTGCAACGCGCTGCAGCAGCCTTCTGCGCTCCTTGGCGCTGTCCAGCGCGCGCGCGCGCCAGAGTGCAAAATCGGGCGTCGTAATAACTGGGTAGACAGGAAGAAGGATGAGGGGGGCTCGGAAAGAGTTTAGCGCCCGGTGGCGCTTGAGACCTGCCCGCCAGATCTCACTGCCACACGCTGCAGCAGCCATCTGCGCACCCTGGCGCTGTCCAGCGCGCGCGTGGCGGTGAGTGCAAAAAGCCTCGCGTCGCTGGTCACCCGTCCTCTCCCAGTTGAGCGGGCGGGCGCTGCCTGGCGGGGCGATAGCTAGTACGGGCCAGGGCGCGCCCCCTGAGGCGCCGACGCCGCAGCCCTCCTTCCCTGGTTCTTCAGGAACTGCACCCGCGCCTCAGACACCTCGTGGAGCGAAACCCCCGCGCACTTCATGAACTCGGCGTGCATCTTGACCTGCTCTTCGACCTCCTCGGGGAAATCCCGGAAGGACAAGATGCTTTTGTCGAAAGTGCAGATCCTGGGGAACTTCTCGGCCACGACGCCCAGCAAGGAGCGGATCTCTGCAGTCGGCACGCACCACCGATTCTTGGTTTTCCTGACCGCACCACTGCGGCCAGTGGCGCCACCGCGCGGCGCGGGCACATCGGGCAGGTGGACGCGCAAGCGCTCCGCTATCTGGGGCGCGGAGAGGATATCGGCCCCCAGCAGGAACATACGCTGAAGGTATTGCCTGTCGGTGATGAGCGTCTTGCCGTCGTCGTCCGGCCGAATCAGCATGGCGCCGTTCTCGCCCAAGCCAGCGTTGAGGAACGCCTCCACGGGCCCCAATTCCGCGAGCTCCATCCACTGCGTCGCCGAGGGAGGCGCGGGCGCCCCGTCGGCCTGGCCCGGGGGCGCGCCGCTCACAGCGGGCGCCGCTGCCCGGCCAGCGGCCGCGGGAGGCGAAAGCGCCCCGCTGGCCCGGCCAGAGGGCGCGGCGCTCGCAGCGGCTTGCGCAGCCGCTGCGGCTTGGGCAGCGGCGTCTCCCGTCTCCGCCGCCGCGGCTGCCGCGGTCGAAACCTCCGCGGGCGCCTCCCCCGCGTCCCCGCCGTCAGCAAGCCCCTCGGCATCGCGCTGGCCCTGGTCGCCGTCCTCGGCGGTCTCTGCGAACGGCTGCGACAAGTACGGGGGCACGAAGCGGCGGCGGTCGTAATCCCCGCGAACGGGAGGACGCCCAGCCCCCGCAGTCTCGCGCGGGTCACGCGGCAAGCCGGACAGGTCGGTGTCGCGTGCCAGCTTCTTGATATGCAGACTGATCTGCACGATGCGCTGGCTCAAATCGACATCCTCAGTATCGATTTTGATGCTGTCCTCTGCAGGGTCTGAGTCGGCGGCTGCCACGCGCAGGATGCGCACGAGCCCGGCCCGCACGCCAATCTGGCCAGCCGCCGCCCCGTGCTGGGCCTCGCCGGGCCCGTCCTCCCCGCGGGACGCGCTGGCGAGGAGGCTCTGCTCAAGCTGCGCTCCGAGGAGGTGTTCGCGCGCCGCCGGGTCAAACGGGATGGTGAAGTGAGGTCTGTTCTTGAAGTAGCCGATGACGCGCCGCACCCCTGGGACCAGCGCCGTGTACGGCGATGGCAGCATCCACCTCGCGGAAATCCGGCACTGCGTCTGCATGGCCCCATCGGTGAACTGATACCGCAGGCGCACCTCCACGCCGTCTGGCAGGTGGACCCTGAACCCCTGCTGAGGCCCAATGAACGTCACGACGGGCTGGGTCCCGGAGCTCGCGCTCAGGGGGCGCGCCTCGCCCTCGGCCTCGTCCTCGGGCCCTGGCTTCAAGACCTCCTCAGCGAGAGCAGGCTCCTGGTAGTATGCGCTCCAGCCGAAGCTGTCCGCCAATCTTGCCGTCAGCGGCAGCCACGTCCAGCGAGGGCAAATGGCCCCTTCTCTATCGCGCGGCATGTCGTAATCAGCGGGGAGAGGCTCGTGGCGCTTGGTGGCCGGGCCAGCGCAATAAATGCTCCGCTCTTTCGTGGCCGCCACGTGGTTGCCGACGTGCCCTCTCTCCACGGCCATCAGCATCTTCCAGTGCCAATTGCCGATGATGGCGACATTGACAGCAGGAGATCCAACGCTGCCGTGCGAACCGCTGGTTCTCGTGTCACGCTGTAGCTTGCCCGTGCCGATGAGGGCGTTGATCGTTGAGGCGTGCTGGGACGGCGCGGCGTCCCTGGCAGCCCCGCCGCGGACTTCGCTGGTGGTGAGGCCGATCTGGCCAAGAAAACTGTAGGCTTCGTCTAGGTTCACCATCGTGCTGTACCAGGCGCGTGGCGCCCACGCTGAAAGCACGTCATGTTCCTTGACCTCCTGCGGGGGCTGGCGCATTAACCCCCGCGACCAAAGCAAAGTTTTGCGCGCGTCAGAACCTCGCTCTGGCCGTGGAAGCTAATCCATGAAAAGCAATGCTGAATTTCCACTTCGGGCGCGCGGCCCAAGTACCCAAAGGGAAAGTCAGGGTAATAGACGATTCCCAAAACAGTGCTTGCACTTAGGGGCTCTTGCTTGGCTTGACCATCTCGGGGCCGTCCCCGGCTTTTGCGGGCGGTGCCGCCCGTCGCCGTCAGTCGCCGCCGCCCGTCTCGGGGCCGCCCCCGGCTTTTGCGGGCGGTGGCGCCCGTCGCCGTCCGTCGCCGCCGCACTGCATGAGGTTGCACCTCGTAGATTGCACCACATAGAGCGCACCACATAGATTGCACCGCATGTATTGCATTACATAGGTTGCATCGCATACATTTTCCTTTCTAGAACAAATATAGACCCCCCCCCCCCCCCCCCCCCCCCCCCCCAACACACGCGAACGCGCAACGCACCAACGAACCACGCACGCACAACACACAAACACACACACACACACAACACACAACACACAACACACACACACACACACACAACAACACACACACACACACACACGCACGCACGCACGCACGCACGCACACACACACAAACACACACCCACACACACACACACACCCACGCACACACGCACGCACGCACGCACGCACGCACGCACGCACGCACACACACACACGGACTTATCAACCCCCTTTTCCGGACATGCAATGTACACATGACTCTGGCCCCTCGCCCATCCGAACTGTAAACTCATACCATCCTGCGCGATCACGGCCTGCGTGCCAGCGCGCATGTTGCGAATTGCTCAGCAGCTTTGCTGGATAATTGCAGGCGTAGCCCAATGCGTTTTGCCGAACAAGTTGCGGGTGGGTGGGTGGGACGTTTGCACGAGCGCGGGAGATGACGCCTTCAATTTCCCGAAGATGAACTGCACCACGTTGATTGCACCGCATATATTGCCAGAACCTACTGTTTGGGGCCCACGCTGGCGAACATTTTCTCTCGGGCGCGGGGAGGGGCGGAGGGCGGAAGGGGGGGTCGCTCAGGAGCCCCGCGGCCCTTCGCCCGCGCAGCGTTGCGGCCAAAGCGGTCCTCGATCTGACCCCAGTCCCCCGAGCACCGGGCGAAGAGCTCAGTGGGAGTGAAGTCCTGCATTCCAATGGTTTTCACCGTGACCTGCCGCGGCTTCTTGCTCTCCCAAACCTCCGCGGCAACGCCTGCAGGCGGCTCTGCGGAATCGAGGCGCTCCTGCACGACCGCTGCAATCTCATCGTCGGCAGCAGCGATCATTGCCGAGACGGCAGCAGTGATGCGGCTCTTCCCCTGCTGCGCGTCGCCCCCGTACAGCGCCATCGCGGACAGCGGGGTGACGTCCGCGTTCCTGGGGCGGGCGCAAGCGCGGGGGGGGGGCCCAGAGTGGCGATTGACAAATAGGATGAAGGGAATGCGCGCAGCGTGGGCGCGGCGCTACGCGCGTCACAGAAATCCACACAGAGACGCCCGCCGGCGCGTTGCCCCCCATTCCTTGGAGGGCGGCGGCGCATGAAATCGCCGGCTCTCAGCGGTGATATACGCGCCGCCGCCTTCTACCGGACTTGGGGGCTATCCACGAGGAGGAGCGTCAATGCATGTACTGCTGCGGCGCAATTTGGATCCAAAAGTCCAGAGCTGGATGTTGGCGCCGTTGCTGAGGCCGGCCATCGCGGCCGCCGTCATGGCGAGCACGGGCAGCGCCCCCTGGCCAGTGGCCACCTCGAGCGGGCGCAACAACTTCTGCAGCTCCGCGGGGAGGTGCTCGCTCGCCGAGAAGTTGTTGTCAACGTAGTCGTTCACGGCGTCTGCCAAGGCCTGGATCTCCGCGCCTGTAATCTCGGGCGCCCGGTTAGAGGGAGCCATGTCCTGCGGCAAACCTCAGAGAAGGCGTCGCCCTGCACGCGTGCGCAAGTGAAGGAGCAATTAACCGGGGAGTACAAACCAGGTGTTAGGTTATGTAGCTTGATAACAAAGTGGCACGTGCCGCGGTGAATGCATGGGAGTGAAGCTTTTGGAAGATTCCCGCATCTGTCTAATCACTGCCGCCGATCGATCGCGCCCCTAGCCACTTTCCCGACAAATGAACTGCACGTTCCAACCCCTGTCCAAAACAAACCACCGCCTTGTCTAATTAACATATGAGCGTTCGCGTTGTGTTTGTTCGTTTGTTGTTATGTTTCGTTGTATTGATGTATGTGTCTTCTTTATTGTTTCTTCTTCTTCTTCTTTTTTTTGGGGGGGGCAGCCCCCCTTTGTGCGCCAGCAAGGCGTGAAATCGGAATGGGCCGAGCGGCAGGCCCAAATAAACCGGTTGCTGGGCCCCCACCGAAAAAAAACTGCCCGGGAACAGTCGACGCCCCATCCTCCCAACGTCCAATCCTGCAACTGCGAGAGACCGTCGACATGGGGTCAGGCGGGAACGCAAACATTCGGTTGCCCGAGGATGTCAACTGTCGGATAAGCAATGAGTCAGTCGCGCGCAATCAGACGGTGGCTGGCGACACGCATGAACATGTCAAGGAAATTCAATGCACCTGACACCTGGTTTACGAACCCTGGTAATGGCCTCAAGAAAACTCAGAACCGAAGCGGCTGTGGTTGCCGATGGCAATCGGGGCAAGGCGGAGGGGCGGACGCAACGAATCTGACGGCGCGGGAGACGACGCCAAAGCCCCTGGACATCATCGACGACGTGCGGACGGGCGAGAACTGGCTGGACAACGATGAGTTCGGCGGCGTCAGCAAAGGCGATGGCGACGACCATGGCAACGACGACTGCGGCGACGGGCCTTCTTGTCGCAGACAGCGCTCAGCCAATGCAAGTCAGGGCGCGCAAGGAGGTGGTTTCGGGCAAATGGGGGCCGTTCCAATTGGGGCCGCGAATGCAAATGCAAGAGTTCGTTGTGCGAGCGAGCCACCCCGCACGACATCGCGGAACTAGTGCGAATTATTGCGACGACGGGCTCGATTATTGTGTCGACCAAAACCTTTGGCGCATGGTCGGGCAAAGCTATGGCATCTTGTCACGACAGCGATTGCAAACCATTGTTCCCTGAAAGCGAGACTAAGCAAGCAATTGTAACGCAGAAACAAATCATCGCATTCGAGCGCACGAACTATTGCATCCCGATTACTGCGCGGGGCATTGCATGATGAATACGCGCAGTACGAACAGTTGCATGCACCTGCGCGCGCATTTGCGGCCCCCTTTGCATTGAATCCGGCTGCCCGATTCTAAAGGAGGGGCTGCGGGAACCTCGCCTGGCGCATGCAAGCGGCGCCTTGCCGCTGAACAAGCGCCGTTGATCTGGCCGGACCGGCGGGGGCGGCCGCCGGACGACGACGCCAGGTCGCCGACAGAGCGCATCCAGGCGCGCATTTAAATCGCCACCGTGGAAGCGCGGGAAGCCTTGATTCTGCAGCAGCGGCTGCGCGGCAAGCGCCTCCTCAAGCGCGGGCCACGTCAACGCCAAGGGGCGGAGATCGAAGAGAGCGCCCACGTGCAGGACGTCGAACGAGAGAGCTGGGGCGAGGTACGCGGTCAGCTCGTCACGGAGGCGCTCCGGAATCGCGCGGAGCAAGCGCTGCGCGTCGTCGGCGTTGCAGCCGCGCTGCGCTGGCCCAGCGCAGACCGCAACTCCGGCAGCGGTGTCCTTCCCGAAAATGACCCGGGCCCCAGGGCATGCGAAAGCCATTGTGTTCCCAGGGTGCCCTTTAAAATGCCCCTGGCACTCGAAAAACTTCTCGCCGTCAGCGAGAGCAGCTGCCCAAACCGGCAAGAGCCTCCGGCGCACGATAATCGCCTGCGCCGCATCCGGGGCGGCGCCCGCGGCCGCCGCCCTGCCCGCGCCCGCGGGCGCCCCCGCCGGGGCCGAGCCCGCGGCGGGAATCTCTGCGGGCACCGGGCGTGGGGGAAGCGCGCGGTCGAGCCGGGCTGCCTTCCGGGCCGCCCTGGCAGCCCCGCGCGCCGCTTCCTGGGCGCGCAACTCATTGTGAACGTCCACGCATTCGCCCACGATGAAGTCGCAGACCCACCGCCCCATGTGGTGTACGGTGTGCGCCAAGGGCGACAGCTGCGCGTTGACAGACTCGCATATCGGCATGGGGAAATCACCCAGGGCGGCAGCGTTCGCGGGCACGTCTGGGAAGCATTCCGCCTTGCACGTGGCATCGACGTGCCCTTTGCTGTGGGGTCGGTCGACGACGTACCGAAACTGGCCCAGGCGAACGGCCAGGCTGCCGGGCGCTGCGCCCTCCGCCCTGCCCTTGGCGAATAAACGCACGTGGCACGCGTCGTCGTGCACGAGCGTCTTGAGCTCCGGGACGGCACTTGCCACGTCTGCCAAAAAGCAATAGCGCTGGGAAAGCGTCTCAGCAGTAATCACTTCTTCAAGAGCACCGACAATCCCGCTCTCTGAGACTGCGGCAAGGAAGCCGGCCGACCGTTCTGCCGCGCGGATGGCCGAGACAGACTCCTTGCGCGTCTTGCACGAGCACTTGTCTTTAGCGTATCCGGAAGCCCAGTCGCCTAAGACCAAGCGAAGCGGTTGTCGGCGCAACTCCCTGCGCTCTTGACGACGGCGTTTGCGCTCTTGAATGACCTGTTCTGCATTCTTAGCGAAATACGCTTGCACGGTCGAGTCGGGGACCGTGCACGCGGGCTGCCAATTAGCGAAGCCCGTCATTCGCACTTCAACGTCAAGGTAAGCCATGGCGGACAGGGGCGCCCGCACGCGGTGCGCTTCGATTTCTCCAGCGAGGGCAACTAAAAAAAAAAACAAAAAAAATAAAAAAAAAAAAACAAAAACAAAAAAAAATAAAAAAAAAAAAAGAAAAATAAAAAAAAAAAAAAAAAAAAAAAAAAAAAGAAAAAAACCAGGGCAGGGCGGTCGGCGAGCTCCTGGTGACGCCGGCAAAGCACTCCTTTCTGCAAAGGCGACTCTGGGCAACCACGCACCAAGTGCAAGTCCAGGGCGTCGTGGTAAACGGCCTCGGCGCACGGCGCGCCGCACGATCGCCGGTACAACTTGGCGTTGCCGTCGACGCAGACGATGTCCATCCTGTCTCCGCTGGCCCGCCACGCGCGGAGGCGGCGCTCCTTCATGAGAGGGCGGTACCAGGATGCGCAACTCTGCAGGAAGCTCTCCAGAGGCAATTCCAACAAAGAGCTTGCCAGGGCAGCGCGAGCGCCCTCGCGCTCCAAAGATCTCTGCCACATCTGGTGCCGCACCCATGCGGATTCCAGCGATTGCTCCAGAGTCTCCGTGGCGACTTCTGGTTCCAACGCCCGCAAGATCTGGGCCTCTCCAAGGAAGGGCGCCCTGTGCGCGTACAAGCGGCAGGCCCACCGCTGCGCCCACTGATCATGCACGCCGAAAGACTTGTTGAGCATGAAGATCTCTGACGCAGGACAACCGGTATCCACCCTCTTCGTGAAACCGCCCTGGCCATTCCCAGAAGGGGACTCAACGTACCCACGCCAGTACTTATACATGTGCCCCTTGTCGCAACTGCGTTTGCATTGTTTGGCGTAGTGACGCATTACAAGACACCGCGGCTCCGCCACAACTAAGCATTTCACCGGGCTCCTTTGCGGCACAGGGACCAACGGGCCCGAACAAACAGGGCAGCATGACCAGGTCGTCGTGAGCTCTGGCAGGAGCGCCGCCCTGGCGCCTGCAGCACTGGAGCCCCCGCTGGATGCGGCTGCCGGGGCAGAACCAGGCACGGCGTCGCGTGAGCTTGCGGGCGCGCCCATGGCCCGCGGGCCGGACCCCGGGCGCGTAGCAGAGCAAGACCGCGGATGCGCCGCCGCAGCGCCACTGGCGCCGGAGCCCCTGCAGGATGCGGCTGCCGCGGCGGAACTACGCACGGCGTCGTCTGCGCCGGCAAGCGCCTCCATGGCCTGGGGCCCAGGCCCCGGGCGCGCAACTGCAACGCAAGCCTTCCACAACGGCCGCACCGGCGGCGGAGGAGCACTGGCGGACGGTTGGCGGTGCGCCCGCAGGTCCGCTGCTCGCCACAACGGTCGCACTGGCGCCGCGCCAGCGTCCACAGTGCAGCGGCCACCGTGTTCACGACCGCCTCCTGTCCCAGGCGGCGCGAGGAGTGGTTGCTGCGCCGCCGGGCGAAGCGGTGATGAAGGGGAACTCGACGACTGGCGTGGAGACCATAATGGCCGCACGGGCAGCATGCAGGACAGCGAAGTAGCGTCCGCCAGACGCGAGCGAAAGACGGCTCGAGCCAAAATGCTTACGCAGACTAGAGCGGGGAAGGAGAAGGAGGAGGAGCAGCACCAAGAGGAGGAGGACCTCTTTATTCCTCCAATGACATCTGGCGACCTGTGGAGTCTCTGGGCGTAGGTGGTCTAAGGAGTTTCCTCTTCCAACCCCCTTTTTCCCCATCGGGGAAGGGTGTACCCCTCCCCCTACCCCCTCCCCCTGCACCTGGACGAGGCGTTCCGCGACGCGTTGGGGCGTCCAAGATAGCCCAAGACGGCTCCAAAAGGGCCTCAGAGAGTCCAAGATGGCCTCCAAGATAGCTCAACAGAGCGCAAGAACGCTCAATATGGCTTCCAAGATGCTTCAAGACCGCCCCAAGACGGTCCTTAGTTGCCAAAAAGCCCCCCAATCTTTACAAAACCCACAGAAATCAATGTTTGTTGTTTTCTCGCCTTTTCGCTTCCGATGGCCTTCCGAGGCCTCAAGTCAGCTCGAAGAGGGCCCATGAGGGCCCCAAGAGAGGCCCAAGAGAGCCCCAATACTGTCCCAAGAGAGCCCGAAAGCGCTCCAAGATCGCCCCAAGAGGGGTCCAGGAGGGGATTCTTGGGACTCCCGAGGGGCAGGGCGAATTGCGACCATCCCCTTCTTTGATCGATGTCCTCCAAGATGGCCCCAAGAGCGCCTCGAAAGCTCCCAAAGGCGCTCCAAGGTCGCCTCATCACTTCAACTCCCCTGGGCAGCGTTTCTGGATGGGCTGGTGGGGATGCGCGAAGCGTCAACAATTTCTTGGAGGCTGCCTCTTCGGCTGCCTTGTTGGCTGCCTAGATGGTCTCCAATGTCCCCAACGCAGCCTCCGAAACGCTGAACAATGCTCCACGAGAGCCCCAAGACTGCCTCAAAGGCGTCCGAAATCCGCCACCGTGCCTGCCCGGAGTGGGCGCGTTAGAATGCTCATCAGGTCCATTTTTGGGAAAGTTTCTATTTTTCTAGGGCCGCCCCCCCCCCTCCCCCTCGCGCGCACCCATCGCAGACTGGCCCCCCTGAAATTGCTCCCCGGCGTTCTTTTCAGCCTCCAGACGGCCACGATGGCCTCCAAGAGGGCCCTCTGGTTCTGGTTCCGGGTCTGGCTTTGGCTCTGGCTCTGGTTCTGGTTCTGGCTCTGGTTCTGGCTCTGGGGCCGGCTCGGCTCTGGCTCTGTCCATGGTTCTGGGTTTGGCTTTGGCTCTGGCTCTGGCTCTGGTTCTGGTTCTGGCTCTGGCTCTGGTTCTGGTTCTGGCTCTGGCTCTGGTTCTGGTTCTGGTTCTGGCTCTGGCTCTGGTTCTGGTTCTGGCTCTGGCTCTGGCTCTGGTTCTGTCTCTGGCTCTGGCTCTCGTTAAGGTTATGGTTATGGCTCTGGTTCCGGTTCTGCTTCTGGATCTGGCTTTGGTTGTGGTTCTGGTTCTGGCTATGGTTCTGGTTCGGGCTCTGGCTCTGCCTCTGGTTCTGGCTCTGGCTCTGGCTCTGGTTCTGGTTCTGGCTCTGGCTCTCGTTCTGGCTATGGTTCCTGTTCTGCTTCTGGATCTGGCTTTGGTTTCTGTTCTGGTTCTGGCTATGGTTCTCGTTCTGGCTTTGTTTCGGGCTCTGGGGCCGGCTCTGGTTCAGGCTCTAGTTTTGGCTCTGGGTCAGGTTCTGTTCTGGCTCCGGCTCGGGTTCTGACTCTGGTCATGATGGTGTTGGTTCTGGTTCTGGCTCTGGTTCTGGCTCTGCCTCTGGTTCTGGGTTTGGTTTTGGCTCTGGCTATGGTTCTTGTTCTGGCACTGGTTCTGGCTCTGGTGCCGCTTCTAGTTTTGGCTCTGGTTCCGGTTATGGTTTTGGCTCTGGTGTTGATTCTCGCTGTGGTTCTCGCTTTGGTTCGGGCTTTGGCTCTGGATCTGGTTCGGGCTCTGGCTCTGGTTCTGGTTCTGGCTTTGCTTCTGGCTCTGGTTCTGGGTCTGGCTTTGGTTCAGGCTCTGGTTCTGCTTCTGGTTCTGGCTCTGGGGCCGGCTCTGGCTCTGGTTTTGGCTATGGTTCTGGCTCTGGCTCTGCTTGTCTTTCTGGGGTTGGGTCTGGGTGTGGTTACGGCCACGGCCGAAGATTTTGGTCGATAATGGCCGGTTTTTGCACGCCTTCCTACCGCGAGGGGATTCCAAGAAGCCTCTGGCGCATTTCCCTTGCGATTTGTATTGCACGTGCCATCGATTTTGCGCCATTCTGCGCCGTTAGGCCCCTTGCGCGCCCCCGGGGGCCCAGAGCGCCGGAAAAAAGAAACATATTCGTCGTTAGCGCCGGTTTTTTGTTCGATTCCAGGACGAAGGGTGTCCGGAAACTTCGGATCATCTATCTGTTTCCCCAGATGGCGTTCATACATTTTCCGCGTCGACAGAAGGCCTGGCGCGGGGTCGGCCGGGAAACGTTTTTTTAGCTATCGAAAGGCGGCCGGGGCTTCCAGAAGTTTCCGCCCCCGGGCACCTCATGGGCATCCCCGGGGAACCCCAGATACGCCCTCGCTGTTTCTGCTGCGTTCTCTGGCGGGGTGGGTGGGAACGGAGGGAGGAGGAGGGGGAAGGAAGGATGCCAATGCTTTTGGCCGCGGGCCGCGGAGACTGCCCCCCCCGCGCACGCCCGTGAAAGGCGCGGCGAAAACATAATAAACAATCACGTCGTGCATCAGCTGCACTTACCGCCTGCCCCTCGTGCTCATCACCCCCGACGGCCCCCGCCTCCTCCGCCTTTTCTCCACCCCCTCTTCCGTATCCGCCCCCTCCTGCGCATAATGATCCTCCTCATCCTGCCTTCCCGCTCCCGCCCTCGCCCACCTCGCCCACCTCTCCCGCCTACGCCTCCTCTTCTCCTCCATCCTCCTCCTCCCCCTCCTCCTCCTCCTCCTCCTCCTCCTCCTCCTCCTCCTCCTCCTCCTCCTCCTCATTCTCCTCCTCCTCATCTTCCTCCTCCTCCCCCGACGAGCGCCCCGCCTCCCGCAGCCACTCCGGCCGTCTCACGTGCGCGCGGGTCAGATCCCGAGCAACTTCTGACGCCGATGGCCCTGCCTCTGCTCCCTGCGCTTCGCCGCCGCCTGCAGAACAGCGCACCGGTCCTTCACCTCCTGCTCGCTCATGCCGACGCGCCCCGCCATGGCCGCTCCCTGCGCACCCCCTCCCCGGAGAAAGATTTTCGCCGCCTTCACGACGATTTCGTCATTCGTCTTCTGCTCGGCGAGCTCTGCAGGGGTGGGTTTCTGCCAGAACGACTCCTGCAAGTCGATGTGAAACCAGACGAGATGCCCGTTCTTCGGGGTCTTGCTCTGCCTCCATGCCGTCTCGTCGAGCCACGACCGCATCTCGGCGTTGAAGTCGGCCTCCTCCTGGGTCTCCTGGAGAGCGTCGCCTTGCACGGCGCAAACCATGGGCGTCACGCTAGGAAGGAGCGCGTTCGGGCAGAGCGAGGGCGGGCCCAGCGCCAGCCTGAACGCGCGCAACCTTCCGCGATGGTCACCTTTGGGTTTACGCAATGCGACCTGACACGTGGTCGTACGGGTCCCGCTTCTTCCCCCCCTTCTCGACGGCGTCCGTTTGGCCCTCGTTCTTCTCCATGTCTGCCGAGTCCTGCTGGGGGCCGCGGTCCTCTTGCTTGCGCCCCTGCTCCGCGTCCGTCTGTCGCTGCACCTCCTGCGCGTTCTGCTCCAGTTTCTGCTCGCGGCCGCGCTCCGTCTGGCCCAGCTCCCGGTCTCCGGCCGTTTGCCACCCCTGCTCTTCCGGTCGGTTCCCCGACATCTGCTCGCGGCCTCGCTCCTTTGCGTCGGGCTCCTTCTCCCAGTACTTCTGCCGCTTCCAGTCCGCGCCCTCCTCCCCCTGCCAGTCCCAGTGATTGCGCTTCTTCCAGGCTCCCTGCGTCTGCGCCGAGGACTGCCACTTCTGCCACCCCTGCGTCGGACAGCGCAGGCTCCGCGGCGAAAATGCGCATCCCAGGGGCACCTCCGGCATCGCGCAGAAAGAACTTTCTTAGACATTCACCCCCTGTCTCCCCCAAGCAGACCGCGGGGGGAACTGGCCGTGCTCTTCTCTTCTCTCCGCGCGCCGCCCGAGGTGCCCCGGAAAATGCGATCGCGCGCATTTGTCCGCGGGGCGCGCCGCCCGCCCACGCCTGGCCCCACTCGGCGCCCGACCGCGAGGTGTTCGACCACGCGGCGTTCCAGCCGCCGCGCCACCAGCTGCCGCCCGAGCTGTCGCCCTTGCTGCGCTGGTCCTCCTGCGCGTTTTGCGCGGGCCCCCTGGGCCGCGTGGCGGTGGACTGCGGGGCCCATCCACCACCGCGCCACCAGCTGCCACTGTGGCCCTCCGGCGTCTCCTTCGGCGCGCCCTCGCCTCCCGGCGCACTATGGTCGTTGTCGCCCTTGGTGTCGGTCTTGCTCAGCTGGCACCCTGTCCCGCGCTCCGCGGGCCTGGTCTTCTCCGCGCTCGCCGGGGCCACGGCCGCGCGCGCGGTGGCGGCCATCTCCGGGCTCGCCTTGGCGAACCACGTCTCCTGGATCAGGGCGGGACGTTGTTCCAAGTTTGGGGATGTGCGTGGCCTGGGAATGGCAACGCTCGAGACTCCGATGTTGAATCTGGCTCTGTCTTTGGTGCTGGGGCTGGCGCGCATGCGCACAGAGGTGTATGTGCATGTGCCAATGGCCATCCGTACATGCGAGAACGAGTTTTGCATGCTCGTGGCGGTGGACAAAATATTGTTTGTGTTTGCTTCGGGTTGTGGCTATTGTAGATGGCGTGGTGGTGGTGGTGGTGGTGTGTGCATGGTGGTGTATGCTGCTATAACTATGTTGATGCAGGTGGGCATCGTTCTGCTATGTATTTCGGCATGGTTCTTGGTGCACAATGAATATGGGTATTGTTGTGGGTGTGGGTTTTCCGACGGCCCCCGGTCCTGCGCAGCGGCTGGCAGGCCACGCAGCAACCTCACGACGGCTCGGCGATTGGGCTCTGCGGGCAACACTCCGAGCAGCAGCGTGTTGCACAACGTGCAGATTGTAGCCGCTGTGAGCGTAGCTCCGCCGTCCTTGCCCCAGCGACAGCCGTCATGCTTGCACGCTCCCACCAATACTCCACCAAATTGTAGAACAACCCACAAATAATAAAAATACACTAAAATCATAGACATCCCATAGACAATGAAATAACCGACAAGACCGATGAACGGGGAGATGTTCCAGCGGGCGCCTGGAAACAGGGCCTCAGCCTCGACCATTTGGGTTGCATTCGGACCACAACGGCCACGGTCAGTGAGCGCTGCTCTGGGCGCTGCATCGGACTCCCCCTCCTGCTCCGTCCGTCCGTCCGTCCGTCCGTCCGTCCGTCCGTCCTCCTCCTCCTCCTCCTCCTCCTCCTCCTCCTCCTCCTCCTCCTCCTCCTCCTCCTACGACGGCGCTGGAACCGTCAGAGTGCGATTCGTGATGGAAAGGCCGGCCCCGCGGAGAGGGTCGGGACTTCGGGGACTCTCTCTCTGTCTCTCTCTCTCTCTCTCTCTCTCTCTCTCTCTCTCTCTCTCTCTCTCTCTCTCTCTCTCTCTCTTCTTAGTACCACCAGCCCTTTAGGGCTACGGTGGTATAACGAGTTTGTTTTTCTCTCTTCCCCCTCCTTCCCCTGCTCGGGGGAGGGGTTTACCCCTCCCCCTACCCCCTCCCCTGGACCTGGAGGGGGGGGGGCTGGAGGCGTTAGAGCGTCCAAGATGGCTCAAGATGGCTCCAAGAGGCGCTCCAAGTCGCAAAATGGCCTCCAAGATGGCCCAAGATACCTCAAGATGGGTCAAGATAGCCTCCGACATACCTCCAAGAGGCCTCAAGACAGCCCCAAGACGGATCCAAGTGCCCTTCGAGCCCTCCACGGCGCCCTCCAAGATGCCAAAACAATTAAAAAGCCGAGGGAAAACCAATGTGTTTGGCATTCTCGCCTTTTCGCTTCCGATGGGCTTTGGAAGCCTCAAGATGGCCCCAAGATGGCCCAAAAGAGCCCCAAGAGGGGCTCAAGAAGGCCCAAGACGGCTCCAAGATCGCCCAAGAGGCGCCCAAGAGCGCTCCAAGACGGCCCCAAGACGCCGTTTGAGAGCCTCCGAGGGGGCGATGCTAATTAAGGGACCTCCTCTTTTCGAGCCATGGGGCCCAAGATGACCCCAAGAGGCCTCCCAGCCTCTCCCAAAGACCCTCCACCCTGCCCTTTTTGGCCCAAGATGGCTCCAAGAGAGCCCAAGATGGCCTTCAAAATGGCCTAGGATAGCCAAGCATGGCTCAAGATAGCTTCCGACAGACCTCCAAGAGGCCTCAAGGCAGCCTCACTATGGCCCAACATAGCCGAGCATGGCTCAATATAGCCTCCGACAGTCTCTAGCCGAGCATGGCTCAAGATAGCCTCCAAGAGGCTTCAAGAAAACTGGCAATCAATTCTGGATGGGCTGGTGAGAATACGCGAAGCGTCAAGAATTTCTTTCTCTCTCTTTCTCTGCGTCCCTCTTTGTCTCAGTCGCCAAGAAACACAGAAACACAACGACGAAGAGCAGCGGGCAGCTGTTTTCCACCATTATGCGGGGAGGGTGCAGGGAGGAGGGAGGCAGGCAGGCAGCAAGGAGGGGGGAAGAGACAGCGGACTGGGGACCGAGGGCCAGGGACCAGGGACCAGGGACCGGGGACCGGGGACCGGGGACCGGGGACCGGGGACCGGGGACCGGGGACCGGGGACCGGGGACCGGGGACCGGGGACCGGGGACCGGGGACCGGGGACCGGGGACCGGGGACCGGGGACCGGGACCGGGGACCGGACCGGGGACCGGACTGAGGAATTCCCCCATTGTGCTTACGGGGCGGGAAAGGCCTCTCCCTCATTCTCAAGTTCGCCCCTACCCCCTCCTCCTTATGATAATTTTCTTCCTCACCCTCATCATCACCATCATCATCGTCATCACCACCCGCGTCGTCGTCGTCATCATCATCATCACCATCATCATCAGAATCATCACCATCATCACCATCATCATCATCGTCATCGTCATGATCATCATCATCATCATCAGCAGCATCATCATCAGCGTCACCATCGTCATCACCAGCGACACAATGCGCGTTTTTGTATATTTTGTTAATAAGACAAAACAGATGAGAATAACCAACTATATACATATCTACGTATATATATATAGACATGTATGTATACACACGTATATATACATATACATATATATATATACAAATACATATACATATACATATACATCTATACACTAGTGTAATTCGTTACACGTATCTGCAGGGCCCTCGCAGAGGGAGCGATGCTCTCACTCGGGACTTCCTCACGACACGCGGCCGCCGCGGTGGCAGGCGGAGACGGCGTCGGTCGACTAGGAATAAGAGTCAAGAAGGGGGGAGGCGACGATGGCGGCGGCGGCGAGCAGCTCCTCCCTCCTCCCTCCTCCTCCTCCTCCATCCTCCATCCCTCTCTCCTCCAACCCTCCTCCTCCTCCTCCCTCTCCTCCTCCTCCTCCTCCTCCTCCTCCTCCTCCTCCTCCTCCTTCCTCCTCCTCCTCCCTCCCTCCCTCCCTCGCTCCCTCGCCTCCTTCCCTTCCTCCTGCTCCTCCACCCTCTCCTCCTCCTCCTCCTCCTCCTCCTCCCTACCTCCTCCACTTCATCCTCCCTCCTCCTCCTCCTCCTCCACCTCCTCCTCCTCCTCCTCGGCTCACCTCCTCCTCCTCCTCCTCCTCCTCCTCCACCTCCTTCCTCCCTCCTCCCTTTCTCCCACCTCCCCTCCTCCTCCTGCTCCTCCTCTT
Organism: Prorocentrum cordatum; assembly: GCA_963575745.1. Classification (NCBI taxonomy): domain Eukaryota; class Dinophyceae; order Prorocentrales; family Prorocentraceae; genus Prorocentrum; species Prorocentrum cordatum. The sequence goes on along the minus strand of CAUYUJ010016005.1, from coordinate 203,736 downwards.
CATCCTCCTCAAACCTCCCCTCCTCCGACACTCCTCCTCCTCCCTCCTCCTCCTCATCATCTCATCATCATCATCATCAGCAGCATCATCACCATCATCATATCATCAAAATCATCATCACAATCATCCGCGACATCGCCGTCGTCTTCGCCGTCATCGCGACATCGCCATCATCACTCTTCCCAATCATCATCATCATCATCATCAATCCATCATCATCATCATCCCTCCTCCTCCTCCTCCTCATCCTACCCCCTACTCCTACTCCTATACTCCTCCTCCTCCTCCTCCTCCTCCTCCTCCTCCTCCTCCTCCTCCTCTACCTCCTCCTCCTCCTCCTCATCATCATCATCCTCCTCCTCTTCATCCTCATCCTCATCCTGATGCATCATCATCCTCCCCCTGCTCTTCCCCCTCATCCTCCCCCTCCTCCTCCTCATCCTCCTCCTCCTCCTCCTCCTCCTCGTCTTCCTCCATCTTCATCACGACGACGACGACATCGACGACGACGAAGTCGTCTCCGAGGATTTTGGGTGTGGCTGGGGGCCCCCGTCACCGCGGCTAGACGCATCTCGAACAAACCAGCCAGGGTGGAGCGCCCCAGAGAGGTCGGCCGACGACGACGACGACGACGACGACGACGACGACGACGACGACGACGACGACGCCGACGACGCCGACGACGACGACGAAGACGACCACGACCACGACCACGGCGGCGGCGGCGACGGCGGCGACGACGGGGCTACGTTGCCTGCCCATGGGTGCACACGCGTCGTTGGGAGTAGCACGGCCCCTCGGGCACGACCAAAACGTCCCAAAACGATCCACTCCTCATCCTCTTCCTCCTCCTCCTCCTCCTCCTCCTCCTCCCTCCTCCTCCTCCTCCTCCTCTTCCTCCTCCTCCTCCTCTTCCTCCTCCTCCTCCTCCTCCTCCTCGTCATCCCCCTCGTTCGCGACCCCGCTCGCGCGCGGCGCGAGCACGGCGCGAGCACGGCGCGAGCGGCCGCCTCGATGAAGGCGAGGTTGCCGTTGCAAGGGGGGCGGCAGGGCGGGCGGCGGGGGGTGCCTCCTTCCCCTCCTCCTCCTCCTCCTCCTCCTCCTCCTCCTCCTCCTCCTCCTCCTCCTCCTCCTCCTCCCCCTCCTCCTCATCTTCCTCCTCATCCTGACCCTCATCCTCCTCATCTGCTGCATCCCGCCCCATTCACCCTCCACCCCGCATCCTCCCCGTCCTCATCCCCCTCCGCATCCCCGCCATGCCCAGTCCTTCCTCATCCCCCTGCCCACCTTCCTCATACGCCTCCTCCTCCTGCCCCAGGTACGTGCCCTGAGTCCCCCCCCCCCTCATCCTCCTCATCATCCACCTCCTCCTCCTCACCCTCCCCCCCCACCCCCCCGCCCCCCCGCCCCCACCCTCCTCCTACCCCTACCACCACAGCCCCTCCTCCTCAACCCCCTCATCATCACCCCCATCATCCCTCATCGTCATCATCGTCATCATCGCATCAGCATAAAATAAACCGCCTTATCCTCCTAGCCATCCTCCATCCTCCTCCTCCTCCTCCCCCCCCCCCCCCCCTCACGCCATCCTCGTCATTCCCCCCTTAGCACTGTCCTCCCATCACTCCCATCCTCCTCCACATCCTCCCCCTTCCTCCCCCCCATGCATACTCCCACTCATCCACCCATCTCCGCATCCCTTCATCATCCCTCATTCTCATCATAACCATCCCCACCCTCCTCATCCTCATCCTCACCTCCCATCCTGGCCATCTTCATCATCGCCCCTCCTCATCCTCCTTCTCGCCTTCATGCCCAACGCCCTTCATCATCATCCCCCCTCCTCCCTCTCCTCCCTCTCCTCCTCCCCCCCCTCCTCCTCCTCCTCCTCCTCCTCCTCCTCCTCCTCCTCCGCCTTCTTATTCTCATCATCCCCTCGTTCTCCTACCCCTGATCAGTATTCTCCTCCTCATCATCAGGGTTGCCATTCCGAGCGCCTCGTGACGCCACCGAGCCCCGAGCTCTTTGTGCAAGGGCAATCAGTTCAAGTCAAGTCAGTCAGTTCGACTTGCGCCAGACGGCGCGCAAACAAAACGAATTCGCAAGAGCTGCGCGGTACTGCAACGCGCAGCGGTGTCCACTCCATCCCAATAGGTATCTGTGCATATGTATATATATATATATGTATATGTGTGTATGTGTATATGTATGTACGACGTCCCCTGATCATCGGGCGCCCGCGCGATGCTGGCTGCGCTGGCACAGCTTCGGCGGGTACAGCACCTGCGACACGCACCCCGCGCCCGCAGGGAAGTGCACACAAGACTCGATGATGTGCTGTGTAGGCATCAGGATCGGCTCGTCCCGAACAACACAGCGCGCGGCCTCGTCAGCCATCTCTACCAAACCCCACGGAGAGATACAGCTGATGAGGTCATCACCGATCTTGCAGTGAAAATACACTTTACCGAAGCATATGCCGTCGCCGCAGTCGTATGCGACAACGTCAGACATGTAGACGGCCCTCGAGTGGACCTGAACAGCCCTAGACGAAAAGATCGGGCAGTCCGCTGGCAACACTAGCTCTGCGCGTAGAGCTGCATCGATATTTTTGCTGGCCTTCTTCGGGCCGAGCAAGTCCACGCCGAAAATCTCGTGAGTTCCGAGTTCCCACAAGTGCTGGGCGGTCAATTCAAGCATGGTGCCTTTGTCGAAGTTGGTGGTGTTGGAGCGAGCCTGCATGTATCGCTTGATGGAGCGGTGCTTGCGCTCCATCAAAAAAGTGCTCAGCAACATGCCATCCCTGAGGAGCTGACCTGGCAAATGAAGGATCCAGTGGTCCTTTGGCTTCCATAGCTCGACCCCGTAAGCCGCGCGGTGTAGCCGCGCGTGCTCCGCGATCGCCTCGCCCAGATCAGTCGCGGACACATGGCCGCTGTTCACAATTTGCAACAGCCCGAGCACCCCGCACGCCACCATGCAACTTTGCGTCTCTGCTGGCAGAGACCCACGAGGCACAACATCCCTAACGTACTTGGCCAGGACAGGCGCCAGGGACAGCATGTGCGAGGCGTTGCCCGTGAGCGATGCCTTTGAACAAGTCAGTTTGGCATCGCCGTAGCCCTTGGGCCACTCCCAATGCTGCAAGTACTCGCGAAGGCGCCTGATCCCATAACCGAGAGGTTGGAGCCGAGCGAGCAGTTCAGCGCATTCACGGATGAACAAGCCGCCCACCAAGTAGCAATGCACCCAATCCCACGACATGATCGACATCAGGGGGATGTCGAGGTGCATATCTTGCAACATCGACTCTGGGCTGTATGCGAACCCAAGCAAGGTCTCGGTCTCAGCCAAGTCAGCAGCTGTAGAAGTCTCCGCCTTCCTTTTCAACAAAGCTTGAATATCCCTGATGGACTGGTCGGTGTGCTGCTGGAACTGGCCCACGTCAATGCAATGCCCAGACACTAGAAAACCCGTGGGGTCAGGCAAAAAATCCGACGTCGGCAACATCACGTTAGAACATCTGCAACATATCTTCAACCCCGTGGCGCCCTTACACTCGATCACGAACTTGTGGGCCCGCTCGTCCTGGATCATGTTGGCCAGTGACCCATGGACGAGCAATCGCTCGGGCCCGATCCTCAGGGTCACGCCGCCCCGAAGGTCGGCGGCATGCGGGCGCCCCATGAACATGCGAAGCACGTGTTTCATGACTGAGCTGATGCCACCGTCAATCTTGTCGACTTCTGGAGACCTCATGGTGCACGCTGTCATCCAGCATAGCTCGTTGCAAAGTGCTGGGAACTTGAACTGCTGAAGCGACCAGTAGATGGCCTGGCTCTTGCGAAGGTTGCGGTCTGACAATACATTGCCAGGGACGATCTCGTCCGAGTAGATAAGGATACCAATCTCCCCGCCAGATGCTTGCATTGCCGCCAAGAAGGCTGACCGAAATGACGGGGAACGCTCGCAAGCCTTCTCGAGAAAGCCGAGCGGGCGCTGCATCCACGCGTCCATGTATGTGCCCGCCTTCGAGCGGATCCTACTGCACTGGACCAGCTGACCGAAGCTAGTGGCTAACTGGGCGGCGGCAGTCTTCTCCCTCGCGATGGTGGAGCACGAGAAAGACTCTGGCAACCCTTCCAAGTCGATCTGCCGCATGAGGGCAGCCATGGCTGGCGCCGACACAAAACTGGACCTCCCATAATGAGATATCTTGCGCCCTTTAGTCGGCGGCCCCATAATGCGTGCGGACACGTGAGCCAAAATGTGCTACGGATGCACTGAGCGGGCTTGGTGCCATACAGCGCCTGCACTTACACATCACGTTAGCATGATGGAACTGCGCTCGTCACCAAACAGTGCTTGCATTTACACAGCGCGTCGGCAAACTGCGCGTGACTGATTGGACAACGCTCGCTACCAAACAGCACCTACACCCTAAATGAGATCGCCAACGGTCGTTCCCCAAGCAGTGCTTGCGCAAGGCGTTATTGCAACGCCCCTCCCGAGACGTCGCAGAGCCTCTTGGGCATCACCTCACCTGAGCCCGACTGGCTGTCTCTGCGAGGGGGCAGGGGCTCACGAGATTGGCGTCATGGCTTTGATTACCGCACGCTGTTGGCATAGGGCAGCACACATGGTCGCCAAGTTCCACCTCCTCCTCCTCCTCCTCCTTCTCCTCCTCATCCTCATCATCACCATCATCATCATCAGCATCAGCATCATCATCATCATCATCATCACATCATCCTCATCATCATCCTCATCGTCGCCCTCCCTACCACCCACCGCACCATCCTCCACCGCACTGTTCCTCTTCATGTTCCTCATGATCCTCCTTATCCTCAACATCCCCTATCCTCCTCCCCCTCCCCCTCGTCATCGTGATCTCGCCCTCTCCGCTCCCCTAACCAATGGAGGGGGAGAGCATATACCTGGGGGGGGATGGGGTGGGATGAGTCGGAGTGGAACAGATTCCAGTTGGACCAGCGTTGCTATCAACTTATATTGCGATCATCACGCAACCATGAAATGCGATTCCTGCAGAGCACGCTCTCTGATGCCATAGAGCCGCGAGCGCACCGTAGCGCACGCGCGGCCTCGAAGGCCCATCGCACTCTCGCAGGCAGAACTCCCCAGATGCATGCAGGCGCTGCGGTGGCGCTCGAGTGAGCGTCGTGGCCGACCTACATGGCTCCCCAACTGCTTGCAATGCTTAGCGTAAAAGGCAGAGGCTGCTTTGTACGCCTCCTGTCCGAACAAGTTGCACTTGCTACTCGAGTAGCCCTTCCTAGCCGCCGCGGTCTTGACGCCTGAGTAGGCGCGGCTGGCAAACGCGTTCTTGGTGCGCCCCTGGATGCTCTCGCGGTTGACCCACTCCTTGAAAGCAATCTTCTTGTCGCTCGTAGCCGTGGGGATGCCTGGGCTGCCGACGGATCGGCCTGCAGATCTGTGCGATCGAACGACCGCCAGATCGCAGCCGCGACCGAGCGGCCCCCCCCCTGCAGGGGGGGCCCGCTCGGCCGCTCGATCGGCCCATGGACCGATCGCAGTCGCGACCGCAACTTGAGGCGAGTACACTCGCATCAGGTTGCGGTCGCGATCACGATCACGACCTCGTGCCCTATAGGGCACGATCTCGATCACGATCACGATCACGACCTCGTCGTCGTCGTCGTCGTCGTCGTCGTCGTCGTCGTCGCAGTCGCAGTCGCAGTCGCAGTCGCAGTCGCCGTAGCCGTCGTCGCCGTCGTCGTCGCCGCCGCCGCCGTCGCCGCCGCCGTCGTCGTCGTCGTCGTCGTCGTCGTCGTCGTAGTCGTCGTCGTCATCGCCGCCGTCGTCGTCGTCGTCGTTGTCGTCGTCGTCCTCGTCGTCGTCGCCGCCGTGCGTAACCCGAACGCCAGCAACTCCGTCGCTGGCTGCCGAGGGGGAGACTGGTCTCCACCTTGGTCTTGTCAGCCTGCGCCGCGGGCGGCTTCTTGGCGACGGCCTTCGCCTTCGCCTTGGCTTTCCCTTGGGCCTCCCCCTCTTGCCCGCCCCCGCCGTCGCCGAGTCGGCGTGGACCCTCTTGCCGCGTGCGCTCCCTGAGGCCACTGCAGCTGCCGCCATCCGCCGCTCGAGCTCCGCCGCCAAGTCCACGTGGCTCGCAGCGGGTGGCGCTGCCAACGTCTGCGCAGTGGGCGCATCGACCAGCGCGAGCTGCGGCTGCTGCTTCTGGTTGTGAGCCTCGACGGCATCGCGGGTCAGGCCCCCATCTCCAGCGCCAACTCCTGACGGCGGGCTGTCTGCCGTTGAGCTCCGAGGTGAATGAGGCAACATCGCCACCGTATCAGCGCTGAGACTGCCTGCGCTGCGGACGGAGCCGCCGCCGCCCCTCGGCCTCAGGTCAGTCAAGGTGATCCTGCCCGCGTGGGGCTGCTGCTGCTGGCAGTACTGCTGAAACATCATCGCCTGCATCTGCATCATCTGCTGCTGCATCTGGAACTGAGCTGCGCCGCCGCATGACCCCGTCGGCGGCATCATCATCATCCCATGCTGCCCAGGCATGACCATTTGCCCGAGCTGTGGGTCCTGCATGCCCGCACCGCTCTTGAAGCAGCGATGGTTGGCCCTGGAGCCCGTGCCCGAGACGAGCGTCTCGAACTCTGCGTGGTCCCACGTCACGGACCCACCTGGGCTGGTCGGCAACTCGTCGCCGTACGCGAACGCCACCACGTTGGCGGGCAGCTCGGAAGGGAACGTCGGGATCACCTTCTCGTGCTTGTACGGCCACGACTGCAGCCCGTCATGGTACTTGATCTGCGTCTGCAGGTGCTTGCTCCACTCCTTCTTCTGCCAAGCATTCGGGGCGGGCTCGGTGCTGGACATCAGGTACACAACGATGGCCACGCAGCGGGTCAGCAGCTTCTCGCACGGGCAAGTGATGCCGAGCCTCCAGAGGCGCAGCGCCATGGTGTTCAGCTTGGCGAAGGAGGACGCATTGGTGTCGCTGAAGGTCGCCCAGTCGGGCGCCAGGAAGTAGTTCTCGATGGACGGGCAGACCTGCTGGGCGCGAATCTCCTTATTCATGGACGGGAGCTTGTTGACCGCCTCGTTGAGCGATGCAGCCAGCGCCTCCTTCTGGCGAACGCTCCACGGGCCAGCGACGATCTCGGCGCTCACTGGCGTCGCCGCCTCGAAGGTGAGGTGATCGACGCCCTTGAACTCCAGCGCGAGCGCGTGCACCTGGGAGTCAAGCAGCCGCTCTCGGTCGAGCCCAGCCGAGGCTTGACTCAAGGCGAATGCGACGCGCTGGCGAATGGCCGTCACGAGCTCGGCGCCACGCGCGGCACATTGCTCGGACATCGATGCGAAGCCCTCGAGGGGCGCTGGATCCACGCGGCAGGTCGGCCCGCAGTTGGCTGGAGCGCATGGGCCAAAACGGCTGCGAGAAATGGTGATGGGATGACGGAGGAGGGGGGGAATATGAGCAGGGGGAGGGAGGAGGGAGGAGGGTGGGGCAGGAGGGACGAGGAGGAGTGTGCGGAGGAGGAGGGGGGTGAGGATGAGGAAGAGGATGGGACGGAGGAGGAGGAGGAGGAGGAGGAGGGAGAGGAGGAGGAGGAGGGATCAGGGATGAGGGAGGAGGCATGAGGAGGAGGATGAGGAGGAGGATGAGGATAATGAGGAGGAGGGAGGGATGAGGGAGAAGGGAGGGAGGCAGGAGGAGGAGGAGGAGGAGGAGGAGGAGGAGGAAGAGGACGATGAGGAGGAAGATAGGATAAAGGGTAAGGCCGTTGGGGGTCCGTAGTCTCGAGCGCCTCGTCCTTGTCATCGTCGTCGTCGTCGTCCGTCGTCGTCGTCGTCGCCGTCGTCGTCGTTGTCGTCGTCGCTGTCGCTGTCGCCGTCGTCGTCGTCGTCGTCGTCGTCGTCGTCGTCGTCGTCACGTTAGTGGTCGCGCGCAAGAGCCGAGGACTATCCCACTCCCCCCTCCGCCCTCGAACCCGATAGCCTGCGCGACGAGGGCCCCCCCTCCCCCTCCCCCGCTAGCTCACGCAGCGCCAGTGACTCAGCGGCGTCACCCAGTGTGCAAGCCTGCACGGATGGGGGGAGGGGGAGCCCATCGCCACGCAAGTGTTCGGGTCCGTGCATGGGGCCGTCGTCGCAGTAGGGCGCATCACGAAACCCCAGGAGGATGAGGATTGCGTTGAGGACGAGGAGGGTGGGTGATATGGGAGAGAGCGAGGGGTCCATGAGCCCCCCGACTGGATGGGGGAGGGGTAAGTCAGATGCCCAGCACGGCCGTTATCATACCTGGCCCCGCCTGTGCGTGGAGGGGAACAAGGGGGGGGATGAGGAGTTGAAGCCCGCCGCGAGGCTAAATTAACAGGCTGAGCGCCTGACAAAACGCTGTCAACCGCCATTGGAACCAGCCGTGCACGCTAAGATCCGACGACCTGCAACGTGCTATCCACAGAGGTAGGGAGGCGCGCCGCCAGCGCGGTCTAGACAGGCCCTGGTGAACTCGACCCTGAGCAGGGTCGAGTTCACAGGAACTCGACCCTGTACAGGGTCGAGTTCACCCCCAGGGTGAACTCAACCCTGTACAGGGTCGAGTTCCCAGGAACTCAACCCTGAGGAGCGGCGAGTTCATCCGGAACTCCCCGCCCGCCATCCGTACGTCCATCGATCGCCACCTTGTGCGGTCAGTGTTTTCAGGACATGGCATGTCACACCACAACTGGTTTGTGTGTCTGTGCTAGGGTCTGTAGCCGCCGCCGCACGCGCGGTGCACCCCCGCACCGCGACACCCATGTGCACCACGAGGCCTCCCATGAGCTGACGAACAGACAACGTGACCCCCGTGCAGAGCCATCACGCATCCTGCGAGCCCCCCTCACCCTCAGCTGATGGACGTGAGTGGCGGTGTGTAAAGAACTTCTGCAGCTCTTCAGCTGCCTTGTCCACTGCGGCCTGGAACCTCTTCGGCGAGCCAACCATGGGCACCCTCGTCGTCTTGTTCACCCACTTAGCGGTGTCCTTGTTGAAGTAGCGGATCCTGCACGACTGGCGGCACGCCATCCACTTGACATCGGGCTGCGTGACCTCTGGCCGAATCCCAGGTGCCGCAGGCGCGGCTACAGCAGGCTCCGCGTGTAGGACGTCGATGCTGCTGGCGGTCAGCTCCATGGCGAGCTTGGTCCTGGCGCACGGTGCAGTCTGGACTGTGACCTTGCGGGTGATGCCGTCTTTGCACGGGACGTCCAACGCGACCCAGCCTGGTGAGCTGACGATATTGGCGCAGTCGCGCTGGCCACTGCGCCCCATCCGAGGCGCGCCCAAGGAGACACCAGTGCCCAGGAAAACCAGAAAGGCAGAAGGGCCCATGGGACATCAGGTGAGGTAGAGGCTTGCACGTGCCCAGCGCGACTGCCTACAATGTCGTCAGCCAATTCCTTCTTCGCCCGCTTGGGCGTCGGCTCCGACTCGAACGAGTCCGCCTGTGGATCCGACGAGGCGATATCGCGGGCCTTCGCCTTCATCAGCTCCTCGCTCCTGCGATTCCGCAGGGCCTGGATGAATTCGAGCATCTCGAAGCGTCCACGGAGAAACCGTCTGAATGCAACGTCGCCTCGGTCGCACACCACCCAACGCTTGGAATCTTTGTGGTGCACGGCGACCGTCCAATCGTTGACGACGTCGAGAAGCGGGGAATTGGAAATAATAACAACGTCCTCATGCACACAGACGGGCATGGTGCCACAGCCAACCTGTCGCCAGCGCGGGAACTTCGGGCGAGCACGCACAGCTGCTAGAGCCAGAGCCAAAACGGCTATTGCGAGAGGAGGCGACGAGAGCAAGGGAGGGGAGGGGATCTGTAGGGAGGAGATGGGACGGGCCACATGCCACATCATTTGAACACTGTTCGGGTCCGCTGCCCTGCGTACGTATAGTTACCACTGTTCGGGTCCCTTGGTGCTGCGCCCTGCGTTCATGTATTTGTAAACAGGTCAGATTTTGTATATTGAAATCTGTTCGGGTCCATGTCCTGCGCTAATTTACTGAACACTGTTCGGGCCTCTCTGTCCAGTGCCCCGCGTTAATTGTTCTGAATGTTGTTCGGGCCCTATGTCCCGCGTTACTGCATCGACCACTGTTCAGGCACAATGCCCTGCACCACGTGATTGAACACTGTCCGGGGTCCTCTGACCATGCCCCCCTGCGTTAGTTTATTTGACCACTGTTTGGGGTCCCATGTCCTGAGCTAGTGTGTAGATCGTTATTCGGTCGCAGTGCCCTCCGCTACTTCACTGAACAATGCTCGGCCCCTTGGTCTGGTGAAAGCACTGTTCGGGCCCCTGATCCCGCTTGCCAGAGTGCAAGCACTGTATGGTTCTGGCGCAACCACTCCGAGAAACGCCCCCTCGACCCAACCCCTGGTGGCCGTGGAGCCGCTTCTGATCAAGTGTGCCCACCGTCGGGCCAAGACGGTCAAGCGCCGCCTCGTCGGGGCGAGTCGGCCCGCAATGCACGACGCCTTCATGGCACTGGGAGAGATGGCGAAGGCGAGTAGGGCAAGGAATCGGGGGAGGCGGGGTGGGGGAGCGGGGAGAGGGTGGGTAATCCTAAGTACAGTGGCTGAGGGATGCGAAACGGAGGCGAGAGGGAGGACGGCTAATGGAAGTGATAAGGGCATGACGGAGATGGGGCGGATTTGAGAAAGAGGCGAGGGGTGAGCGGGAACGGGTGTTGAGGGGGATGAGTGGTGCATGGTAGGGGGGAGTGCGGGGAAAGGAGCATCTCGCAGGCACTCGAGGAGTGGAAGAGCACCACTGCAACGCTGCAAACAAAGAACGACGAACTCCAGCAGCAAGTTCACGCCCTGACCTCCGAGCTAGCAGCAGTCAAACTGGCAAACGAGCAGCGAGCGAAGAAGCACAAGAAGCATAAGAAAGATAAGAAAGACATTAAAGACACGACGCACCAGCACGAGGGGGTCGGCGCCGACGCCGAGGACGTCGATATCTTGAGTTCGGACTGAGCGCGATCGGCGCGAGTCCGCGTGGCACAACGCCACTCCAAACCCACGCGGCCTCGAGAAATGCAAGTTGGGCCCTGGGGGGGGCCCGCCAGGGGGCCCAGCGGGGCCCGTCGGGGCCTTGCTTTTCTGAAAACATGTCGCCATCATTTGGGCAACGCCGACGACGACGACACACGCGTGGCTTGCGCGGGCAACACTTGGGATTGGAGTGGA
>CAUYUJ010016005.1:90000-187500 GCA_963575745.1 Prorocentrum cordatum | reverse complement strand
TCATCATCATCATCCCCACGCCCATCCTCCTGATCCTCCTCCTTATCATCCTCCCCTCCTCCTCGCCCTCCACCTCCTCCTCCTCCTCATCCTCCTCCTCCCCCATCCTCCTCGTCCCCCTCCTCGCCCTCCTCATCACCCATCCTCCTCATCCTTCTCCACCTTCTCCCCCTTCTCCCCGCGCTCCCCATCCGCATCCTCACCACCATCGCCGTTGTCGCCGTGATCACCGTCATTATCGTCGTCATCGTCGTCCTCTTCATCGTTATCGTCATTGTCGTCATCATCATCGCGATCGTCGTCATCGACATCGTCGTCATCGTCACCGTCGTCGTCGCCATCGTCGTCATCTTCATCGTTGTCAACGTCATCGTCGTCATCGTCGCCATCATCATCGTCATCGTCATCGTCATCGTCACCCCCATCATCGCCATTGTCATCGTCATCGTCATCGTCGCAATCGTCATCGCCAGCGTCGCCGTCGTCGTCGTCGTCGTCGTCATCGTCGTCGTCGTCATCGTCATCATCGTCACCGCCATCGCCATCGTCGCCATCAGTATCGCCATCGTCGTCGTCGCTGTCATCATCGTCGCCTTCATCATCGTAATCGTCGTCGTCATCGTCGCCATCATCATCGGCATCGTCGTCATCGCCATCGTCGTCATCGTAGTCATCGCCATCGTCGTCATCGTCGTCGTCATCACCATCGTCATCGTCATCATCGTCATCATCATCGTCATCACCGTTGTCGCCATCATCATCGTCATCGTCGTCGTGCACCCTCCTCCTCCTCCTCCTCCTCTTCCTCCTCCTCCTCCTCCTCCTCCTCCTCCTCCTCCTCCTCCTTCTCCTCCTCCCCCCCTTCTCCTCCTCCTCTTCCTCCTCCTCCTCCTCCTCATCCTCCTCCCCCTCCTCCTCCTCCTCCTCCTACCGCCTTTTCGCGGCTGAGCCGCCCGTCGACGCAGAGCTCGTCGAGGAACGACTCGCACGAGTGGTTGACGGCGCCCAAGCCGAGCACGGTGTGGGTACCTCCAACGGACGTGTACCTCACGTTGTTCACGTCGACGGGCGGCAGCACCCCGCCCGAGCCCTCCACGAGATTCACGGCAAAATCGATCGAGGGCTTCTTGTTCGGGGGCAACTCGAAAGCCGTCGAATCGATAGTCTTGGAATAAGACCACCCTGTCGTGAGGATCCGCTCCAGCAGCACCTGCATGTCGAACGGGTCGGCCCCCTGGCCATCCCGATTTGCCATGTCTGGGATCACGCGCTCGGGGGTGACGCGCTCCTTATAGGCGAGGCCCGTCGCCAGGAGCTTGGTGGTGAGCTCGTCGCACTTCGACTTGAGCTGGCCACCAGATTTCTCGAAACTCTTTGCGTGCTCGCCGAGGAGAGTCATCACGAAGGGCCGCACGCTCTCGATCGCCTGCGCGATCGGGATAGTCGACATCGCTGTCACGCTGTCGTGAACAGGCGATCGGCAGAAGAAAAGCTGAGCACCCGAAGCCGAAAAGGGGGCGAGCTGAGCCAAAACAGGCTATGGTCCTCCTCTCGTCCTCCTCGTCCTGGTCCTGACCTCCTTACGTCCCCCCCCCGTCTTTCAGAGGGGTATGCCCAGGGCCCGACGTCTGGGAAACCCGAAATCAGAACGGCCGAATCCAGGTTCGACAACTTACAAACTGTGTTCACAACCTCCAGCAAGCAACTTAGCAAATCTGCATATCTAGCTTTTGAGGCTATGATAAGTGGGTTCGGGACTCGGTTATATGTGTGGTTCGACAAGTGAATCTGCATACAATCACCCTAACCAGATCCAGCACATACAAACCAACATCGCATCAACTTCCATAGGTTACAACTCAGTTGAGCATGTTATAAGCAGCCTTATATGTCACATGCAACAAGTTATACCCGACCCAACCACTTAACAACCACCGCGGTGATTCAAGCAGAGGAGCCCAGAGCGGCCTCCGGCACCGTTTCCGGACGGACGACCTGACTGCATAACACGCCTGGATATGCCGACGGGGGCGAAGGAGGATGAGGAGGAGGAGGAGGAGGAGGAGGAGGAGGAGGAGGAGGAGGAGGAGGAGGGGGAGGGGGCAGGCGAGGGAGCCCCGGCCCTGGGGGAGGGGCCCTGAGGGAGCCCTGATGGGCTTCCGGCACCATGGAGAGGTCCTGTGGGGCGGCCGCCCCTTCTTCTCTCGGTCGTTTCCCTCTCGCCCAGAAGCGCGCGCCCCTTCTTCTATATATACAGAAACTCCCGATCAACCGCAGAGCGGCGGATGTTAGTAGTATGAGTACTATTATTATTATTATTGTTATGATGATGATCATCCTCTTCCTCCTCCTCCTCCTGCCCTCACGCCCCCTGGCCCCCCCCCCTCTCGTCCGCTCACATGCCTCGACGGGCCACAGCGCGCCCCTCCCCCCTTCCCTCCTCCTGGCCCCCTCTCTCTGGCGAGCCCGATCACCGCTCTCAGAGAGGGGACCAGCTCACCGGCCCGAGCCGCGAGGGCGCTCTGAATAAGGGCGCGCTCTCGCATCACGCTCGGGTGCTGTCAGGACTGCCCTCAGGCCCAAGGTGACCCTAGGAGATCCAAGCAGGCCCCCACGGCCGCCAGAGCAACCGCTCACAAGGCCCAGAGGGCCCCAGGGGCTCCAGAATGGAGCAGAGAGCTGGGGGCACCTTGGGCCAGGGGCACCTTTCGCAACCCTCGATCTCGGGCCGTCTGGGAGCCCTCTTGCGGTGCAGAGGGGCGCTCGCGGGGCTCTCCATATCGGGGCGGGACGTCGGCGGCCCGGGAGTGTAGCGAAAAGCTGGGGGCGCACCTCCTGCAACCCCGAGGCTCTCGTGCGCGCGCCCCCTGCCGGGGTTGGGCCGGCCAAAGAAGTCCCCGAAGGGCGCTGGAGGCCTCCTCCTCTGGGAGGTCTCCAGCGGCCTTTGGGGAACTCCTCCTCCTACCCCTCCTCATCCTCCTGCTCCTCCTCCTCCTGCTCCTCCTGCTCCTCCTCCTCCTCCTCCTCCTCCTCCTCCTCCTCCTCCTCCTCCTTCTCCTGCTCCTCCTCTTCCTCCTCCGCCTCCTCCTCCTGCTTCTCCTTCTCCTTCTCCTCCTTCTCCTCCTCCTCGTCCTCCTCCTCGTCCTCCTCCTCGTCCTCCTCCTCCTCCTCCCCAGACATCCGGCGTCTCGAAACAATCGGGACGGCAATGCTCATTTTCGGTCTCTCGGGGCCCCTCTACCGGGCCTCGGGGCTGCGAAAAACGGCTCGGGATGAAACACCAGTCCCGGGGAAGTGTTCGAGAGGTCGGGAGCATGTGTCTCAAAAAAACGAGACGCCAGATGTCTGGGTTCTCATCTCCTAAATCTCACTGCGCCGCTGCCAGCCTCATCCTGGCAACACAACCTCCTCATTTTCCCCCCCTTCTCCTGCTCACCTCCTTATCCTCCACCCTACCATCCTCCTCCGCCCTCTCCTCAACCTCCTCCCCCGTCCTCCCCTCCTCTTGCGCCTCCTCCTCCTCCAGCCTCACCCGACTGCGTACACAGAGCTATACTCCACCGCAGATGACCCTCCGACACTGGGACTCCTGCACCGTGCTGCCCACCCTGTGCCCCCGTCCGAGCGAGAACGAACGGGGGAAGCAAAATCACCCCAGCAAAACACCCAAATAGCTGCAAAAATGAAGAGGCGGGGCGAGGAGTACGTGGTGGGTTGTAGGGAACCAGTGTGAGAGCACGGCCACATGCACCTCATTGCATTTTTTGCAAGGGATCGTGGCTACCCTGACCAAACATGTAGCCGGCATTGAAACGAGAGCACGATTTCTGAATGCATTGGTATCAAGTGTAGGGCTAGGGCTTGCCGTCCCCCTCTGGGACTCTTCTGTGGTCCTTTTTAGCACCCTCTGGCAAAACGCACTAAGGAAATCTGGTCGATAGGTCGTGCTGGCAACCTGTCCACGGCTGGTGCACTCAGGCAAGCGCAGCAAGGTGCCCGCAACAGGTACTGAGAACCCCCAGAGTGCCATTTGATTTTTCACCCGGCAAACTCACAGGGGGCAAGTGGGACTGGCGTGCTCATCCTGCCCATCCTGGCCTCCTGGACCTTCCTCAGCGGAAATCGTTGTCGCAATCTGGCATCTCGCTCCGCCGCCACCGTGGTGCGCTCCTCGCCCTCTGCTCACGCACCAAGGCGCGAGCATCTCAAGGACGCGGCCCCGTGCGCCAGCCTTCAGCCAGGGTCTTCGCCGGCATCATGTAGAGCCTTAGGTGGGCTGGAAGCGCGCTCGCCTCACGGTGCAAAGGACAACATCGGCCTCTGGGAGCACCCTTCACGGGAGGAGAAGAAAGGGATGACCACGACCAGGACTGAACGCGGATGTCGATCCAAGCCCCCGTCCCTATTGGTCATCGTCAATTCATGGGCCATCACCTCGAATCGGCGGCCATCGGCGACGGCGGGCACAGACTATGACCAAGATCAGCACAAACAAAATCCCGCGACACCGTGGGTTCCGTTAACGGAGCCCAGAAAGGGCCCCAGCCAGGGGCCCCAGGGAGCGAAACGCGCTGGGGGCGCCGCTTGGGCCAGGGACACATTCGGCAGACCCCGAGAAGCTGGAGCGGGAGGGGGTCGCCTTTCCAGGGGTGTGTGTTGGCGTGTTCGTGTGGTGTGTTGTGCGTGTTGTGTGTTGTGTGTTGCGTTGTGTGTTGTGTGTTGTGTTGTGTATGGTGTGTGGTGTGTGGTGTGTGGTGTGTTGTGCGTCGGTGTGTTGGCGTGTTGGCGTGTTGGTGTGTTGGTGTGTTGGTGTGTTGGCGTGTTGGTGTGTTGGTGTGTTGGTGTGTTGGTGTGTTGGTGTGTTGGTGTGTTGGTGTGTTGGTGTGTTGGTGTGCGTGTGTGTGAAATTGAATGTGATGGTGAAGGTGAAGGTGAATGTGAATATGGTTGTGAATGTGCATGCGAATGTGAATGTGAATGCGAATGTGTGTGAATGTTTGTGTATGTGTGTATGCGTGTGTGCGTGTGTGCGTGTGAGCGTATGTGCATGTGTGTGTTTGTGTGTGTTGTGTGTGTGCGTGCGTGAGCGCGTGCGTGTGTGGGTACATATGTATATATATATATATATATATACATATGTGTGTGTGCGTGTATGCGTGTGTGTTACCCAGGTGACCGATGCAAGTAGGCTGGCATCCTGAGCGATGTTGAGGGCCTGACCGCCGCGCGCGCTGTTCGGACTTTTGCAATGTCTTCGCCTCGTCGCTGGGCGCGAGGCCGAAACCGCCAAAAGGTGTGCGTGTGTGTGTGTTGTTGTTGTTGGTGGTGGTGTTGTTGTTGTTGTTGTTGATGTTGTTGTTGTTGGTGTTGTTGGTGTTGTTGTTGTTGTTGTTGTTGTTGTTGTTGTTGTTGTTGTTGTTGTTGTTATTGTTATTGTTGTTGTTTGTGTGTTTGTATGTTTGGTTGTGTGTGTGCGTGCGTACGTGGGTGCGTGTATGTGCGTGTATGTGTGTGTGGTGTGTGTGTGTGTGTGCGCGCCCTCCTGGCCTCGGGCAGTAAGGCGCACCCAGAAATCCGACGCCTGAATTTGTCGGCACGGGGTCCCCCCGAAAATCCCCTCCCTTTTTCCCCCGGGCTGGGCGTTTCATCCTGAGCCGATGCTTGGCAGTCCTGGGCCCTGGCGCGGGCCACCAGGAGACCGAGGACGGCGGCAAGCATGCGTCTTACCTCTTGCCGACGCGTTGGAGGTCTGAGTGCGAGGGGGTGCATGCCCGCGGCGGTCCTGGCCTCGGTGTATGCGCGTCCTCCTGGCCTCGGGCAGGGAGGCGTGCGCACACCGATGCCTGGGCGACAGCGACAGCCGGAAGCTCGCAACTCGACCATGAACCCTCGGATCTCCGACCCTGCGCCCAGACTCGGCCTGACCAACATCGGCTTGCTGTGCGTAACCCAACCAGTGCCCCGCAGGCCTCCTCGCTCTCCCTCGGGCGGCTAGGCCACGTCGAGCGGGCGACGGCCATCCCCGCGCGCGCGGAGCACTGGAGCGGCTTCTGCCGATGAAGTGGGGGGGAGGGCCGAAAGAAAGGATCCTCGATGAGCTCTTTCGCAACGTTTATGACGAAGGGAAGATATCCTCGAGGATCCTCGGGACGAAGGGAAGCGAAACCCCTGCACACCCACCCAGCGCACGAGGCGCCCACGAGGCGCCGAGCACCAGGCGAAACCTTGGTACACCCACCCAACGCACGAGGTACCCACGAGTCGATGACGAGCGCCCACGGAACACAAGCAGCACCCCCAGATGCAAGCACTGTGCGAGAATTGCCTGCAGACACATACGTAAAAACATGCGTGTACGCGTGAACTGTTAACGCACACTCACACACATGCACTTCTATGTGTAATTACATATGGCACGTAGTCGTGGGATTTCTGTATGTACACACTTTTGCGGATATAAGTATATACACGTATATGTTTATTGCGGGTTCTAACTTATGGCGCTAAGAAGTTGGATGGGTCTGATGAGGACGTTGCACATTGTTCTCCGTGGAGCCTCGTGGCTGCCTCGTGCGCTGGGTGGTCCGCCGAGATTTCGCAACGTTTCCGCCCGTGGCCGCCTCGTGACCGTCTTGCGCTGGGTGGGTCCGCCGAGGTTTCGACACGTTGCCGCCCGTGGCCGCCTCGTAACCGCCTCGTGCGCTGTGTGGATCTGGAAAAGTTTTGCCACGTTGCCGCCTCGTGGCGGCCTTGTGTCCGCCTCGTGCGCCCGGTGGGTCCAGCGAGATTTTGTCACGTTGCCGCCTGTGGCTGCCTCGTGGCCGCCTCCTGCGTTGGATGGGTCCGCCGAGGTTTCGTCACTTTGCCGCCCGTGGCTACCTCGTGGCCGCCTCGTGCGCTGGGTGGGTCCGCCGAAGTTTGTCACGTTGCCGCCCGTGGCCACCTCGTGGTCGTCTCGTGCACTGGGTGGGTCTGGTGAGGTTTCGCCACATTGCCGAGTGTGGCCACCTTGTGGCCGCCACGAGCGTTAGGTGGGTCTGGCAAGGTTTCGCCACGTTGCCGCCCGTGGCCGCCGAGTGGGCGCACTGTGCGCTGGGTTGGGCCGGCGAAATTGCGCCAAGTTGCCGTCTTTGGCCGCCTCGTGGGCACACCGTGCTCACACGACATAGCTCACATCACACATGTTACACCACATAGCTCACATCCTATAGCTCATACCAGATAGAGTGCAACGAATGGTCACACCGCATAGCTCATGCACCATAGCTTACACCACATATATTGCACCAAACAGTTTGCGTCATACTGCTTACACCACATTATGTTGCGCTGCATAGCTTACTCAACGTAGCTCGCACCACATATATTGCACTGCATTGAGTCTCCGTTCAAGACAAAGATAGATTCCACCGCCCTCCCGAAACCGGACTTAGCGGGACCTCCTAGGACACTGCAGATGACCTATGATTCTGCCGCGCCGATCATTTTCCATATGAGTTCTTACCAGCCCAAGCCCGCCGGCATCGGCTCCCGCTTCATCCCTGCTTACCATGCGCGCACACTCGCTTATCGCTAAAACTCAATAGCAAGAATCCCTTGCCACAAACGGCACAACGTCCACACGCGCGCACGTGTCGAAATCACATCATCACGCAAGTTCTGTCATAATACCAACATCAAAGTATCAACACCTGTTAGGCTTTTCAGCACAATTCTTACACATATTCTGCCCGCGCGCGCATTTGCTGAAATCGAATGCAACCCATGTGACTTTGGCAATCTCGTCCAGAAGCCGCAGCATCCCACCATTCAGTGCATCCGCGGTGTTCCAGCATGCGCCCGGCACACGGATCTTTATCACATCATACCATGTGGTCCACACGCGCGCGTGTTTAAACCCGTCCAAACAAAAGCTAGACCCGAAGCATTTCCAGATAGAGCTCTCCAAACACACATTGGACATTCATTGTTTCCCGACGCAAAAAATGCCGTGTGTCGTCTTTTCCTGGCGCACGCACTTCCTCTCCATCTCTATCATCACCGTCGACGCAGCATGTCACCGTTAGCGACAATCACTACCATCGCCGCCATCACCACTCAAGCAACGCATGGGCATCAGTATCGTCATCGTCGTCACAAAGATCGACACCATCATTGGCCTTGCCGTCGTCATCGTCATCACCAACACCACCATCGCTAGTACAATTATCCTTGCCATCGCTGTCGACATCATCATGATACCGCGCCCGCCCGAGTCACCGACCCGCACTGGAAAGTCCGCACGCCAGCGCTGCCCTTGAGAAGCACTGGGGAACTGCCATCGGTAAACGCCAACTCGGCGGAATGTGTTGCGCCAAACTATGTGGCCGCTCTACGCGCGAGTTTGCGAGCACGCACGCGCGCATCCGCAATGATGCGCCAGCTAGTGCCAAGGAGTCACCACAATTGCGGTCGCATGGCATGTGCAGAACCAAATGCGGGTGCGAGGCTGAGATGAGTACGCGAGCAGTGGAGTTGACAACTCTTGCTTGTATTGCACCACATAGCTAACATATAGCTCAAATCACATGGGTTGCCGATTGCACCACGTACATTGTGCCACATAGCTTACACTTCACAGCTCACACCGAATATATCACACCTAGTAGATCACACTACGTAGCTGTTTGGCGTCAGCGCTGGTAACATGTACATGTCGTATACGAATGTAAATGGTAGTGATGTCCCCCGTTCCCCCTCTCTATCGTTCTCTCTCTCTCTCTCTCTATCGCTCTCTCTCTCTCGCCCTCTCTCTTTCTTTCACCTCACACCTCACACAGTGTTTGCACTTATGGTCTCTCGCCCCTGTTCTGAGGAACTGGGCCTGTCCGTCGTTTTGCTGGCTATGTGACTACCATCGCCGACCCGTCGCCGCCTCGTCGCCGCCCGTCGTTTTAGCCTGTCTGTCGGTCGGGCTGCTAGGTGTCGACTACACGCAAGAGCGACCCTGGGTAACAGTGACTTTTGGTACGCGGCTTTTTGGGAGCCGCGGGGAAGCCAAACCCGAGCTCTCAAGACGCTGCTACCGTCTCGCGTTGAATCACCTGGGAGGCCCCGGTGTGCCCGCACCAAAGGCCACCCTGGCGAAAGGTCACTCTTACGTCTAGTCGAATGTGTCCGCCGTCGCCGCCCCGTCGCCTTGTCGTCGCCTCCCGACGTCTTGACCTGCCTGCCGGTCGCCGCGCTTGTTGCCGCCGTCGCCGCCCCGTCGTCGTCTCGTCACCGCCCGACGTCTTGGTCTGTCTGTCGGTCGCCACGCTTGCTGCCGCCATCGCCACCGCGTCACCACCCCACATCGAATGCACAACATATATTGCACCGATTAAATTGCGCACTACATTAAATGCGCAACATAGATTGCACGGCACTGGTTCACCACATCGATAGTGCCACATTGATTCTCCTTGCTATCAGGAAAATCTAGGTTCTACCACCCTCCCACCCCACCAGAGTTATCGATTCCCCGGGGACCTATGCAAAACACAAATGATTCTGACCTTATGTCCGTCCTACCTGTGAATTCATAAGATCCCAGCCAAGCTGGTATCGGTCCCCCCTCGGTTCCCTTGCAATAAATACTATACGGTGGCATTGCTATTTCTGTCGTCGCACTTTTTTGCGGAGCCCTCGTAAAAAAAATACCATGCGGGGCACACGCGCGCGGCCGCTGCGCGCGCATGTCGAAATCCTTACAAACAAACTGTGTTTTCAGCACTCCCAACATCCCGCTTCAAGAAATCCATTGAACACGTACGACCTTCTT
This sequence comes from Prorocentrum cordatum, assembly GCA_963575745.1. Taxonomy (NCBI): domain Eukaryota; class Dinophyceae; order Prorocentrales; family Prorocentraceae; genus Prorocentrum; species Prorocentrum cordatum. The sequence goes on along the minus strand of CAUYUJ010016005.1, from coordinate 177,698 downwards.
ACACAGCAAGTATTACGAATCTGCCCGCGCGCTCTTGCCGAATCCTTCAAAAACCAACTGTTTCTCAACATTCCTGTCGAATCGGGTTTCTTGGGGAACTTTTGCGGCGCGCACGTCGATCTCATTCAACAATGGTCGCGCGCCTGCCAGGGCCACAATCCCTTGAGAAAAGAAAAAAAACATATGCGGGGCACGTGCGCGAGGCCGCCGCGCGCGCAGGTCGAAGCCATTCCAAACACATTGTGGGTTCAACCATTTCATTCGAAACCGAGCGTCATGAGATCACACGAACCGTACCTTTGATCATCGGAAAAATCTGACGAATCCAAAATTCTAACCGCGCGCGCTTTCCGAACCCTAAAAAGCTAAGCTTATTCTACATTCCTGTCACGCGAACAACTTATGCGCGCACGTCGAACGCCTTCAACATCGGTTGTGCGCCTGCCAGGATCCCTTTTTATAAATAGTGGAAAAAACATGCGGGGCAAATGCGCGCCGCCGCCGCGCGCGCATGTCGAAACCGTTCCAAACACAATGTGTTTTCAACGATGTCAAGACTGAGCTTCATGAGATCACACGAATCGTGCCATACGTCCTCGGGAAAAACGTTAGCAGCCAAATCAAAATGCATACCCACGCGCGCGTTCCAAACCCTAGAAAACCAATGGTGTTTCAATAGTTCGGTCGTGCGAACAACTTTTGCGCGCGCGTCGAACTCTTTTAACATCGGTCGCGCGGTTGCCAAGGCCACAATCCCTTGTTAAAAACACCATTCCCTCATCGCAATCGCCGCCGGAAAAAAAAAGGTTTTGCACACCAAATTGCGGGTGGGTGGGTGGGACGTTTGCGCGAACAGTGGAATTGACAACTTCAAGTTCGGCAGAACGAATCGCACGACATATAATACACCACAAAGGGCGTGCAGCACAGTTTGCACACCATATGTTGCGCAGTATAGATTGCATAACATGTTTTGCGCCACGGAAATTGCTCCACATATATTGCACGACATATTGTGCCTCATAGATCGCACCACACATAATGCACGGCATGGGTTGCATAACCTAAGTTGCATCTCGCAGGTGGCTCCACATAGATTGCACAACATGTGTTGAACAACATGGGTAGCACAACATGTATTACACAACGTTCAGTGCACAGCATGCATTGCACCACCGTGATTGTTCCGCAGAAAGCTGCATCACACTATCGCGCCACATAGAATGCGCAACATAGAGTGTACACCATATAGTGTACCACGTAGATCGCACCACATAAATTGCACCCGTCGGGCTGTTCCACATAGTTTGCACAACATATGTTGCACCTCGTAGATCGCATCGCTGAAACTGCACAACGTAGGTTGCACAACAAAGATTACCCAACCTAGATCGCACGGTATACATTGTTTCAACAGATTGCACAACACATGTTGCTGGAAACACACTGGTTCGGGCCCTGGCTGGCCAAACTCTATATACCCATCTGTATGCGTATTCTGCCCAATATACTGTGTATCTATACATACAAGATTGCCTTGGCGCTTCGCGGCATGCACATTGTTCCAGACGCTTTTCCGGCAAAACAATCAATCATCGCTTGCTTCATCGGGGGGGACCTCGAAGCCTGGACGGGCGACCGGCTCATTGTTGTGATATCCCTGGTGCTTGCTGACATCGCGTTCGCCCGATCCGCTTGCACGCTTGTGTGCAGGAGCGGGGAAGGAATGATGACTTTTTCACCCTCGAAGGTCCTTTGAGGAAGTAAGGAGCGTTCCCATGACACGCCGAAGAAGTCGCAGTAGCTCCGAACAAATCGCTTTTCGGTCGCTTCCTGGATGCCTGGAGGGCCCCAGGCACTCAGGAAATCTTCGATCGTCGAACTTCGAATCTAGATCCATTGCCTGTTTCTCTCGATCGAGGCATTTAAACCTCGAGCCTCAAGCGTGGAACCAAGATCGTCGGGTCAGCTCGATGCACTTCGTAGGAGAACGCTGTCTGGGCGTGTTTGGGGTTCTTTTGGGCCGTCCTGGGGCCCTCTTGGGCCGTCCTGGGGCCTTCTTGGGCCGTCTTGAGGAGCTGGGGCCCTTCAGAGGCCTTCTGAAGCCATCTAGGGCCCTCTTGGGGACCTCCAATGGCCTTCTTGGGGGTCTCCCATGGCGTTCGTGGGTCTCTCTTGGGAGCCTTCTGGGGGCATCTTGGGCTTCTTGTGGGCAGTCTCGGGGCTCTCTGGGGCAGTCTTGGGGCCCTCTTGGGTCGTCTTCAAACCCTCTGGGGGGCGATATCGGGGGCCCATCGGGCCGTCTTGGACGCTGCGAAGACCCCAAAAGCGGATACGCTAAAGATAAACAGTGTCCGAAGGGAATGGGACGATCTTTGCTTCTTCGGGGCTCTCTTAACGGCCTCTTGGGGCGTCTTGGGGGCCTCTTGGGCCGTCTTCAGACCATCGAGGTTCCTCTTGGAGCGCTCTTGTGCTGTCTTGGGTCTCTCTTGCGTCTCTCCGATGACCCCTCTGATCGCTTTGAGTTTGCTCGCAAGGCCCGGCAAGGCGCCCTGGGAGGCCCTGGGCGTCCAGGGGGCCGACGAGACATCCGAAAGGGCGTCCTGGGCGTCTCTGGGGGGGGGTCCGGTTTAGGGGGGGAGGGTAATAAAAATATAAGAAAAGGAATGTGTATGCTCCTCTGCCCTTCACGATTTCTCCGCGACTCCAGAGGCTGTCGCAGCACTGCCAAAGCAGCGGCGGCTTCTGCGCCAGGCTGGTGGATATCATTCTCGCTCGGCGGCTCATGCGGAGAGCGATGTCGGCCTCCCCCGGCTTGCAGAGGTTGGTGTGTATGTGTGTGCGTGGGTACTCCTCCGCCTCCACCGTCCTCCTCCTGCACCGTCCCGTTTACGTGCTGTGTTCCTCTTCCCGCATTCCTCAGACGGACAATTCGATGCACACGTCGCCCGCTGGGTCGTTCTGCAGTTTGGACTCAGCTGCTTGTTGAAGGAAAAAACGTGTGTGTGTGTGTGTGCGCGCGCGAATGTTGTGTGTGTGTGTGTGCGCGTGCGTGCGTGTGTGCGTGTGTGTGTGTGTGTATGTGCGTGTGTGTGCGTGCGTTTCGGCCTCCTTCTCCCTCAGGCCCGCGCCGGGCTCCTCCTCTCTTCCCCCATGCACCGCGGCTTAATTCGCGTTTTGTGTGTCCCACTAATGCTACATCGCCAGAGCAGTCACTCTGCCTAGCCGCCGACGGAAAAGTGTGTGCGTGCGTGTGTGTGTGTGTGCGCGTGTGTGTGTGTGTGTGTGTATGTGTGTCTGCGTGAGTGTGCGTGTGTGTGTGTGTGTGTGTGTGAGTGCGTGCGTGCGTGCGTGCGTGCGTGTGCGTGCGTGTGTGTGTGGGTGCGTGCGTGCGTGCGTGCGTGCGTGCTTGTGTGTATTTGTGTGTCTGTGTGTTTGTGTGTTTTTGAATGTGTGTGTGTGTGTGTGTGACTGTGCGGATGCGCCAGAGCGTGTGCGCGTGCGTGTGCGTGTATGTGCATCTGCTTGTGTGTGTGCGGATGCCGCTCGCAAAAGCGCACTCTGCGCTGATGCACCACCACCATGCCTGGTCGGGGCCATCTCAGGCCCTCGCACGGTGCATGCACCCTCCTGGCCGAGGACAGGAGGGCCAACGCACTATACACCGATACGCCATCGTAAGCTGCAAGATGGCCGTGGCAAAACACTGTGGCAATGTAGAAGTGCCTTCTGCAGATGTGCATCGGGCCCCCGGCTTTTGTTCCTCGTTTCTCGCGGGGCAAGAAGGAAGGCCCCACGACGCATCAAGCCCAACGTGCATCCACCTGTTGCTCCAGGTCCCTGCGCTCTCGGACTTCGCCGCATGGACCCACAATGATTTCGCGCAATACATGCGGTGCAATCTCGGTGGCGCAATCCATGTGGTGCAATCTGCGCTGTGAAAAGCAATCGATGCGGCGCAAAGCCATGAAAAGCAATGCAAAGCAATGCAACGCAATGCAAACACTGCAAAACAATACAAAGCAATGCAACGCAATGCAATGTGATGCGAACCAAGGCAGCGCAGCACAACGCAATGAAACTGCAATGCAATTGACATGCAAAACAATTATTGCAGTGTGGTTGCAATGCAAAGCAATGCAGCGAAATGCGGTGACATTGCAATACCATGCATTGAGCAGCAATGCAATGCAAATTAATTCAAAGCAACGCAAAGCAACGCAAAGCAATGCAAAGCAATACAAAGCAATGCAAACCAACCAATGCAAAGCAACATAAAGCAGCGCAAAGCAATGTAAAGCAATGTACTGCAAAGCGATGCACATCAAGGCAATTCAATCGCGATGCGAAGCACAGCAATGCAACGGCATGCAAAGCGATGCAAAGCAATGCAATGCAATGTAGTGCGATGCAAAGCAATGCAATGTAATGCTTCTGCGGTTCAAAGCAATGCAACGCAAGAAAACGCAATGCAACGCAATGCAAAGCAATGCGATGCAGTGCAATGCAAGGTATTGAAAAGCAATGCGATGTGACGCGAAGCAATGCAAAGCAACGCAAAACGATGCAACGAAATGCAACGCAACGCGATGAGATGCAAACCAATGCAGAGCGGCGGAAAGCAACGCAGAGCAAAGTAGAGCAGCGCAATGAGAGTGCCGGGCGCGGCCGCGCGGCGACGCGCGGCCGCGAGCTGGCTGGACCGCCACCGGGGCCCCGCGGCGACGGCGGCGGCGGGCGGCCCCAAGCCGGCCCGGGCGGCGTCGGGGCCCAGCGGCGACGGCGGAGAGGGGCGGCGACGGGCGGCCACGAGGCGGCCGGGGCGACCCCGGGGCCCAGCGGCGACGGCGGCGACGGGCGGCAGCGGGCGGCCACGGGCCAGGCCCAGGTCCCGGGAAGAGGAGCGGTGGCCCCCGAGCGCAAGCACTGCTGTGGGGGGGAAGGTGCCGATGATGCAGCCGCGGGCGGGGCGCTCCTGGCAACCTGTCCCCCCCCCCCCCCCCGCTCACCAAGCGCGGCAGCGGATACGCGCGGCAGCGCAACTTGGATATCAACCATCTGCGCGGCAGGAAAAAAGGGTCGGCCATACTGTGACTGACAGGGGTCAACTGCATGCATCGACCTAATCTCAAGGCAGTCATCCCATTGGTGGGCGCTTATATGTGCACAAGCTGCCATCGTGAATTTGGGCAAAAAGGGGCGCGCGGATCCCAACGAACCGTGCCAAGACAGTCTCCAGACGCTGCCAAGACTGAGTGGCAATGCAACCAGCTGTATTCCGTTGCCTTGGCCTCTCGTGACAGATGAGCGCTGCAGGTAGCTCTTGAACGTTTGCGTGGCAAGGTAAGAGAGCTCTGAATGCTTTCTTGTGCAGTTGCGCTCGACCCTCCCGCCACGCACACGATTGCGCAGAAGGGGGAGCCTTGGCAATCAATCGAGCGGCACGGACCCCCTCCCTCCCACAGCTACTTGCCAGTTTTCCTGGTCATCCTGCTTCTCCTCTTCGTCCTCATCCACTTCTTGCTGCTGCTGCTTCTCGACCGTTCCCCCTCAGGGACACAGCATGCCGCACTTCGCGCCGTGCGAGGCGTGAAGCGCCATCGTATCTTCGTGCCCTTGCGCCGCCTCCCCTGGGAGGCGCGTGCAACTCTCCGGCCCGGGCCCGCGATGCGCGAACAGTTCGCTCATCTCTGACCTGACGGGGCTGGACGGGACGGGGAAAGGGAGGGGGGAAGGGAAGGGGGACGAGAGAAAAAGGCGAGAGAAAGGAGAGAAAGGGGGAGGGAGAGTGAGAGGGAGGCCGGAGGAAGGGCACGGCATGGCAGGGCAGGGTCTCTGGTCTCTAAAAGGTAGCCGGAGGCCTTCGTGGGCCTAAGGATGAAACGCGTGGCACGCATGCCCTGACTTTTGCACGAGGGAGTTCTTGGGGCCATCCCTGGTGTTCCTCCGGGGCCATCATGCGACAGGGGTAGAGGCCGGGGGGCGACGAGGAACGAACGAACGAGCGACGACGAACAGAAAGGGCTCCTTCGAGGGAGGCCAGAGTGGAGGCACCAGGGGGGAGGGGGGGGCCACACGTCCGATCCGAACGTAGAATAGAAATGATGTATACCTTTCCCCGAGCGGTATAGCCAGAAGCGAGCGACACCCCACACTAGAAGATTTCTTTGCGCTCGCGGCGCCCTTGCTTGGCCGATGCACATCTCGTGTAAATACACCTGGGTGATACTGAGAGTACAAGCCGCGACGAAAACACGAGGGGGGGGGCCAGGCCGGATTCCCAGGGGGGGCGTCCACCAACCTCCTCCGCCTTCGCCGCTGGAAGCCTCCCACATGGGGTCCGAGCAGATGGGGTCAGAGGATCGCGCCGCATCGTCAATGCGTCACCGATGCATCAGCGATACATCGGCGATGCACCGGCAACGTCGGGCAATGCATCAGCGACGTCGGCGCGAAGAACATCGGGTTCCACATCGAGCCGCATCGCCGATACATCGGCGATGCGGCGCGAACCTCCGACCCCATCTACGCACTCTGACCCCATGTGGGAGGCCCAGGGCACCACGACGAACGCAAGGGGGGGGCCAGGACGGAGGCCCGGGGGGACGTCCTCCAAATTCCTCTGTCTTCGCAGGACAGCCGTGCCGCCCTGTAGAAGGCGATGAGATCTGCACATATCCACCGCCGCTGGCCACGGAGGCCTAATTCTACACCGCTCCCAGGCCCAGGATGGGCCTGAACAGCACCTGTGGACACTTGCAGATCTCGTCGCCCAATCCTTAGAGGTCGCACTGAAACCCATCGCGACTGTCCCGCGGGTCTCCCCGGCTTCAGCGGGTAGCTCCGGGGTGGCACGGCCACTTGCGGGCCGCCGCCACGGCGCGAATTCGCTGGGCGCTCCCCGGGCACAGGCTGGTGCTCGCCACTGGGGCCGCTCCTGTAGCAGGGCCACAGCCCCTCCTCCTCCTCCTCCTCCTCCTCCTCCTCCTCCCTCCTCCTCCTCCCTCCTCCTCCTCCTCCTCCTCCTCCTCCCTCTCCTCCTCCTCCTCCTCCTCCTCCTCCTCCTCCTCCTCCTCCTCCTCCTCCTCCTCCTCCTCCTCCTCCTTCTCCTCCTTCCTCTTCCTCCTCCTCCTCCTCCTTCTGCTCTCCTCCGCCTCCTCCTCCTCCTCTCTCTCCTCCTCCTCTCTCCTCCTCCTCCTCCTCCTCCTCCTCCGCCTCCTCCTCATCCACCTCTGCTACCGCCTCCGCTCCGCTCCACCTCCTCCTCCGCCTCCTCCTCCTCCTCCTCCTCCTCGCATCCTCCTCTCCTCCTCCTCCTCCTCCTCCTCCTCCTCCTCCTCCTCCTCCTCCTCATCCTCCTCCTCCTCCTCCTCCTCCTCCTCCTCCTCCTCCCTCCTCCTCCTCTCCACCTGCTCTCCTCCTCCTCCCTCCTCCTCCTCCTCCTCCTCCTCCTCCTCTCCTCCTCCTGCTCTCCTCCTGCTCCTCCTCCTGCTCTCCTCCTCCTCCTCCTCTCCGCCTCCGCGTCCGCCTCCGCCTCCCCCTCCGCCTCCGCCTCCCCCTCCGCCTCCGCCTCCGCCTCCGCCTGCTCCTCCTCCTCCGCCTCCTCCTCCTCCTCCTCCTCCTCCTCCTCCTCTCCTCCTTCCTCCTCCTCTCCTCCTCTCCTCCTCCTCCTCCTCGTCCTCGTCCTCCTCTCCTCCTCCTCCTCCTCCTCTCCTCCTCCTCCTCCTCCTCCTCCCTCCTCCTCCTCCTCCTCCTCCTCCTCCTCCGTCTCTCTCCCCCCTGCTCTGTGATCACGTCTGCTTCGACAGCGCCGCTCAGCGTCCAATCCTCAGATGCTGACCAGGCTGCCGTTCCGCTCGAGATCCTGCTTCGCGCCCTTGGGGCGGGAGCGGATCAGAAACGACGGGAACCACTCGGGCTGACGATCCGGCTGGTGGTGTCCGCCGACCTATAGGAAGAACAAGCTGCATAAACGTAAACTTTCGGAGGTCCGCGCGGATTTCTTGGATCTGCGCTGGACCGCCCTCCCTGGCGCGCGAAGCGCCAGGGGCGGCGCCAGATGCGCGCCAAGGGGGCGCAGCGCCGATCCAAGAAAAATGCGCGGAGCTCTGGAAGTTGATGTTCATGCAGTTTTCCCTTCGTCCACGACCGCCAGCACTGCCACCCAGACCCACGGGTCTGGCACGTGAGTCGCTGCAGGATGCACCCGCACATGGACAGAGGCACCGCCCTTGCCCGCTTCGAGGAGAGGCAACTCGCCGTCGAACCCTGCCGAGTCGAACTGGGCGCTCGTCAGCACGGCCTTCCCCAGCAGCTCGGCGCAGCCTCCAAGGTCCTGGTCCATCACCGTGAACAGAAGCTCGTCGCCTCGGCGGCACACGCAGAACAGGAGGGTAGGGGATGGCCTTCCCGATCAAGAGAAGGCAGAGGAGGCAGGGGGCCTCTCGGAAGCCCTCTCTACCTCCGACGCCTTCTCAAAAGCCTCCGGCCCCTTCCGAGATCCAAGAGGCCCCCCTGCCTGCCCAGAACTCCGCCCCACCCACCCTGCGCCCCGCCAGTCGCCCGCACCGAAGTCCGCGACCTCTCCCACGTGGTCCCAGACGGGCTCCAGGCAGTTGTCGATGACCGGCGTCTGGAACCGGCACTTGCCGCCAAACTTCCCCCTCACCTCCCGGAGCTCCCACACCGGTCTGGTGACCGCGCCGTCCGGTGAGCCAGAGGTGGTTCGGGCTGGCCCGACGGTTCAGGCGCCCGGCTGGTTACCCTGCGATGTCTCGAGCGCCTTGGCCTCCCAGGCCCCAGGACTGTGCGGTTACAGACCGCCCAGTGTGGTCTCCGCGGTGTCGAGATCATCGGACGGCCCAATACCAGACCCAGACATCGGGCGTCTCCACTATGTTGAGGCGCATGGCGGCCCCGTCATCTCGACCACTTCCCGGGGACCGGTGTGTCTTCCCGCGTCGCTGTTTGACGGTCCCGAGGCCCGGTGAGGGACCCGAGAGGCCGAAAGCGATGAAACCTCCGCCTCGATTTTTTCGAGACGCCCGATGCCTGGGGACGGCTTCTTCAGGGCCCCATGGTCACCTCGCAGACGCAGTACGGGTCAGACTTGCCCAGCCAGTCCGCGTTGCGGAGCCCCCTGGCGCCCACCACCTTGGCCCAGGACCAACTTCCCATCTAGATTCGTTGTATGGCGGCCCCCCCCGGAGCCACCGAGCTCCAGAGCAGAAAACATGATGTCGGTCTATATAGCTATGACTTGTTGACTTGAAGGAGTTCCTGTGCTGAACACCGGGCGCGCGAGAAAGTCACCAACGCACATTCCAGGGATGCGCTAGGCGCACTGGGCGTGTCTTAATCTGGAGATCTCGCCTGACATCCTCGCAAAAATCCCCCGCGCCCCCAGGCGCGCCGGGCGCGCCCCGCGTTGTCCATTCTGGCGCCCTCGCTCGAGACATCCTCGCAAAAATCGCCCCACAAGCTCCCAGCGCGCCCACAAAAAAAAAGGGATGCACCGTGCGCGCCGGGCGTGTCCCAATCTGGCGCCCTCGCTGGAACAAGCTCTCCCGCGTACGGGCCCCCAGCGCGCCCCCAGGGACCCTTTCTGGGATGAACCGGCCGAGCCGGGCGTGTCCCAATCCAGCGCCCTCGCGAGAGACATTCTCGCAAAAATCGCCGCCATGGGGCCCCCTGTCGCGCCCCCAGGGAAACAGTTCTGGGGATGCGCCCGGCGCGAAAGGCGCGCCAGGCGTGTTCCACTCCTGGCGAGCTCGATAGAGACGTCCTCGCAAAAATCGCCCCCCAAGGATCATTTCCAAGCTCGCCGGGCGTGTCCCAATCTGGCGCCCTCGCTGGAGACACCCTTGCAAAAATCCCTACGGGCCCCCGGCGCGCCCCCATGGGGACCATTTCTGGGGGTGCGCCAGGCGCGCCAGGCTTGTCCCAATCCGGCGTCCTCGCGAGAGACATCCTCGCAAAAATCGCCCCACGGGTCCCCCGCGCGCGGCCCCCGCAAAATCGCAAAACCCGCTTCCCGCTCATTCACCTCTCGCCCACAAGCGCACGGGCCTTCTTCTATATACAGAAACTCTCAATCAACCGCAGAGCGGCCGGCTGGTATCTAATCTCTGTCCGTCCGTCTCTCTCTCTCTCTCTCTCTCTCTCTCGTATTATACATATATACACATATGTCAAGAGACTTGTACATACACACAAACACACACACACATATATATATATATAGATGTATAGATGTATATATCCATATATAGAGAGATAAACAACAAACAAACAGAGAAAGAGATGGGGTTCTTCCCTAGAGATGCTCGCTCTCAGGCAAAAGTTTGCGTCGAAGGCAAACCTGGATTCATTCAAGGCGAGCCACTGTGACTCCCCCCAGGACCACCATCCCCTCCCAAGACGTTTATACTGGCCACTGGGCCACAGGATCCCGAAAACTACCCAACACCTCCATGACCCCATTTCCCTCAAGACCCCTCTTTCGTAGAGGGAGAAAAAACAACACAACACACACGCACACACATTCGGAGGTCCGAACAGATATCTTGGATCAGAGCTGGGCCCACCTCCCATGGCGCGCGGTGCGCGCCAGGGGCGACTCCAGAGGCGCAAAGGGGGGCCTAGCGCCGATCCTAGAAAACCTTGCGGAGCTCCGAAAGTTTATATGGATGATTTTTTTACGCTGCGATGCCCCTTCACGGCGAGCCACCAGGAGGGCTCATTGGAGGGCCGCTGGGAAGCCCCAGGAGCCGAAAATCACCCGAAAGCCTCCAGAACCCCCCGCCCCCCGCCCGCCTGGTCACGTCACGATTCGCATCTGGGAGTTATAGGTTTTCGTAAGCATTCCGACGCTAATCGGCGCTTGTCGATGCTAAATCGACGCTAATCTCAACGCTCAATCGGCGATTTCTCATCGATTAGTCCCAAGTGCCAGCGCTCGACGCCATTATAGTGCACTCTGAATACGGAATTTCGAGAATCTACAATGCTCCCGTGAGATGCTACCGAACAGGACCCCTTTCTCCCCCACGGCGAGCCGAATTCCAGCTCTGCAAGACCCCGCAAGATGCGTCGTTCTGGCTGAGCCCGCTTGAGCTGAACCCCGTCACGTGCGCCCCGATTTCCTGCCCAAGCCCCCGACGTCATGATTTTGTTTGTAACGTCGAGTCTCGACAGTTCCCAAGGGTTCCCGGAGGTCGAAAATTGTGAAGAACCTTCCGTCGTAATGACTTCAGGGCTCGAGGGGGTCTGGGTGCATCCCGTGTCCTACTCCTCTTCCTCCTCCTCCTCGCCTACACGTCGGCGCCCTCGCCGCCGTCGTCGCCGTCGTCGTCGTCGCCGTGAGCCACCGTGACCCGGAGCACCGCGGGGGCGCCGGCCCGCGCCCCGCCGCCACCAGCGGCGGCGGCGCCGGGCTGCGCCGGCGCGGGGCTCTGCGGCGCGCCCGCCCCCGCCTCTGAGGGCGCGGGGGCCGCGCCCGCGGCGGCCTTCGGCCCCGCCGCGCCGTCGGGCAGCAGGGGCTCCGGCTTCAGGTCGGGCAGCCGGCCTGAGGGACAAGGAGGGCAGGGAGAGCAAGGGTCAGCGTATATGTCTCCTGCATGTGCGCGGAAGGGAGAGAGTACGTGGCACGGGACAGGAGAGGGTTCGCCGAGGGCTTTGCCGACCCTCGGTGTGAACTCGCTGGTTACGCTTGATCGATTGGGGGCTCCTGCTGCAGGTCGGGCAGCTGGCCTGAGGGGCAAGGATGCGGTGAGGGCATGATGAGGAACCGCTCCCAGACTGCCTCGAACAAAACAACCAATCGCGACAGAAGGTTGTCTCAATATTCGGCCTCCGGGGGCCCTCGCTGGGCGTCGGGGAGCGTCAAAAAACGACTCGGGATGAGAAACTGGTCCCGAAGAATGGGTCGAGACCTTCGGGGGTCATTGTTATGGAGAACTCATGACGTCTGGCGCCCTGGTGTGGATGGGGAGCGCGCGGTCTGGAAGCCACTGGAACACCTATCGTGGCCTGGCCATGGACATCACCGCCGCCCTCAGCAGACAAGGAATCCTCCAGGGTCTGAAGCCTCATGGGCACATGCCTTGACGAACGTCCACACCGTAGGGGCGGGCTGGCTCAGGGGGGGACGCACCGGCCTGGAATCAAGTCCGATAACAAACGCTCGGCTCAAGATTTTGGTTGTATCGCTCTTGAGTGTTTTTGTATCGCACTGACTCTGATGTATTGCAAGTGGTGTAACGCACTTGATTTTTCTGTATCGCACTTGAGCAGTTTGTTGTTCCGTTCTTGAGCCAACGATAGGGGGGACCGACTCAAGGTGAGACGCGGCGACGTGGAGTCCGCGATGCATCGCTGACAGGTCGGCGACGGACCCCCGATCGCGGATCCGCACCGTCCTGGTCTGGATGGGGCTGGCAGTGTCCTCTCGGTGATGAATGGGCGATTAGGGGCCGATGCATCTCCCCCTCCAGAGCCTATCCCACCAATGATGCTGGTCGTGTGTTTTTCGAGTCATAACTCGGCTCTCAGGCTGCTGATCTCGACGATCCCACCACCCCCAGAACGCTCTCGACGAGGCGCTGCTGCTGGAGACCACCCCGGGACTCGGAAACTTCTGGAAACTTCCCCCTGAGCCTGTCCCCCTCCCCTCAGGCTGCCCCTGAGCCAAGGAGAACTCCGCGGGGCCTGCCTGCCCCCGCCTCAGCATACGGTCGGGAACTGTTGCTTATCAAGTGTCGCCGCGGCGGCCCCAGAAGCACGCTATGCCTCCTTGTAAGCGGATAGCGTGTCGCTTCGCCACGTGGGGGGGCGCCGAAGCGCGATGGGCGAGAAGGGGCGCAGCGATACGATACCTCCAAATATACCCCCCCCTACTGTTGCCCCTGACGACCGCGCGACAGCAGGCGCGGCAGCGGCGGGCCCGCGGTGCCGCCGGCGGCGGCGGGACCCCCGCGGACGTTGCTGCCGCTGCTCCGGCGGCTGGGCGAGCCGCGGACGCTGTCGGTGCTGTCCCTGCGGCTGGGCGAGCCGCGGACGTTGCTGCCGCTGCTCCTGCGGCTGGGCGACTCGCGGACGCTGTCGGTGCTCTTCCTCAGGGGGTGCTCAAGAAGGGGACGCCCAGGAGAGGCGTTCGCATATCATGGCCCGAGACATGTGCGCGGCCCAGACGAGGGGAGGGGACGTATTGAAATCCGCCGACCCGTGCTTGCCAGGGGTGCAACTGCGTGTGAGACGATTGGCTGTCCCCCTGCCCCTCTCCCACTCCCCTGGGGTCTGAAAACTGATTGGGGGGAGACCCGGGGTGGGGGGGGGGTCTCCGAGCTCATCAACGCTCCCCCAGGGCCTCTGGAGCATCCTTTTCTACACTCTGTAGCCTCCAAGACGCTTATGAGAATCGATCTACGCTTGCTCAAGCAGGCTTCCAACACGCACGGGAGTCCTCGAAGACGACACATACCGCATATTTGGTTTCAACAGCGTCCCAAGACGGCTCAAGAGGCCCCCGTGACTGCTCCAAGACGGCCCCCAAAAGCCCCCTAGAGGGTCCCAGGACGGCTCAAGAGGCACCCAAGATGGTCGAAGGGATCCCCAACAAGGCCCCAAGAGGGGCCCACGAGAAGCAACTCGAACTAACATTCCGAGCCCTCCGCCCCAAGAGGACCCCCGAGACCGCCAGCAGGCGCCCAAGAAACTCCCAAGAGGCCCGAAGAGGCCCCCAAGGGGCCCAAACGAGGCTCCCAGGGGGTCCGCAGGGGGCTCCAAGAGGCCTCACCCGTGGACTTCATCCCTCTTCTGGCGGCCAGCGGAATGGCGCAAGCCGCTTGAAGAGGAAGAAGAGGAAGAGGCGAACTGAGGTGTTGGTATGGGTGTCAGGGCCCCCGCCAGGATACCCCCCCCCCGGGTAACCACCCCCTCTTGGCCGCCCCCGATTCCTGCAAGGCGAGGGCAGGATGGGGACAACATCGGACCGGGACAACTCATCAGGGATCTCTGAGATCCAGCGGCTCTGGAGGGTAGATCGGGCGCCGCGGACGTTACAGAGCGCAACAGGACGCTCTCAGAGTGTTCTGGAACGCCCTGGAACGGTTGATTATGATCCTTCACCCCCTTGGGAAAGCAGTGCAACTATGCTTTCAATTGTGTCTCCCCACTCGGACCCCCGGTCTCAATGCTGAGTCGGCCGCGGCCAACAGCAGGAAAATCGGATCGCGCGGCCCGCCGTTCAAACACTGAAATCGAAGGGAAGCGGGGAGACGAACTGCGCGCGCGAGAGCTACATTACATTTCCGAAATATTGGAACAAAAACAGCCGCATAAACACAAACTGTTGTAGGTCCCCGCGATTTCTTGGATATGCGCCGAATCCCCTCCCTGGCGCGCGCAGTGCGCCAGGGGCGGCGCTGGAGGCGGCGCCAGGGGGGCCCAGGCGCCGATCCGAGAAATCCGCGCGACCCTCCGAAAGTTTACGCTCATGCCATGGTTGGCTAGGCTGCGCGCACGTGTGGGCCGAGTGGCCGAGAGGTGCTACAGCGCCAGCTTGGCGGGACGGCGGCGTCGGCAAAGGATGGCTGGGCCTCGACGTCCCGACTACTGCTGTTTCCGCGATGGGCGCGACTGCCACTCCCCCCCGTGGAGGGTGAAACCCTCGAAGGGAAAATTATGTTGATGCCATGGTTTGTTCCCCGAGGCATAGCCCCGCCCGATCCTGCGGCTGGGCGACCCGCGGACGCTCTCGGTGCTCTTCCTGCGGCTGGGCAGCTTCCAGATGCTGCCGGCGCTGCTCCTGCGGGCGTACACGGGCGAGTCGGGCGAGTCGGCGGCGCTGTCGACGGTGCGCATGCTCGGCGGCATGCTGCCCATGCTGCCGATGCTGCCCATGCTGTTTACCCGCTTGCCTTAGGAGGTAACTCCTGGAAGGTCTTCGTCAGAACGGTTAAAGGCCAGCAGGCCCGATGAAGGGGCCAGTGAGCCGGATTAGGTCTGACTGAGCCCGGGATTAAACTGGACAAGCCCGATTAAGCAGGATAAGCCAGATTAAAAGGTACGAGGCCAGATTGGGCCAGACTGCAACCAAGGACATACCAGCGCCGATTCAGAATTGAACCTCCCAAGAATTGCATCCCATCTTGCCGCTGCGGTTGGGCACGATCTGAACGCCGGCCTCGAGCCAGCCGCCGCCGCCCACGAAGTCTGGCATCAGCAGGGCTGCCTCGGGGCAAAACTCACTGCCTGCGCGCCCCATCGAGGCAGAAGACGCGGATGCACGAGGAGGCCTGGTTATCCAGACCTCCTCGCAATTTGGACAGATGACGACGGACAATTTGTTGCTCGACTCCTGGCCTCTAGTGGCCCTCGCCGGGTCCTGGGACAGTCAAAAAACAGCTCGGGATGAAACAACGGTCCGCGGGAAGGGGCCCGGACCTCTGGGAGGGAGTCCACGCTGTGAACAAAATCACGACGTCGGGGTCTGGCTATTGGGGGGGTCGAGCTCTCGGCAGACTGTGCGCTCCGCACGGCGAGTAAAACAGCCCCAAGCATGCGTCGGACCCAACATAGCACTCCACATATAGCTAAAGATTCCTCTTAGGCTCACTCCAGGGCGAGCTCACGACCAGGTGCTCGGGAAGCTGGGGTAAGCCTAATACTGCTGAGACTCAGCTCCAGAGACGGAACCCCGCCAGCACTCTAGGGCGTCGGTGGTTTAGCGAGCTCGACAATCCAACCCGCTTTCTACCTCTTCGGAGAAGGGCGTATCTCTACCCCTCCTACTCCCTCCCCACGGTTTTCGACGGGGGGGGATCGCGACGCGTCGGAGCATCCAAAATGGCCCAAGATGGCCCCAGATAGACCAAGATGGCCTCCAAGATCGCACAATATAGCTCCAAATGGCTCAAGACAGCCTGCAACATGCCTTGAGGACCCAAGATCAATGCAAGACGGCTTCAGGTGACCACGGAGCCTTCCAAGGACGCCTCCGAGAAGCTAAAACTATTCAATGTGGAACGTATTACCTTTTCGCCTCTCATGGGCCTCTTGGGAGTTTGGATGGCCCAAGACAGCCCCCACTTAGACCCAAGAGGACTCCAATACGACCCCAAGGGGCCATTTTGAGAGCTTCGACGGGAGGAGGTTCTAATCAGAGAACCCCACGTTGGCGCAAGGCCAAAAACGTTGAACAACATCAGGTGGTTGACAGATTTGGGCATCTCGAGGGGCGGGGGGGGGCATCCTTGGGAGGCGTTTGGGCCAAGACGGCTTCAGGCAGCTCAAGATTGTTTTCAAGGTCGCACAAGAAGATAGCCCAAGATTGGTAAACAAGAACATTCAACGCGCCTCCAAGAGGACCCAAGGCCGCTCCAACACGGCTTCACTGGTCACGGGGCCTCCCGAAGACGCACCCGAGAGGTCACCAACCCTTCAACAACAACATGAAAATCAATGATGTGTGCATTCCCGTCTTTTCGCTTCCACTGGATTTCTAAGGCAATAGCCCCAAGATGGTCTACGAGAGCTCCCAATAAGGGCCAAAGAGGAAGGCACCAAGACGGCCTCAATAGCGCACCAGAGCGCCCCCCAAAAGCCCCGGGAGGGCCCCGAGAGACGCTATTGAGCGCTCCGACAGAATGGGGGGGTGACCCACCGACCCCTTCTACCCGTGGCTCACCGGACGACCCCAGGAAGGCCCCTGGCTCCGCGAGAGGGTCTCAAAAGGCCCAAGAGAGCCCAGAAGGCGCACACCCCAAGTGGGCCCCACGATGGCCCCCCAAACCCAAGAAGCCTCCAAAAGACTCCCCGAGCGGAAAGCTCGCGAAGACCTTGATGGATGATCGCTGCCGTCGTCGTCGCCGTCGACGTTGCCAGAGAGACCTGATTCCTCCCTCCTCCTTCTCCTCGTCGTCGTCATTCTCCGCATCATCCCACCTCCTTATCCTCATCTTCGTCCGCTTCCTCCTCCTCCTCCTCCTCCGCCTCCCCCTCCTCCTTCATTCCCCCATCCTCCTTCTCCTCGCTAACCATTCACATCCCTCTCCTCCCCTTCCTCACAACTGGGATTCATCTCAAGTTGAGTGGAAACGTCTGATAGCTGCATTTGCCTCATCCTGCTCGCCCTCCACCACCTGCTCGGCCTCTTCCTCTTCATCCTCCTACCGCTTCTCTCTTCCTCATCCTCCCCCTCCTCATCCTGCTCCCTTATTCCTCCTCATCATCACCAGCATCATCATAATCCGCATCATCAAGCTGTTCATAATCATCATCATCATCATCATCATCATCATCATCATCATCAGCATCATCATCATCATCATCATCATCATCATCATCATCCTCATCCTCCTCATCATCACCATCATCATCATAATCAGCATCATCATCAAAATCATCATCAGCAGCATCTCTACCACCATCACCACCGGCAGCAGTGCAATCATCGTAATCAACTTCATCATCATCAGCATCATCAACATCAACAGCATCAGCATCATCATCATAATCATCATCATCATCAACATCGTCATCATCACCATCATGGTCATCACAAGCATCACCATCGACCGCATGATCATAATCAATACCAATTTGAGCAGCAGCACAATCATGTTCACCATCAAAAACAACAACCGTAGCATCATCAAAACCGTCATGCTTCGAAGAAGTAACGAAGCCTCATCCCCCCGCTTCTCTCTTCCTCCTTCGCTTCATCATCCTTGTCATTCGAAAGCCCGCGGAGTGAATATCTGTATATCTGTATGTCCGCATGCGTATATGTATATGTATTTATGTGTATATGTATATGTGTATACGTACGTACGTAGTTCACTCATGAACCGTATGCTGCTACACTCACCTGATCAGGGCAGCTCGCATTGGGTCGTTTCTTGATGAGCTGGTGGGGACTCGCGAAGCGTTAAGAGTTTGTTAACAGAGTGTGCGAGTCAATGTCTGGATATGCGCTTCTTGAAATCTCGCCTGGAGACAGTGATAAGGTCCCGCCTTGCCGTTGTATTGCCCCACGCTTCTCTTGCCTTTTCCAAAGTTTGTTAACTAAACAAATACCCCTCACCCTTCTGGACACACATTGATGCGCACAAGCCTGTCATCAATGGATACTCAATGGGCTGGCTCGGGGCTCTTTCCCCTCTGCTCACGGATCGGATATGGATCGTCTCCTTCCCCGCTGATGGCGAGCGCCGAATCGGGGGAGGGGCGAAGACGACAACCGCTTGAATTCCCAGAACAGGCACCTGCTTGCCTCCGGCAACTGGCTCGGCCACAACCTCTCGGCTACACGCCAGGGTGGCTCTTGGCAGGAGTGACCTTTGGTCCGCGGCTTACCGCTGATTGCACGCGGTGCAGGAGTAGCGGCCCGGGTGCCTGGGTATGGCCTCTGTGAGACCCCCGAAATCCGCGTACCAAAGGCCACCCCAGCGAAGGATCACTCCCCACACCCCCTGATGTCATGACTTTCCCTTACGTCGACCCAGGAACTGTCGACCCGTTCCCCGAGACCAGTTTTTCCTCCCGAGTCCTTCTGTTGACGGCCCCGGGGCCTGGCGGGGGCCTCCATATCCAGAGCCCGAAGATCTTTGGAAAGAAACGTCCGTAGTTGTTTTTCGAGACGCAGAGGGGTCAAGACTTAGTGGGCCCCGGAAACGGCAGGGCCGTTCTTTCACCGTTTTCGAAAAAACGTCTCATGAAAATGGAAGCAATATATAGAAGGACGACCGGAAACGGCGGAAAACGGCTCCAGGATTGGAACCGGAGCCAGAACTGGCAAGAAGGCAAAATCAGGCGTCGGCACTGGCAAGAAAACTGCAAAACGGAACCAGTAAAAAAACGGCCCCGTCGTTTCCAGGGCCCACGAAGGGTCAGGGTCCACGACGTGCAGCCGACACCTCTGCGGAAGCCCAGCCGGCGGCCGGCCCCCGGTACACCAGGACGGCGTCCCCCGCCACGAAGACGCGCCGCAGGTGCGAGGCGGGCACACCGGGCACGGGCAACGCCGTGCCCGCCAGGAGCACCTTCCAGAAATACAATGATCGTGCTGGGAGAAGGGGATTGGGAATATACAGGGCACGATTATGTAATCAGCACTTTCAACATACGCGATAATACGGATGATCTGATCATCTCTCACAACCTCGTCCCCTGGCGGGCACGGACAAGGCCGTGCCCGCCCGGGGCACCTATTACAAATATAACAGGAGCTCGATATCAATAAGCTTTCCACAAGAAGCCCAACCCTGAGACCCCAGGAAGTTCACTGATTTTTGGCGTGGGGACGTCACGCTTGATAGCGAAACCATCGAAACCAAAGAAACCCGGGGCACCCTGGATACCCCAGATCTTTTGTATACTAGTACCGTTCCAAGAAAATTCCCCGAAGGTTTCCAGAGGGAGCGACTCTGCGGAGCCCGACCAGGAATGACCACCAGTAAACTGCCAACTCTGCAGTGCGAAAACGCCCACGTCGTTCGAATTTCTTGGAACGCTTCCATACGGCGGCCGGACGGGGCTGGCGCGGGCACCCCGACAGGGTCAGGTCGCACCCCCCTGGGAACAGTTTTGGTATACAAAAACCACCCCCCAGGAGGGGTATTTTGTATACCGATAGCAAACCCAGGAGGGCCTGCGACACCCTCTCCCGCAACCCTGCTCGATGACCGCTCGAAGTCCCGTGGCATCCCCAGGCGCCATGGCCAGCACGATCTTGGCGTTGCAAGAACATGCGACGCATGACATGGGCCAGGCAGTCAAGAGGGGGGCAGCTTAGAGAGCGCGTCGGATCTCGGGCCCGCCCAAGCCCTTGAGATTTTAGGTATAGTGTATCGAAAATTCTGGCGGAGCTGGAGGCAAGCAGAGTGTTTCTTGGCATGTGCTTCCACCCGACAGATGTTGGGAGGAAGGGGTTGGGAAGATACAGGGCACGACAAATGTTTCAACCCATCAATCTCCAGAAACCTCTGCGAATCAATGCGGATGATCTCGCTACAGGACCGCGTGCGCCATCCCAAAGCCATACGGGATAACACGGATGACCCTGCTCATCTCTCCCGAGCCCCATCCTCCCCACCCGATGCTTCTCTTTCTGAGCCTTGTAGCCGAGGGTGGCCGTGCTGGCGTGCGCCCCGCCGATGGTGGCCGCGAGGAAGGCGCCCTGCCTGCGATGGGGGCCGAACCTCCCCAGACGTGCTCGCGCCGTACGGTCGGGACGTTGACCGAAGGAACCACAAGGAACGGGGCCCCTTTCGTCCTTAGGTCAAACTTCGATTCACCATCGGATTCCAGAGGGAAACCGAAGGCAAACTGTGAACCAGTTAAGGAGCACGGAGCCCCTCCCCTAACGCAAAGGGTTCCTTCCTCAGCGCCCCGACTGTAAAGCAAAATCATGACGGGAGAACATCGGACTTGTTGTCGGCCTCCGGGGGCCATGGGTCAGGGCGGGGGGCCGTCAACAAAAAACAAAAACTCGGGTTGAAACACCAGCCCCGGGGAAGGAGCGGTCGGGACTTCCACGGACCCCGCATTGAGACCAAAAAAAAAATGGCATCCCAGGTCTGGGTCAAATCTTCCTAAGGGCGAGCGATTACGGACTAAACATCTACGCAACGGGATCGAACTGGAATGTGGGGAATACTGGTTGAAACCAGTTTTCGACCACGTGTATACCAGCGCCGATGCTGAATTAAACCTCCCCGGAGGGTGCGAACGTATCCATGTCCCCGCCCTCGCGGCCTGACATCTGGGGCGCTGTCCCGTGGATGCGCAACCGCATGGATGCGTTCCGCGCGGGGCGACCGCGAGAAAGCGCCCCGTATTCATGGGGTCGCGGCCCCGCTGCCCGGCCCGCAAGGCCGTTCATGTGGATAAGTTTCCCGCCCACGACCTGCGGGAGAAGACCTCCACCCGCTCGCCCTTGCGAGCATCATTTCGCACGATACCCATCCCCACTGGCGTAGCCTTGGCCCTGCTAGCCGACTCACACCCACCTGGGTGGGGATCTGTGCCCGGCCCTTCGGGCTCCGCAGAGCCTATCCCTATCGAAGGGCGAGCTGGTGCGGCTGAGATGCCATGGCCCCAATGGGGATGGGGATAGCTTGCACCCCAAACGTTCGGCGTCTCGATTCGTTCGAAACACGGGTCCCCGACCTCTCGACCACTTCCCCGGGGCAGGTGCTCCATCCCGAGCTGCCTTTGACGGCCCCGAGGTCCGTAGAAGGGCCCCGAGAAACCGAAAACCATGAAAAAGCACGCCGTCTCATTTTTTCTCTCGAGACGCCGGCTGTCTGGGACGATGCTGTCCTCGCGCAGCGGGGGCCGGAGCTGGTCCAGCGTGACGCGCTGTCGCTTCTGGCCCCGGCTTAGCTCCACCGCGTAGCGGACGGACGGCGCGGTAGTGCGGCCCCTGCCGCGGTGGATCGACACGCCCACCACCCCGGGCACCCAGCGCATGTGCGTCCTGGAGAAGTACTCCACCCTCTGCCTCAAGGTGGGGCAAGTCTTTTATGCTGCGCAGCGAGATCGCCTGAAGGTTCGCTCGCTTCGTCGGCGTCGACCCGAACGCAACGGAAGTGGTGCACAGGAGCCCCTCCTGTGCGTGAACAGCAAGATGAAAGAGGGGGGGAGCGGAAGAACGGTAGTGCCCTGGCAAGCGAAAGCGGCAAGTGGTGTTGCGTGGAAACCCCTGGCGGCCCAAAAACCCAGCACCACCTGAGGTGGGAATGCGAACGAGAGGAGAAGGAGAAGAAAGGGGCCACGGCGCTGTGCGGAGACCCCCTGCGGCATCAAGATAAGACACATCGGCACAAACACGGTGTTCATCGGCAGCGCCCTGGATGAAGCTGCAGGCGTGGCTGCGGCAGGGTAGCCGCGGAGCGAACTGGGCACGAAGGCGGCGAGGAAGGAGGGACGGGCGGGAGAGGGCCGCGGACGGCCGGAGCGCCCTCAGAGCGCGAAGCACTTCGGGAAGTGCCGAAGGCAGGCTGATGAGACAGACCAGCAAATCACATCGAGGTTCGGAGCTCAGCGCGGGTTGCCGTGATCGGCGCTGGGGCCCCCCTCCACCGGCGCGCGAAGCGCGCCAGGAGCGGCGCCGCCAGGGGGGCCCATCAGTACGAGAAGATGCTATGATGCAATCGGCTCAGGATACGTTCCAGGAATTCTGAAGCATCTAGCGGCCTTCGTTTCTGCAGCAGCTGCGGAATACTAGGAAATCTAGGAAATCCCAGAAACCTGAAAAATCATGGAACGCATCATGATCATGGTGGTCCGAGAAATCCGTGCGGAGCTCCGAAGTGTATGATGCTTGTTATTACGATTCTTCTCGTTGGCATGCATTCTTCTCATTGAAATATGTAGTGTTCGCCTTACTCTTATTTTTCGTCTTATCCCTCAAACAATACTTGCACTTAGGAGTCCTCGCTTCTGCTCTGGGGAGCTGGGCTGGTGTGGCGGTTTGGCGGCTGTGTTGTCGCCGTCGCCACCCTGTCGCCGCCTCGTCGCCGCCCGTCCTCTCGGCCAGCGCGGCGGTCTGGCGGCTATGTTGTCGCCGTCACCGCTCCGTCGCCGCCTCGTCGCCGCCACACAGGCTCCTGCACATGAACTCATTTCTGCAAAAGGAATCTACCCCCCCCCCCCGGAAAATAACGACGACGAGACGCCGACGACGGACGACGAAAATGCACACTCGCCCATCCTAAGTATGAGTTCATACTATCCCAACCAGGCCGGTATCGCCCCCCCCCGCCATCCGTGTCAAATCATACAATGCGCGCGCACTTCTTCATCTTAAATAAGCAAGTTCCAATAATCCCTTGCAAGAAATACCACATCACGCGCGCCCATGTCAGAATCGTACCAAACACAATGTGTTTGCCAGCATTTCAGCGTAACAACCAATATAAAAAAACACGGTTTTGCAAACAAAACAAAAATTCAAATTTCCTGCCCGCGCGCTCAAGCTAAAATCAACCAACAACAATGATATTCTTATGAATTCTGCCCAATGCATCGATTTCATGTCACCGCGCGGTGCACTCGCGAAACTCCTGTCATGCGTCGTCGTCGTCGTCGGCGTTGTCAATCGTCGTCGTCGTCGCCAGCGTCGGCGTCGTCGTCGTCGGTGTTGTCGTCGTCTTCGTTGTCGTCGTCGTCGAAGTCGTTGGAGACGTCGTCGGTGTCGCCGTAGTCGTTGTCAGCGGCGGCGTCGTCGTCGTCGTCAACGTTGTCGCTGTCGTCGTCGGCGTCGGTGTCGTTGTCGAGTGCCATTTGGTACCCACCGTCACGGTCTTAAGAGGTCTTGCGGCCAAGTTGCGGGTGCGTGCCGTCGCGAGAATCCTCTGCGCAAAAAATAAAACGAAGTGCGCACGCGCGCGCCGTCGCGCGCGCATGCCGAAATCCTTCAAAAACCTTCGATTTCGGAAAGATTTCAAAATCGAGTGTCCAAAAACATACAAAACACACATGGTTCGCAACACGGCATTTCAACAAAAGCGTGCGCGCGCTCTTTCGTCGTCGTCGTCGTCGCCGTCCTCCCTCCTCCCTCGTCGTCGTCGTCGTCGTCGTCGTCGCCGTCGTCGTCCTCTGTCTTTCCTCGTCGTCGTCGTCGTCTTGGCGTCATCGTCGTTTCCGTCGTCGTCGTCGCCGTGGTCGTCCTTCCTCCCTCGTCGTCTTCGTCTGCGTTTCGTCTTTGTCCCTCCTAATTCGTCGCCGTCGTCGTGGTCGTCGTCGTCATCGTCGTCTTCCCTCCTCCCTCATCGTTGTCGTCGCCGGCGTCGCCGTCCTCCCTCTTTCGTCGTTCGCGTCGTCGCCATCCTCCCTCCTCCCTCGTCGTTGTCGTCGTTGCCGCCGTCGTCGTCCTCCCTCCTCCCTCGTCGTCGTCGTCGTCTGCGTTGGCGACGTCGTCGCCGTCGTCGTCGTCGTCGTCGTCGTCGTCGGCGTCGTCGTCGTCGTCGGCGTCGGCGTCGTCGTCGTTGTCACCGTCGTTGTCGTCGGCGTCGGCGTCGTCGTCGTCGTCGGTGTCGTCGTCGTCGTCGTTATCGGCGTCGTCGGAGTCGTTGGAGACGTCGGCGGCGTCGTCGTCGTTGTCGCTGTCGTCGTCGGCGGCAGTGTCGCTGCCAAACGCAATTTCGTACCCATTGTCACGGTCTTAAGAGGTTTGGTTGGCTGGGCGGGATCTTTGCGCGAGCAGTGGAATGGACAACTCACTGCGAACAGAAATTAATTATCGTTCCTAAAAACAGAATAGGATCTACCCCCCCCCAGCGTTATCGGTACCCCTTTCGGGTATGTAAATCATATATGATTCTGACCACATGTCCATCCGAAATATGAATTTACACTATCCCAGGCCGGCCGGTATCCCCCCCTGAGGTTCCCTTGTAAAAAACACTATGCGGTTCCTTTTTTTGCTCTAGCATAGCATTTTTTCACGAAGCCTTTGCAACAAATGGGACGAAGTGCGCACGCGCGCGTCGTCGCGCGCGTATGCCGAAATCCTTCAAAAACCTTCGGTGCTGGAAGGATTTCG
Organism: Prorocentrum cordatum; assembly: GCA_963575745.1. Taxonomy (NCBI): domain Eukaryota; class Dinophyceae; order Prorocentrales; family Prorocentraceae; genus Prorocentrum; species Prorocentrum cordatum. The sequence continues at coordinate 153,148 of CAUYUJ010016005.1, read as the reverse complement.
CAATCGAGTTTCCAAAACACATACAACAACAAAGGGTTTCGCAACACTGATTTGCTAAAAAAACTTCCGCGCGAACTCTTGCGAAATCTTATGAAAACCATAGGTTTTTCAAGACGAGACGAAGTGCGCACGCGCGCGTAGTCGCGGGCGTATGCCGAAAACCTTCAAAAACCATGATTTTCGGAAGGACTTCAAAATCGTGTGTCCAAAAAACCTACAAAAACCCAAGGTTTCGCAACAAGGATTTTCAACAAAAGCGTGCGCGCGCGCTCTTGCGTCGTCGTCGTCGTCGTCGTCGTCGCCGTCCTCCCTCCTCCCGCGTCGTCGTCGTCGTCGTCGTCGCCTACGTCGTTCTCTGTCTTTCCTCGTGTTCGTCGTCGTCGTCCTCTTTGGCGTCGTGGTCGTTTCCGTCGTCGTTGTCGCCGTGGTCGTCCTTCCTCTCGTCCCTCGTCGTCGTCGTCGTCGTCGTCGTCGTCGTCTCGTCGTCGTCCCTCCTATTTCGTCGCCGTCGTCGTCGTCGTCGTTGTCGTCGTTGTCTTCCCTCCTCCCTCGTCGTTGTCGTCGTCGGCGTCGCCGTCCTTCCTCCTTCTTCGTCGTTCGCGTCGTCGCCGTCCCCCCTCCTCCGTCGTCGTTGTCGTCGTTGTCGTCGCTGTCGCCGTCGTCGTCCTTCCTCCTCCTTCGTCGTCGTCTTCGTTGGCGTCGTCGTCGTCGTCTTCGTCGTCGTCGGCGTCGCTGTCGTCGCCGAAGTCGTCGGAGACGTCGTCGGTGTCGTCGTCGTCGTTGTCGTCGGTGTCGTCGTAGTCGGTCTTAAGAAATTTTGCAAACCAAGTTGCGGGGGTGTGGGTGGTTTGTTTGCGCGGGCAGTGGAGATAACGACTTCAAGTTCAGCAGAGTGGATTGCACGTCGTAGATTGCGCCACGAACGTGGCACAACACAGATGTTACCACATAGATGGTACACACATAGATGGCACCACAAATATTCTCTTTCTTCAAACAAGAATAGACTCTACCCCCCACCCGGAATTAACGATACACCTTTTTCGTTTTGTAATGTACATAGGATTCTGCCCCATCGCCCATCCGAAATATGAATTTATACTATCCCAGCCAAACCAGTATCACTCCCCCCCGCCAACCTCTGCAAAAAGTTGTATGCGCGCACGCTCGTTTATCAAAAACAACAAGTTGTCAAGAACCTCTTACAACAAACGGGACGAAGTGCACACGCGCGCGTCGTCGCGCGCGCATGTCGAAATCTATGAGGAACCTTCGCTTTCGGAAGAATTTCAAAATCGAGCTCCCCCAAAACAGAAAACAAACACAGGGTTTCGCAACACGGATTTCGGGAAACGCTTACACGCGCGCTCTTGAGGAATCTTCAGAAAACCATAGTTTCTCATGCTTTTCAAAAAATGCTACCAAACGGGCTTCGCGCGCGCATGCCAACATCGTTCGAGCGTCCTTGCGCGCGTGACGTCGCGAGAATCCTCTGCAACAAGAAGGACGGAGTGCACGCGCGCGCGTGGTCACGCGCGCATGCCGAAATCCTTCAGAAACCTTCGGTTTCGGAAAGATTTCAAAATCGAGTGCCCCAAAAACATACAAAAACCCAGGGTTTCGCAACATGGATGTTCAACAAAATGCAGCGCGCGCGCTCTTGCATCGTCGTCGCCGTCGTCGTCGCCGCCGTCCTCCCTCCTCCCTCGTCGTCGTCGTCGTCGTCGTCGCCGTCGTCGTCCTCTGTCCTTCCTCGTCGTCGTAACCATATTTGGCATCGTCGTCGTTTCCGTCGTCGTTGTCGCCGTGGTCGTCCTTCCTCCTCCCTCGTCGTCGTCGTCGTCCGTCGTCGGCGTCTCGTCGTCGTCCCTCCTATTTCGTCGCCGAAGTCGTTGTCGTCGTCGGCGTCGCCGTCCTCCCTCCTCCGTCGTTCGGGTCGTCGCCGTCCTCCCTCCGGCCTCGTCGTTGTCGTCGTTGTCGCCGTCGTCGTCCTCGCTCCTCCCTCGTTGTCGTCGTCGGCGTCGGCGACGTCGTCGCCGTCTTCGTCGTCGTCGGCGTCGCCGTCGTCGTGGTCGGCGTCGACGTCGTCGTCGTCTTCGTCGTCGGCGTCGTCGTCGCCGTCGTCGTCGTCGGCGTCGTCATCGTCGTCGTCGTCGTCAGCGTCGGCGTCGGCGTCGGCGTCGTCGGTGTCGCCGCCGTCGTCGTCGTCGTCGTCGTCGTCAACGTCGAAATCGTCGGAGGCGTCGTCGGTGTCGTCGTAGTCGTCGTCGGCGTAGTCGTCGTGGTCGTTGTCGTTGTCGCTGTCGTCGTCGCTATTATTGCCAAGTGCGATGTGGTAACCACCGGCACGGTCTTAAGATGTATTGCGAGTCAGTTGCGGGTGGGAGGGTGGAGTGTTTGCACAAGCAGTGGAGAGGGCAGCTTCAAGACAGTCAAAATGAATTGCACAACGCAGGTTGCACCACGTAACTTGCACTACATATTATGCAACACGCCAATTGCCCCACGAATGCTGCACAGCATAAATGGAAAACAACATAGATTCTCCTTTCCCCCTAAAAAAAATTATAGCACCCTCCTCCTCGACTTATCGACTCCCCGAGAACCTGTGCAAACACGTATGATTCTGACCCACTGCCCATCCTACCTTTGAGTCCATACTATCCCAGCCAGGCCAGTATCGGTCCCCCCTCGGTTCCCTGGCCAAAAAATATGCGGTGACATCGGCTGCTCTAAAATAGCACCGTGTTATGAATCCCTTCAAACAAAAATACCATGCGGGGCACATGCGCGAGGCCGCTGCGCGCGCATGTCGGACTCCTTCCAAACACCTTGTGTTTTCAACAAGACCAAAGTCCCGCTTCAAGAAAACCTATGAGGAACAAAAAAACGCTCGCACATCTGCCCGCACGCTCTTGCCGAATCCTTCACAAACCAATGGTTTTTTTTAACATTCCTGTCAAACCGGGCTTCTTGGGCAACTTTTGCGCGCGCGCCGATCTCATTCAACAGCGGTCGCGCGCCTGCCAGGGCCACAATCCCTTGTAAAAATCACCATGCGGGGCACATGCGCGCGGCCGCCGCGCGCGCAGGTCGAAATCCGTCCAAACACAGCGTGGCTTCAACAACTCCAAAGCCGAATTTCATGACACGGAGAAAAAACCGGCAAACAAATAAAAATTCTACCCGCTCGCTGTTCCCGAATCCTAACAAAAAAACAATGCCCAGCGGTCAGCGCCACCGCGGCCGCGTCAGTCGCGCCATACTAGCTGGCCGCTGCGCGCGCGAGCATGCGCGGGCTAGCGCGGCCGCAGAAACGCACCAGCGAACACCATGCACTCATCGCAATCGCCGTCGCATGGTTTTCTAAACCAAGATGCGAGTGGGTGGGTGGGGTGTTTGCGCGAGCAGTGGGGCTGACAAGTTCAATTCGGCAAGGTGACTTGCACCACATAGATTGCACCACACATGTTGCACCACATAAATTACACAAGATAGATTGCACCACATCGAATGCACCACATTTTGCACCACCTGGATTGAACAACGCAGACTGGACCACATAGATTGCACAACACAGGTGCACAACGCATACTGCACATGATAAATAGATGTTGCACAGCATTGGCTTCTCTGTCCGGGAAATTATGGAACTACCAACACCAACTGGGTTGACGGCCCTCCCTGGGATACAGCGGTTTACATTTGATTATGCCTTATGGTTCGTTTTGTACCATCCCAGGCAGGCCGGCACCACCACCCCCCCTCACCCCTGACAACTAACAACACGCGCGCACAATCGTTAATCAAAAACCATCAGTTTACCATAACCCCTTGCACTCAACTTGGATACAGTCCACACGCGCGAAACGTCTCGCGCGCTTGCCAGAATCATTCAAAAACCTTCGGTCTCGCACGGATTGCAAGATCGAGGTTTCCGAAAACAGATGCAAAAATGGTTGTGCAAACTGATTTCTCCCAAAAATGTGCGCGAGCGTTCTTGCAAATTCGTCAGGAACCATTGGTTACTTTTGTTTCAACCTTGTCGCCAAATTCGACCGAGCGGGCCTCTCGTGCGTGTCCAAATAGATCGAACGCCCTTTACGCGCTTGATGGGGGGTGCACGATCCGTGTCGAATAATACATTGCGAGCCACTCACGCCCGTGGGCCTCGCGCGCATGCCGAGATCCGCGTCATCGTCGTCGGCGTGGTCAGCATCTGCGCCGTCATTGGCCTCGCCGTTGTCATCGTCACCATCGTCACCAGCATCGCTACTATCCCATCGTGTTTGCCGTTGCCGACATCGGTCAGCGGTCAGCGCCACCGCGGCCGCGTCGGTCGCGTCTGACTAGCTGGCCGCTGTGCGCGCAAGCCTGAGCGCGCTAGCGCGACCGCAGCGATGCGCCAACCAGCGCCAGGCAGTCATCGCAATCGCCGCCGCGTTGGTTTTGCAAGCTGGTGGTTGGGTGGGATGACTGCGCGAGCAATGGAGTGGACAACTCACAGCGAAGAGACATGAACTGCACCACATAGATTGCACAACATAGATTGCTTTACGTAAATTGTATCACATGCCTTGCGCCGCATAAGCGGCACCTGGCAAATCACGACACACACACACACACATATATATATATTGCACATCGTAGGTTGCACACTATAGGTTGCACCCTGTAACTTGCACCACATAAATGTCACCACAAAAATTGCACCCCATATATTGCACCACAACGATGGCTCCAAATAGATAGCACGACACCGGTTGCTCGAAACACACTGTTCGGGGCCCGAGCTGCTAATAGATGTATTGACACTACACTATTCCCCGTATCCTAACATGGGACTGCTGTTGTTCCCGGTTTCCCTAGATGAGCTTCCTGTTATTACTCAGGCGCACCCCTTCTCCTCCTCCTCCCTCTCCTCCTTTTCCTCCCTCACACTAAGACTCAATCATACTCAGAATCACTCATACTCAGCCTCACTCTCGCACTCAGACTCACTCACACCCAGACTCAATCACAATCAGAGACACATACACACACACACACCCAGGCTCACTCACACTCACTCACAACCATACTCACTCACACTCAGAGCCTCGTTCGCGCCCAGGGAACGAGGATGTCTCAGGCGGGACGCTGGCTTCAGCACTCCCAAAAGGAAAGTAGCCAGGGGGTATATCACGGGCCCGTTCCCGTCCAGATTGCGGGGGTGTCTCAAACGGTTTGCATGTTCTGGTTTCAAAACCCGTCTGCAGTTAAAGCAGATTGTGGGATGTCTCAAGCGAGGCGCTTGCTTCTGCACCCAAAGGAGGGGCCGCCAGGGGGTACATCACGGACCCGTTCGCGTTCAGGATGTGGGGACGTCTTAAGCGGTTTGCCTTTCTTGGTGGCACACTCATCTGCGCTCGAGGCAGATTGCGAGGATGTCTCATGCAAGGCGCTGGCGTCAGCACTCACAAGGGGCAGCCGCCAGAGGGTATATAACGGGCCCGTTCGCGCCCAGGTTGTGGGGATGTCTCACGCGGTTTACTTGTTTTGGTGGCCAAACTCGTAAGCATTCAGAGCAGATTCTGGGGATGTCTCAGGCGAAGAGTTGGATTCAACACCACATGTGGGGCCGCCAGGGGGTATATCACGGACCCGTCCGCGCCCAGGCTGTAGGGATGCTTCAAATGGCTTGTTTGTTTTAGTGGCCAAGCTCGTCTACGCGTGAGGCAGACTGCGAGGATGGCTCAAACAAGGCGCTGGCTCCAGCACCCCGAGGGGGGCCGTCAGGGGGTAGACCACGGGCCCGTTCGCGCCCAGATTGTGGGGATGTCTCACGCGGTTTGCTTGTTTTGGTGGCCACACTCGTCTGCGTTCAGCGGAGATCGTGAGGATGCCTCAAGCGGGACGCTGGTTCCAGCACCCCACGGTGCCCACATTGTGGGGACGTCTCAAGCGGTTTGCTTGCGTCGGCCCCACAGGTTTGCCTTTGGACTCGTGTTGACTAAACGCCTCCGGACTTCACTCGCGCACTCACCTCCTCCGCCTCCTCCCCCACTTTCTGATTCAGACGCGTTCACACTCAGACTTGCTCATTAGCACATCTTCCTCATTCGCAATCACTCATCCAAGTCCGACCCAACCATACTCAGACTCACTCATACCCAGACTCTTTCATACTGAAACTCACTCACATTCAAACTCGCTCACTCTCAGGCTCGCTCACCCTTACACTTACTCACACTGGGACCTACTCACACTCAGCTTCACCAGCCCTCAGACCCACCCATACGCAAACTCAGTCGTACTTAGACCCACCCATACTCAGACTCACACCCACCATAGTCACACTCAGACGCACTCACACAAGACCTTGCTCACACCCACACTCGCTCACACTCAGACCCACTCACCCTCAGATTCACGCATACTTCGACTCACTCGAACTCAGACCCACTCATACTCATATTCATACTCGCCAAACTAACACTCAGACCAACTGGCACTCAGACTTACCCACACTCTGACTCACTCGCCCTCAGACTCAATCAGACACAGACTTACGCATACTCAGGCGTACTGTACCCACCCACACGAAAGCACAATCATTCCTGGGCTCACTCGGACTCAGGCGCACTCACACACAGATCACTCACGCTCAGATCAACTCACAGTCTTCTCTGTTTTGATTGTTCAATGCTCCCTCGCTCATCACCTGCTCCTGAACTATGCCCTCAAAAACCAGGAGGACGTCACTGAAATCGTCGCTGTCGTCGTCGTCGCGCCCGTCATCTGCGCGACAGACAGAGTTCCCCAGCGAGACTTGACAGGAGCATGATCTGCACATACGGGGATCTCCGCGTCGAGTAATTACTTTGACACCTCCAGACCTTCCTCCTCCCTCTCCGTTTTCTCTTCCTTCCTCTTGCGACTCTCACATCACCCTGATACTCACACTCAGACCACTCACACCCATCACGGGCCACTCACACTCACTCACAACCAGACCCAATCACACTTAGAGCCTCGTCCGCGCCCAGGGAACGAGGATGTCCCAGGCGGGGCGCTGGTTTCAGCACTTACACGGTGGGGGGGGGCGTCATGGAGTATATCACGGGCCCGCTCGCCTCCAGATTGTGGGGGTCTCACGCGGTGTGCCTGTCTTGGTGGCCAGAGGCGCCTGTGTTCACATCAGAATGTGAGGATGCCTCAACCGAGGCGCCGGCTTCAACACCCGAGGGGGGCGCCAGAAGATACGGGCCCGGTCGCGTCCAGATTGTGGGGGTGTCTTAAGCGGTTTGCTTGCGTTGGTTGCCAAGCTCGTCTGCGTGCAGAGCAGATTGTGGGGATGTCTCAGGCAACGCGTTGGTTTCAACACCCCGATGGGGTGCCGCCGCAGGGTATATCACGAACCCGTCCGCCGCCAGGGGGTATACCACAGGCCCGCCCGCGTCAAAACCGTGAGGATGTCTCACGCGGTTTGATTGTTTTTATGGCCAGAGTCGTCTGCGTCCAGAGTAGACTGTGAGGATGTCTCAATCAAAGCGCTGGACTCAGCAACCCAAGCGGGGGCCGCCAGGGGGTATCTCACGGACCCGTTCGTGCCCAGGTTGTGGGGATGTCTCAAGCGGCTTGCCTGGTTGGGTGGCCAGACTTGTCTGCGCTCGCAGTAGATCGCGAGAATATCTCATGCGAGGCGCTGGTATCAACAACCCAAAGGGTGGCCGCCAGGGAGGATATCACGGGCCCGTTCACGCCCAGGTTGTGGAGGATGTCTCAAACGGTTTACCTGCTTCTGCCCGCCACCAAAGCATGTCTCTTTTGGCAGTCCACTGCTAATCGCAATATAGCACGCGTGGAACTTAAGCACCCCATGGGGGGAGCCGCCAGGGTGGGGACACTCCAGGAGTCGCGCTCACATTGTGGCGATGTGTCAGGCGGTTTGCCCGTCTCTCCCCCCGCTGACTTCTCTTTGAACTTGTGTGCTCCTCACTCATTCACTCGCTCACTCACTCACTCACTCACTCACTCACTCATTCACTCACTCACTCCTCCTCATCCTCCAACTCCAACTCCACCTCCTCCTCCTCCTCCACCTCCTCCTCCTCCTCCTCCCCCATGTTCCTCCCCTCCTCCTCCTCCTCCTCCTCCTCCTCCTCCTCATCCTCCTCTTCCCGTTCATGTTTCTCGCTCGTAGTCGTACGATCGCTTTCACGTCCTGCAGTGCTCATCAACCCTTCCTTTTCAGCCAAACCCATGCATCAAATACTGACTCACCAAGACAATGGAGACCAGTCGACAAGAAATCCAACCATGAGACCCCAGGGCGTCCATTGATTTTTTGGCGTGGGAACGTCATGCTTCCCATAGCAAAACCATCGAACCCAAGGAAACCAGGGCACCCTGGAGGCAAGCAGGGTGTTTCTTGGCATGGGCCCCCACTGTATTCAGGCTCACAAATACTCAGAATCGCTCGCACTTGGACTCACCCATACTCGTACTCGCACAAGCTCAGTCTCACCAGCAACCAGACTAACTCGCACTCAGACTCAGCTCGGTTCAGACTCGCCAGCCCTCAGACTCGCTCATACTCATACTACCTCGTACCCAAACTCACTCATATTCACATTCGCATTCATAACGCTCGCACTCGGACACACTCATACTCAGGCACACTCGCATTCAAACCCATTCGCATTCATATTCGCTCGCAACCAGACTCAATCATACCCAGGTCCGCTCGCACCCCGACTCTCTCACACCCAAATAACTCACAACCAGACTCGTTCGCTCTAATGCTCACGCGAAGGTGGCTCCCACGATGCAGCTGGCGCGGCATCTGGGCACCCAAAATGCCAGCAGGCGCCGCGAGTATCACGACAAAGAGCGGGAGTAGCAACGCCATGCGCGCTCGCTTGAGCTACCGCAATGAAAACGGCAAGAGGAATCCCCCTCTCGTCTCTCCTGGAAAATGTCCATTGGAGGAGGACGTCACTTAAGTCGCCGCAACCGTCGTCGACGTCGCGCCCGTTGTCCACGCGGACCCGCTCTCGCACCCAGATGCTCGCAGACAGAGTCCCTCAGCGTGACGTGACAGGTGCAATGGTATGCACATATGGGGATCTCCGCGTCGAGTACTTGACGTGTGTCTTCTTAGTCGTCCTCAATGCCTGTCGGAATAGGCCGCGAAGACGTCCCGCGGCTGCCCCGCCTCGCCGCCCGGCACGGCAAGCGCCGCCTGCGCGGCCTCGGTGCTGAGGCGGTGAGCCACGGCGCCAGGCCCCAGGCTGCCCGACGGGTCGACCAGGCTCAGGGCGGAGCGCCGGGCCTGCAGCAGCGCGGCCTCGATGCGGTCGTCCAGCTCGTCCTCGTCCACCTCCTCGGGCGGCAGAAGAAGAAGAAGAAGAAGACGAAGCCAGGACGAGAGTAACATCGGGCGAGGATAGATCGAGAATTTCTGAGATCCTGCGGCTCTGGAAGATGTCTCGGGCGCCACGGCCTTCTCAGAGCGTTCCGGCACGCTCTGGGAGCGTTCAAGAACGATCTTCAACGGGTTCATCCTCGTCTTAGCCCCGCCCGAAAGAACCACCCTAATACGGCGGTCGGGAACTTTTGCTGAGCGTGTCGCGCCAGCGGCCTTCGGCGACATGCCATGCCATACGACCTCAGAGCACTTCGCTCGGCTCCACGGGGCGGGATGCGAGGAAAGGCTCGGGACATTGACGCTCGGGAACTGGGCCGAGGATAGCGTGTCGCTCCGAAGCGTGGTGGGCCAGAACCAGCGGCGCGACACGCTAAGCCAAAGATCCCAACCGTAGGCACCCCGACGGACGAAGCTGCTTGGTAAACGCACCCAAGGAATCGAGCCGGGCAGGGCGCTGCGAAGTAAACGCCCAGAGCTGCTTAGTATAAGCGCCAGTTATTGGGCGTCGGGGCGTTGTTTCCTCTCTCGACTCCTGCTCGCTCAGCCAGTGCCTCATGCGCCGGGCCAGCTCCTCCAAGAGAGAACAAACGACGGCGTGAACAGAAACTTTCAGATGTCCGCGCAGAGTTCTTGGACCTCCTCTCTGTCGCGCGGAGCGCGCCAGGGGCGGCACCGGAGACGCTGCCAGGGGGGTCCCTGCGCCGATCGAAGAAATCGGCGCGGACCTCCGAAAGCCTATGCTTATGCCTGTTCGTTCTCCTTCGAGCCTCGTCCCCCGAGCCGCCCGAGGCCCGCGACGGGGTGTGCGACATGGAGCCGCCCGAGACCCGCGACCACTTCCGCAGCAGGCCGCTGCCGCGGCGCCTGGCGGCTGGCGAGTGTGCGCCGAGCGGGTCCACCACGGAGGCGCTGGGACTCAGGACCTCCTGCACCTTGTCCATGTCCACCTCCCAGACGATGTGCGTCTTGCCACCATCGGCTTTAAGCGAAACGCTCCCGTGCTCCAGGTCTGGCTGGTTGCCCTGCTGCAGCTGCTGCTGCTGCCTCCGCTTCTCGATGGTATACTTGGCCTGGATGCCGCCCAGCATGCTCACGTGCCCCGTCGCACTCACCCGGCTCATGGCGTAGAGGCGCGCGCAGGCGCAGGCCAGCACGCAGAGCCCAGCCAGCGCGACGCAGGCCACGATGAGCGCCAGCTGTGCGCCGCAGCCCAGAGAGGTGTCCCGTCCCAGCGGGCACAGGAGGTCAAAGGAGCACTGGACAAACTGTTCGCACTCCCGGGCCGCTGCCAGCATGGGTCCGACGCCGGCGCGCTCGCAGGTCGACTGCACGCCCACGGAGCAGAAGACGTCCCGGGCCTCCGTGCCCTGACCGCACGTAGCGCTGCAGGAGCCCCACGCTCCAGCGATCCATGATTTCAGCGGCATCTCGTACTCCGGGATCACCACGGGCTCCCCGATGGTCTCGAGCCGCAGGCCACCTGGTACTGGCTCGCCAGCGCTGTCCAGCACGGACGTGAGACTACCCACGAAGCCGCCGGCCAAGGAACTCCATATGTCGTAGGCCGCCTGCTCCTCGCCGCCAGCCGCCCCCTCGACAACGACGGTGACGACGATATCGAACTCATCTGCCTGCGAGATGTCCTGAGAGCCGCCTGTCAAGCGCCGGCTGCTTACCGGAAAAATGTCCACCAGGAAGTCGAGGGTGCCGAGGGTCGCCTCGATGGCGGCCTCGATCTCGGCCTGGTGCTCCGTGGCCCACTCGTAACCGTTCGAGGCGGACAACCGCATGATCACCTCCGCCACTGACAGGGTCGTCGCCTGCGTACCCGAGGGGACGCACCGCCCAGTGACGTCCCACGCGCCGCCCCGGCACGCCGCAACCCCGGTCATTACGTAGCCGTCTCCGCACTGCACGTCGCAGGCGCTGCCATCGGGGGTCCCAGCGCACGTGCCCGTGTCGGGTGCGTGTAGCACTGATGGGGCGTCGTAGCACTTCAGGGTTTGCGTGGTCGTCGGTGTGGTCGTCACCGTCGACCCCATCGTGCTGAGCGTAGCGGTCGCGATGGGATCGAGGGTGGTGCTCGACTGCAGGCCGTACGTGGTGGAATAAGTGCGGCCAACTGTCGTGGTCTCAGTGGAGGCGCTCGCGTCTGGGTCCAGGATCGTGGTCCCTCCCAGCGCCGTGCTGGTTGCTGCCGTGACCGACACCGGCGTATCAGTCAGTGAGGTCACCGTCTCAGTTGTCTGGTCCACGGGCTCTGTGCCCAGCTCCTGCGTCGTGCTGGCCCTGGTGGTCGTGATGAAAACATTCGAATCAGGAGTGGGAGCAGGGGTTGCTACTGGAGCAGACGTAGGACTAGGCGTCATCTCGGTGGTCGTCGGAGCGGGAGTAGGTACAGGAGTCATCGCGGTGGTCGTAAAAGGACCGTTTGTGGGAGCAGGAGTCACTTCAGTGCTGATGAAAGTGGTCGTGGTGGGAGCGTTGGTGGGAGCGCTGGTGGGAGCGCTGGTGGGAGCGTTGGTGGGAGCAGGTGTCATCGCAGTGCTAATGACAGTGGTCGTGGCGCTCCCGCAGCAGGCGGTGACCTGCGCGTCCATCTTGGCCAGGGTATATTTTACCTCGTCGTCGTCCAGCAGCCAGAACCAATCAGATCCTGTATTTGGAGCGAAGCTCATCGTGCACCTCAGAGAAGCCCCCCAGAAACTAATTATGCAGAAGCGCTTTCTGATGAGGATCCCGATCCCGGCCCACAGGACCGCCACGTCGATCTGACAGCTACGGTGCCCGAGCCAGCAGCTAGACTGAGTTTCCTCCTGGGGCACTACCAACTCGGGGGGGGGGGGCCGGACCGCGAGATCTGCTGGCTGCGGGGCTCCAGATCACCAAAACTACAAGCTTGGAGGGATCTGGACCGCTGGAGCTGCCTACTGCGGAAGGACCGCTCCATCTACCCCTTGGGGGGGGCGGGGCAGAGCTCCCGAAATCTTCCCTGGGAGCAGTTCTTCGCGCCGATGTACGTGTAGATTCTCCTGGAGCCCAAGAATAGCCCCCCGAGGCCAAAGTCTGCGAAAGACTGACAGATTCAACAAATGATACATGTCGGACAACCCTTCGGGTGATCATGAGGGGGGGGCGGGACCGCCCGATCACCTGCCGGGGGGGCCGGGAGGACCGACCCCAGATCTGCTGCACCGTCCTTGAGCCCCTCGTCAACTGCCAATCCCGAGCATGGGCCCACGACCTGGCACGGCCGCCCCGAAGCGCGGGGCACTCCGTGGACTGGCGGCCCAACCCGTCGCGCCGATGCTGGCCGGTCGAGGCATCGGCGAACCGCGATCCACTGCAGCAGTGCAGCATCCCTCAGAGCAGGCCGTTGCAGAAAAATCGTGACTGTGGGCTCTTCGTCGGTTTCGGCCTCTGGAGGCCGTCTCTGGGGGGGGGGACAGGACTGCAACACAAAACAGCTGAGGCGGAAAAGCCGGCCCTGGGGGGAGGGTCGAGATCCCTGGGGGGCCGAGGTCACAAAAAACTTCGACGTCGGAGGAGAGGGATGGCGACAAGAGAAGATCCCCACCGGGAGCCCTGCGTCGGCCGGAGGGTCAGCTTGGGGGTGGCTGGTGCTGCTCTCTTCTTGCGCGGGGCCTCGTTGCGCCAGGACATCGAAAGGGGGGAAAGCTCGGCCCCTCGCCCGAGAAGCAGCGCGTGCGACAGCTGGGCCGACCGGCCCAGAACTGGCCGACTCTGCAGAGATCTCCCACATGGAGTCCGAGAAGGTGGGGTCGGAGGATCGCGCCGTATCGCCGATACGTCGACGATGTATCGGCGACGTCGGGTATGCCTCGGCGACGTCGGCGTGAATAACATCGGGCTCCAAATCGAGCCGCATCGGCAATGCATCGGCGATGCGGCGCGATCCTCCGACCCCATCCACCTGGAGTCCATCTGGGAGGCCTGGACTCTCTCGGGGGAGCCCTGGTCGTGCCGTCGTCGACCTGCTTCGGGGGGCACGCTCTGACTTCCGCTGGCTTCCGCCACACTTCCGCTGGCGGGGCCGCCCTCTTTCTGCTCCCGCTGGCTGCCGCGGACTTGGGTGTGGATCCATGGGGCTGGTAAATCAAGGGGGGGGGGGGGAAGGCGCACTTCTTGGACCCGACAGGCCCCCTTTTGAGCCCTCAAAGTCCCCTTTTCTGCAGCCCTCGCTTACCCCCCATTGACCACCCCCCCCATTACTTACATACTGGACCCCCAATTTCGGCCTCTTGGGGCGCTTGCCGGGCCTCGGGGCCGTCAAACATCAACTCGAGATGGAAAGCTGGTCCCGGGGGGATGGGTCGAGGCCTTTGGGGGCTCGCGTTACGAAACAAATCATGCTGTCGAGGGTCTGGGAAGGCTCAGAAGGTCGCCGACCTTCTGAGAAGCTTCCTGAGCCTCCTGCGGAGCCACAGAGAGGCTCATTTGAGGCCCAGAGGGCTCCTGAGAAGTCCCGCCGCCTCCTTGAGAAGGCCTGCCATACCCTCGCTTCCCCCCTCGGCGCGCCGCCGAGACAGCTCATAGAGGAACGAGCAAAACCAAAACTGTTGGAGGTCCGCGCGGATTTCTTGGATCGGGGCTGGACCCCCCTCTGATTACCTGGCGCGCGGAGCGCGCCCAGGGCGGCGCTACAGGTGCTGCCAGTGAGGCCCCAGCGTCGATCGAAAAAATCCGCGCGGACCTCCGAAAGTTGGTTCATGCCATTCTCTTGTTCTTCGAGATCGAGGCCCTCGTCCCCTCGTCAAAGCTGCGCACGGGTCGTTGGAGGCGGACACGAAGACGCCAGCCGCGAAGCCACCAGCCTTGGGGAAACCCCGAAGTACCGATACAGCTACTCCACGGCCCTCTCCAGGGGTGCGTTCTGACGAGAATTTCGAAGCGAATCCAGCGTTGGCGACGAGGGCCTCCCAGGAAGCCGAAAAAAGGAAAAAACGGGCGAAGAGTGGGAGCTCGGGTATCTTTTCCTCTTCCGAAGCCTGACACAAAGCCGTGGCGCACTCGGCCATGGCGGCGGCGTCCCAGGTGCACTGGCTGCGCCAGCTGCAGAAGGGCCTGTCGGCTGTGCCGTCCGACACCGCCTCGGTAGTGCCTGCCCCGCATGTGGCCTGCCCGTCGGGAGATCCTGCCAGGCTTCCCCCCCTAAGACGAAGGGAGAACCGAGACAAAATTGGACCGGTGTAAATCAGCAATCTCTGAGAATTGGCGGGCTTGGATGCTGCATCGGGCGCCGCGGCCGTTTCAGAGCGTTCTCTGGAACGCTGTGAGAGCGTTCGGGAACGCTCCGGGCCGGATTGATCTTGATTCTAAGATCGTCCGACCCCCCGCGTGCGAGGACCCTGAGATCTGGACGTTGCAATGTTTGCGTTGTTTTCACACTAGGCGTTTTCGCTCGGTTCTGGGCCCTGGGGCCCTGGGGCCATCACAGATCGATCCCGCTGAAAATGCATCAGAAAGATGGGGTCTGGGGATCCGGTCGTGATGGTCTGCTGTGATTCATTTGTTTCGGAACTTCGGGTCTCAGGGCAGCAGCAGCAGGAGGAAAGCAAAGCAAAAAGAGGAGCAGGAGAAAGCAAACGAAAAGGAGGCAGGGCAGAAGGAGGAGGAGGAGGAGGAGATGACGCGGGGCGGCGTGGTGACCGGGGAGGGTGTGCAGGGACGTCGAGAAGATGAGGGTGCACAAGCTGAGACATCAATCGCATAAAAACCACGGGTTGAAGGCGAAGGCCATCACAGCAGAGGCGGAGAGAGCGAAGGAAGGGCTTGGGGCACCTCCAGGGCCCAGATTCGCAGACATCAGCCCATCTCCCGAAACGGCGACCACGGCACCCCCACCGTGGTGAACATCGACCAGAATTTCGGTCAAGAGGCACCTGCTTGTTGGTAGCCAGGAGAACTCTCCGCAATAACAAAATATCTGGCGAATGAAAACCAGGAAACAGACATGAGAGAGGACAGCTGCCGCCGTTATCATCAGAATTTCCACCACCGTCGCCAGCATCATCATCATCATCATCATCATCATCATCATCATCATCATCATCATCATCATCAACATCATCAGCAGCATCATCATCAGCAGCAGTATCAGCACCATCATCATCATCATTATCATCATCATCAGCATCATCATCATCATCATTATCAGCATCACCATCATCACAATCCTCATCATCACTATCATCGTCATAACCATCAGTCTCATCAACCTCCTCATCATCACCATGATCATACTAATCATCATCAACGTCATCGTCGTCATTATCGTACGACTCGGAATCCCAATCATAACCAGAAGCATCATCATCAGCGCCACCAGCATCACCATCATCTGTATCACCATCATCAGCATCGTAATCATCATCAGCAGCATCCGCATCAGCACAATCGTCATCATCATCATCACCATCATCACCACCACCATCATCATCATCATCATCATCATCATGATCATGATCATCATCATCATCATCATCATCAACATCATCAGCATCATCATCATCGTCATCACCGTCATCACCATCATCGTCATCATCATCAAGGTGCCGACTCTATCTTTGCCTTTGCACTGCCAGCTGCGCGTGCATTTGCAGTGAGAAGCGAGGATGGAAGAAACGCAGGAAAGAAGGAAGGAGGGAAACATTATGGGGAGAGGAAAGAGGGACAGACGACAGACGAGAGACGAGATATGGAAGGACTCGGGGAGCGGAAGCGAAGAGGTAGAGGACCGGCGGGAAAGGGAAGGGGCAGCGGCAAGAGGGCTGGTCCTCCGTCAAACAGATACTGCTCAGTGGTCGTCGTGAAGCCGATCTGCGCCACCTCCTCTGGAAGCACTAGAAGTCTCCAGTGGTCTGATGAGGTTCCCGGATGTACTCCGAAGCTTCCAAATGTCCAAACGACGTCCACCAACCTCGACCCTAGATCCGTTGGAATGACGAGCCCCTGGCGGAACCTGACAGAAACGGGGTCTGGATCCACCTGGCTTCTCCTGGGCCGTTCTTCTCTACAGCCGCAAGGCCTGGGGAAGGCACCGAAAGCCAGGAACAGGCGAAAAACCTCCACGACCCCCTCCCTGCCTTCGTGTGGAGACACCTCCTGCCCCCCAGACCCCCGACGTCGCAAATTTTCCCCAGCGTGGACCCCATAGATTTGGACCCTTTCCCAGGGACCGGTCTTTCATGCCACATCGCTTTGTTGACGGCTCGAGGCCCAGCGAGGGCCCCAAGGGGCCGACAATCACCAAACACCTCCCGTCGTGATTTTCGTCACGACGCACAAGGGATCTGGGCCCCCTCGGGTCTCCGGTGCTGGCGTGGCCACGTTGCCGAGGCGGACACGTTGCCTCCGGCGCGGCGGCGAGCCTGCGGCGGCGGGCGGCGCTAGCAGGCCCTCGCACGCGCACACGGCGGCGTCCGAGTGCAGATCGTCGCAGGTGGCCTCGTCGAACGTGTTGGCGGCGCACTGGTCGCTCTGGACCGCCATGAAGCACGCGGAGCCGTGGAGCTCGCACCGACGGGAAGGGGGGGAGGAGGAGGAGGAAGAGGAGGAGGAGGTCATAACTGGTGGAGTCCTGCCGAGGGTACCCCGTGACTGGGGATTCGAGGAAAACCAGTCTCCAAAAAATGAAGAGCTCTGAGTCGGATCACTTCGAATCCACCCTGACCGTCATCTCGCCAGCGCGCTCCGCAAAGCGGCACTGGCCCGTCCTGCACCCCCCCATTTCGGCACGCAGCCAGGTGGGGGCAGGCTCCAAAGGCGCGGGGCATCACCCGACAGCAAGACCCCTGCCGCGACCTCCCCGCCCACGCCCTTTGCTTCTGCCTTTGGAACCAGCTTTCGGCCCAGGTGCAAAGATTAAAAGGGGTCCCGGGAAGGGGGCCTGGCAGAGGAACTGAAGCGGACGTAAACCCCGCAGGGGCCCTCAAAACATCATCGGACAGAACTCCTCTCGCCACTATTTCTCTAAAACGAGTGGAGGGGGCTCAAGGCCGTCAAGGTACCCATTGGAATCAACAGGATCGACGCGCCTAGATTGTGAACCTCCTCACCCCAGTGCTGTTTCAGAGCGTCGCGGATCTCTTCGATCATGCGCAGGGCACAAGGGCCATCAGACGCCCCCTGCGAAGGTTCCGGGGCGAGCGCCATAAAGGATCGGGGAGCCACCTCTGGGCCTCCAGGGCTGAGCTCTCGGCTGCACTTAACGCTGGCGTATCCTGGCGGCGTCAGCAGTGAGCGCGTCTCCAGATGCAGCCGCGCGCTGGGCGAGGGCAGCAGCTCGGGACTGGCGGCGCTCAAGTGCGGCAGCGCCCATGTCACGGATGAGGGAGCGGAAGGAGTCGTGCTCATGGAGCGAGACAGAGGACAAGGGGGGAGGCACAGGAAACGAGCAACTAGCGCAGCACGGGGTTACCTCCAGACAGCCCTAGAGGCCGCCAAGAAGTCCCGAGAGAGCCTCAACAGGCCCTGCAAGAAGGCCCAAAGAAGCACACATCGTCCATTTTTCTTAGGAAAACGTACGTGTGTCGCATCAGCGACTTTGAGATTTCACAACGTTCAAAATCCCCAAAAGGCCCTCGATTTCGCACCAACGCGGCCCAACATGCCCCCACGATGAGCCCAAGACGGCTCCGGAGCGCTGCAAGACAGTCCAAAAGGACCCTCAAGACGGCTCCAAAGGCTCCCAGAAGACCCCAACAACGGTACTCCGAACTGCCTGGCCCTTTCCCGCGAGATCCCTCACGAGACCGCCAGCAGGGCCCCAAGAAGCTCCCAAACGCCCCAAAATACAGGCCCAAGAAGTCCCCAAGAGGCTCCCAAGAGGCCTCCCAAGAAACCCCAGGACGTCTCCTAGAGATCCGTCTGGTCGACGACCCAATTTCGTCTGAACAGGTCCCTAAGAAACCATCGACAAGCCTCCTCCTCCTCCTCATCGTCCGCTTATGCGACAATATCGGCCGGCGGAATGGGCGAAGCGATTAATAAGACGGCGACCACAATCACGACGGCGAGGGAAAGAAGGAGGAGACCGAGGAGGGGCATGAGCCAGAGAAACGACAGGAAACAATAAAGAAAGGCGCGGCATTTATTTATGAACTCACCGCAGCACCACTACCGATGATGATACGGCCAAAAACGCATATGCCTCAAGTACGCGATGGGGGGACTCTCCCTCCTTCAGCTCATCTTGGTTACCAACATAGACATCAACATTAACAGCTTCATCATCATCAGCAGCATCATCAGCATCATCGTCATCATCATCACCATCAGCATCATCATCCTCACCAGCATCATCATCGCCACCACCACCACCATCATCATCATTATCATCATCATACCTCCTCCGCTATCTCATCTTCAACATCCTGAAGTATAAGCCTTCTCTTCTCGTCAGCACCATTAGCGTCGTCATCCTCACCAGCATCACCATCATCAGCATCGTCATCATCATCATTCGCATCACCGTCTTCATCATCATCATCATCATCATCATCATCATCATCATCATCATCATTGCCAGCAACATCATCATCAGCATGTGCACCATCATCAGCAGCGGCATCATCATCCTCATCCTCATTATCATCAGCATAAGCAGCATCATCAGCACCATCATCATTATAATCAGCATCCTCATAACACCATCAGCATCAATACTTACGTCGTGAACACCAGCATCCTCATCAGCATCAGCAGCATCATCATCAGCACCACCATCATCATCATAATCAGAACCAGCAGCACCATCATCAGCATCTGCATCTTCATCCTCACCAACATCAACATCATCAGCACCGCCATCATCATCATCAACAACAGCATCATCATCGTCATCATCAGCATCATCATCATGACCATCATCATCATTACCGGCATCGTCATCGCCATCGTCATCGTCACCATCATCATCACCAGCATCATGATCATGCCTCATTGCGTTCATCCTCCGACCTCCTCCATTCTCGTCCTGTTCATCATGCTCGCCCTTGTCGTGCTCATCCTCCTCCTGCTCATTCCTCCTCCTCCTCCTCCTCCTCCTCCTCCTCCATCCCGTTTCCTTATTCATTATACAGGCCCCCCTTCGTCGGCCCAGCTAGACGTGTCGGCAAGGCAGGCCTGGCGTGTCGCCTGGGCCTTCCTCACCAACTCTGGCCCCGAGACAGGAGTTCCCATGGAGCGCGGCTCCTTCCAGAATACAGCCGGCAACATGACCAAGACAGTTGAAGAGGTCTGGGCCAGCTTCCCAGAAACTTCTGAGAACAAACCTTGGCCCAAATATTTTGCTTCCGCTGGACAGGGCGAACGTGATGAAGAAACTGGCCCAGCTTTCCGGCAAGCTGAATAAGCCGCGCAGATTCGTTGAAAAGAAACTTCCAACGGCTACAAGGACAGAGGGAGGCACGGTATTATACAGTGGGTTACTGGGCTCAACGCCGCGCACACCCGTCATGAAACGCTTGAAAGTTAGGAGGCGTGGAGGATGGTGAGCGGTACGTTTTGAAAACTCGCTTCAGCGCCGCGCACATGCGTCGACATGTTGCAACAGCTGCAATGATGGAAGGCGGTACGTTCTCCAAGCGGGGCTCTCGCCGTAGCGAGGCGCACACTCGCCTTACAAGCTTACACCACTTACCAAGATGGTCAACGGCTCCCGTAGCTCTCGCTCGAGACTTCATCGCAATAAACGGCCAGCCGCTTGAACAGATGCAGAAGCTGCACGGTAGGGAGCCCGAACCCTTTTCAGAGTGGGCCTATCGATTCCGACTTTGTCCAACGGGGGGATCGGTTCTTTTCAAAACTGGGGTTTGGGCTGGAGACCTCGTTCAAGGGCACAGCTTCTCGCGTTCTTGGTAATTCGGTAGAGAAGATTAGAAGGCAAGTCTATTTCAAACCAGGGCGTTCGCCTGGATGGCAGGCCCACAGTGTGAATGAAGGGGCGCTTCTTGCAATGAAGCGGAACGCTAATAGGGAATCATGGGGAGGGGACTGGGGACGGGAGGGTGTACTGCAACATCGTTGATGCATCCGGGGTTCCCTCCACCTGCTTAGGGGACGACCTCTGAGTGGAGAGGCACCCGTGCGCTCGAGGCCAGCGAGACTCGGTCGCATTCTCACGTGACGGTCCTGCTCCTCCTCCTCCTCCTCCTTCCCCCAGGAGGGGGGCACATGGCAGGCGGCAAGGCAGGCCCACCTTCTTCTCTCGGCGAAGGCAGTGAGGGCAGAGAAGGGAGGGGGCAGCACCACTGGGCACAGCTCCAGCGAGCGCCCGCGGCCCAAGCGCCGTCGACCAGGTACGGGCACCTGCCGCCGAACCCGTCCTGGGGGAGGGCGCTGTGTCGTCTACCGGACTACCGCCACTCGTTTTTGTCACTCCGGTTATTCGGGAACATGCACAAACTTTCGGAGCTCCGCGCGGGTTTCTTGATCTGCGCTGGGCCCCCTCCCTGGCGCGCGGAGTGCGCCAGGGGCGGCGTCAGAGACACGGGGGGCCCAACACCGATCTAAGAAGTCCGTGCGGAACTCCGAGAAGTTACGTATCATACAGTTTCTGACATTATATGCGCTTCTTGTTGTTCGTATTACGACACTGGTCATCACTATCATCATGCGGATGTGTGTGATCGTCAGTGGTGCTGGTGTGCTTCTTATTCGTTTTCTTGTTCTTAAAACGTATGTAAGTGCTAGTCTGATAATGAACCGCATAACTACCAATATGTTTGTATGTTGTTCGCACGACTCGTCTTTATTTTCTGATGCCAGCCTGGTCCATTCCCCACTCTCCAGCTCTCTGGAGACGCGCGCTGGCGCGCCCGCGCCGCGCACGGGGGCCGCTGCTGGCACCCCGCCGAACCCGTCCCCGGGGAAGGGCGCGCCGCGCGGTCTCGCTGAGCGCGGGGCGCGGAGGGGCACACCGCGGTCGGGAACCTTCTGCTTGTTGAGACGCGGCGGCGGCATCCAGGAGACACGCTGCGCCCTTTGCGAGCGGATGGCGTGTCGCTCCGCTCCGCGGGGGCGGGAGGCTCGGAAGAGCTGGGGACGCTGCCGCTCACAAACGGGGGCGTGCGGTGAGCGTGCGGCGCCGAATCGGGGACCTTACCGACCCGGGCAAATCCACACCGGGGACAGTCGGGCTCTGCATGATCCTGCGAGGTCCTGCAGAATTCTGCAGGATCCTGCACGCAAGCCCGGGTCAGTGCGCCCCTGGCTCTGCAGGATCCTGCAAGATCCGGCGCCCTGGCTGACCCGCGCTTGCACTGACCCCCGTCTCTCAAGACTCCCGACCGAAGCGAGGTCGGCCAGCTGGGCGGGCCGCGCGACGCGCTCAGCCAAACTTCCTGACCACAGTACTCCGCGCCCCCCTTGGAGGCGCTCGTTTCGAGTCGAGCCCATAGCACGGCCATCGCATGGTATGTTGTTGCCCGGGTGGCATGGCCAGACGCAGTCAAGTACCGAGCGTATACTAGAAGACGACTGAGCGCGCATTGTCCAAAGCCGACAGCGGCCGCTGCCGGGCAGGCGGCCTTCTGTCTTAAGTGGGCAACGTCCGCGACGACCCCTACAGCGAGTCCTGTTCAACATGGGCAACAACTGCTGTCGGTCTTCGGGCCCGTTCTGTCCATAATTACCCATTTCGATCGTGCCGCATCCAGGCCCGCGCCCGTAGACGAACCGCAGTGCCCGGGCGCGAGCCCCCCCGGTCCCTGGGCGGCGCACCAGCTGCGGACTCCGCCGCCGCGACTGCCGAGGCCAAAGGCCACGCCCCCGAAGGCCACCCCGGACAGCCGCGCCTGCGCTGCACAGCGCCGCCATCCATGCCGTCCGCAGCGGCTCGCGCAGCGTCGCTCCCAGCACCCGCTGGCAGCGTCGGCCCTCCAGGCTCCCCTCAGCGGGCTCCGCCGCTCCAGCCGCCGCCGCGTAGCCGATGGAGGGGGGGATCCGTGCGAGTGGAGATCACAGGGTTCCTCCCCTGCTGCACCGCATCCACCTGCTTAGGTATTGCCTCTCGGGCCAGGCCGCCTGGCGCGCTCCCGCCGCGCCGTATCAAGAGCCAAGTTTACGGAGAGAGAGAGAGAGAGAGAGACGTTCAAACAGAGGGCCAGCAGGAAGATAAAAGGGTCAGGCCAGAAACTACACGTGGGGGGTGGATAGAGCCGCCGTTGGGAAAACGCCATGTTGTGAAAGCGGCTTGGGGACCACAACGCAGCGGGCGCATGCCCGCCAAAGTAGCGGCCGCAACACACGCTCGAGGAGCCACAAATAGACCTCACCGGCAGACTCGCTACATGATTTGGCAGGGTGGGGGACCTACCACCCCCACAAGTTCACAAGGTTGGAGGGCGAGGGGGTTCAGGGTGGGAGCTTTTGGGGAGGGGGCAGTTTGCAGAACGCACGCCAAATATATGTTTCAAGTCGAGCGACCGTGAAATGCGCTCTCTCGGAGACCTTGCGAGCGAGGGAGGGAGAGAAGAACGAGTGGGGTCGAAGATCGAAGGTTTGGGACGCTTTGCACTTTTTGTCGTCATCTGGGGGCCTTCGGGAAGCGCTCCCAGGCGGCGCTCCCAGGCGCTAACAGCAGACGCTCCCAGGCGCTCCCAAGCGCTCCCAGACCGCTCCCAGACTCTGGAGACCTCTGGGGGCCTCCAGGAGGAGACCCTGGAGACTCCCCAGACTGGAGAGGGCGTGTGAGCGGGGCAGCCACTGAGCAACTGACACCAGTCATGGTCAGGCATATCCCAGGCTGTGAGCCCTGGGGTCTGCAGGGCCTCGCCAAGAGACGAATAATCGGTAAGCGTCTTTTGGCGCTCCGCCCTGGGCACCGTGCAGGGGGCTCACGGACCGACGATCCAGCTCAGCTCGAGAGGATTTGGTTCTTCACTGCGCTGCAGTCTGATTACGACGTCGGATCTCGGGGTCTGCCAAGACCCTCTCGGGCGCCCTGGGACAAGCACCAGGAAAACACAGCGGATGGCCTCTCTGAAATTGTGCATCACTGGCCGCGTTTCGCCCCCTCCTGGGGCCGAAAAGGAAGCAGCACAGGCGGCGGGAAGCTCGGGCGACAGAGCGGGCTAACAGATCGAAGCCCCACGCGCCGAGGAAGAATCGGGGCGAAGGGCTGCACCAGTGCACGCTCGCATCGCAGAGCTTTTTCTTCACAGCCCCAACGAGGTCGCCTGAAGGTGCAGTGCACGCTCGAAGCCCACAGTGTGGACGCAACGCAAGAGTGCAGTGCAGGGCCCGTGGACGTCCACGAGGGAGCGATGGCATCGGGCCGATGAAACCAGGATCTGCAGCCAAGGAACGGGCCGAAGGCGCAAGAGCGCAGGCGTTATTGCCGGTGACTGTGACCGCATTCCAGAACTCCGACTTCTTGCCTTTTCAATGCGGTACCGACCTCTCTACCCCTTCACGGGGGCAGACCTCCCAGCCTGGAGCGTCTCCTGACGGTCCCGGGAAGAGGCCCCCTGGAGGCCAGAAGCGGCAAAAAGCCATTACCGTCATGAACTCCGACGTCGCGATTTGTTCACAGCGTAGACCCCCCGAAGGCCTGGACCCATCAATTCCCTCGGACTGGCTTTTCTCGAGCAGGGGATCGAGTGCAGAGTTGATGTACCCCAAATTCGATTGTCTACGAATCTCTGGGGAAAATGCACAGAACGCTCCGTAGATCTACGAGCCTTCCACGAAATCGTCATGGAGTCGACGGGAAATTCAGACCCTGGAGCAAATCAACTCTGCAGTCGATGCCCTACTCGGCATTCTCGTCCCGAGCCGTTCTTCGACGGCCCCGGGGGCTCGGCAGAGGGCGCCCCCGAGGCCGAGAGCGGCCACGACTCTTCCGTGGCGACCCCACTCCGAGACGCGAGGTCCGGGGCGCCCCCGAGGCCGAAGCTGGGCAGACACCTCCCGTCGCGCCCTGGCCCGCCACGCAGAGGAGGCCCGGGGGCGCACGCCTGGCAGGGCCGCAGGGGGGCCTCCGCGCCTGGCCCGACCGAGCCCCACCAGTGGGGGGGACCACGGGTGCGGGTGCCGCTGCTCCCCCGGGCCTCTCTCCCGGTGGGTGCGCTCTGACCAGGCTCTCGAGGCGAGCCCGGCCGTGGCGACGAGGGCCTCCCAGGAGGCCCACAACCGCGAAAACGATAGATGGGCATGGGTATCGGCACCTTTTTTTCTCCTGTGAGCGACACTAGGCCCGAGCTTCAAAATACCCTAGATACCCAGGGCCGCGCCGTCAGCGTGGCCTTGGGCCCGCCCCCCCCCCGCGGCGTCCTCCTCGCCGTTGCAGGGCTCCGCCGCGAGGGCCGAGCTGCCAGACAGGCCGCAGCCCTGGCGCGCCGAAGCATCGACGGAGAGGGGGAGGGAGGGAGGCGGAGGGCGACGCCAGGAAGGTTCGAGGGTCGGGGCGTTCGGCACGTTTGGGGGACCGCGTCTGGGCTGGAGGCTTCCTCCTCCGGGGACCTCCAGAAGGCTCCGACCTCAGCGAAAACCGTTGAGTACCCCTACAGGGGGAAGAGGTCGCTCTTTTGAGCTCGGAGGACCTGCCGATGTCCTGCGGCGGAGGACGTCTCCACTTTCACACCCAGGAGCTCTGGTACAGCCCGAGCATTTTCAGTCCCGAGTGGATTCATGCAGCAGAGCTCGAGACAAAGGGCCCACCCAGCGTGTGGTTGCCCCAAGCCGCGCAACTGGCCTCCCAGGGAAAGGGGGTGAGAAACGAAGTCGACGTTCCAAGGGATCTCCTGACCGAATGCAAACGGATGGAGCGGGTCCCCCCCCACACACACACACACACACACACACACACACACACACACACACACACACACACACACACACACACACACACACACACACACACATGCATTCATGCATGCATGCATGCATGCATGCATGCATGCATGCATGCATGCATGCATGCATGCATACATACATACATACATACATACATACATACATACATACATACATACATACATACATACATACATACACACACATACATATACACACCTTTATGTAAATGTATATATTTCCACACACACACACACTCCAACATCGACGTGACGGCACCGTCGCGATGCACCAAGCTGTGTGCGATGTCTTTCCGTTTGGGTCGCCGTCGCTGGTCTCCCCCTTTCCTCGGCACCTCCTCGAGCGACCCAGCCAGAGACAAATCGAACAAAGCCTCTTCCCCTTGATCCTTTCCCTGCGCCAGGGGGGGAGGCCCAAGGGGTTCGACATCCCCCCACCCAGGCCCAGGGGGTCCGAGGTGTCGTGAGCCCCCCCTGTCCGACCAAGACGGCCCAAGAGAGCCCCAAGAAGCAGCAAGACTGGGAAAACACATCGAGTCGAGAGGAATGTCCTTGATCCCTTCCCCGCTGGGGGGTGGGCGGTCCCGAGGAAGGATCGCTGGGGGCGGTCCCCGGGGCGGGGGGCTCAGGGGGTTCTCGATGCCAGCAGGGCCCCCCTCGCGAGGGCTCGCGAGCGTCGTCGTCGTCGCCGTCGTCGTCGCCGTCGTCCCCCGTCAGGGTCGGCGGCACCAGCCGCAAGGCCTTTGAATATTTAAAGATATCCTTCAGCTACGACTTGACGGCACCATCGTGACGCGCAAGCCGTGTCACGATTATGCGAAATACCACCTGGCGGTAGGTAAACAAAAACAAGCCAGGCGCGCGAATAAGAAAATGTCTCTTGCTTGGGACGAATCGCAGGGGGACACCCGCCAGGTGGAAACGCACCACGGCGGTGCCGCTGATTGGCGCCGACACCTGGCCGCCAGAGACAGGGCGACAGGCGCGGCATCGCCTCCGCAACAGCGAGGCGCGCGGGCAAAAATTGCCACGGACTGGGGGGCAGGGGGAGGAGGCGGGAGGGAGGGGAGGCAGATGCAAGGGCCTTCGCCGTCGCTGCCGTTGCCCTCCACACCGCCGCAACCGTTTCCCTGCTCTGCTCGCGGGGTCTCCCTGCGGTGCTGCTAGGTAGCCAGTCCAAAAAAGTAAGCTACGCGGCCCGCGAGCAAGGTGGGCATTCCTAGGACAAGTCAAACTGGCGTTTAGCACCAACCACACGCCATGGGAAAAAAACACGACGGCGACCATTCGTGAAAACGCAGGCAGGACGAGCAGACGAAGCCAGATCCCCAATGAAAGCTCGATTCTTGAGCGGCGCGCGCTCACGAGCCAAATGCAACAGGCAGCGCGCATTGCAGGGCCCGCGGGCAAACGAGGTTCCTTGCTCTTGGGACAGCGCACATCTTCACATGCGCAACGCTCACACATGCTCTGCGCTACACTTGGCGGGCGTGCTCCCCCTTGGAAGCAGCGCGTCCCTCATGTCGGTTGTCCTCATCCGCGGTGCGGTTGCACCCCGAGCCCTGTCGCGTGTGACTTAAAAAATCGTTTCGCGCCTCGCGGGATCTATTCATCATATTTGGGGGGTATGATCTATTAACCAGAAGCAGACATTAGCAGATGGGTGGACTGGATAGGGGGCAGTCACATGCAAAAAAAGAAACACCGAAGCGGATGCACGCGGAAGAGGCCGAAACGATCATGCAATGCAGTGCAAGGGTAGGTGGCGTAAACTCGCGCGAACAAGCCTAGCTTGTGGATGTCGCTGCTCGACTGTAAGGGCGCAGAGCGGTAAAACGGCAGAAACACCAATGTGGCGGATGCAGAGCTGTACTCCCTGCCAGCGGCACCAGGTGCACGTGCAAGAAAATCCACAAGAATGCCCGGCATGCACTGCAAGACTGGTCGCCCCGGAAAGCTGGGCGCGGCCAAGAGAAAGCAGGCGCTGGCCCTGAAACCTGCGCTGGACGGAGCTCAGGCGTGGGCCGCACCAAAGAGGGGGTGGCCCAACAACCGCAGGAGAAAGATAGAGACCGGCCGGCCCCCCTGAAGTTAGGGCCAACCCTATGGCTGGGTCAGGCGTGCGAAAGGCGCCAGCGAAAGCCAGCCATGCCAACAGAAATGCACGCGCCCAGCCTATGGTGACACACACACACACGCAAACAACAAAAAAACGATCATGCACAACACACACATGCACAGTAAATCATCTTCCGACCCTTCCCGCGGAATGGCCAGACATCCTCCTCACCCCCCCCTTCTCCTCCCTCCTTCCTCCTGATCATACTCCCCTCCTCCTCCTGGCCCTCCTCCTGCCCCTCATGCCACTCTTTCTCCTGCTGCCCCTCGTGCCCGTCCTCCTTTATTGTTTTTCCTTATTAATAACGCCTCCCTGTCGCACCCCAGAGCCATTCGGAAGGGCGGGCCGGGCGTTTCGCCCAGAGTTCCATTGCTTCTCATGGAAAACGTACGAGAAGTTGTGTTTCGGAGCCATTTAGGATTGACAGGGCGCAACAGTTATGTACGTTGACTCGCTGTGTTGAAGTCCCAGGAATAGTGTTCTGGCACAGTTCAGGATCTCTAGGACGCAACAGTCAGGCTGACTCGTGGCGTTGAAGTCCTGAAATGGTGTGTTGGTGCGCTTCAGGATTTTCACACGATTGTCCTCCACTGGGTCACTTGCCTCAGTGGAAATGAACCCTTGTAGGGACCTGTGAAGAGGGAGCTTGGAGGGAGGGTGTATTCCAACATCGTTGATGAGTCTGGGGTTTGCACTGGACCTCCTCCTCCTCCCCCTCCTCCTCCTCATCCTCCCTCTGCCTCCACCTCCTGCCCTTTCTCCTTCCTTGCTCCACCTGATTACTCGTCCTCCTCCCCCGCTCCGTCTTTGCCTCCTACTCCTTCTGCTCCTTACATTCCCTCTCATCCCCCTCCCATTCACCCTCCTCCTTCCTCTTGCTCCCCCTCCTCGCCCTCAGGACCTCCCTCCTCCTCCCCCTTGAGGGGTACACAGGACGAGCAGCGGTATCGGTATTCCTTCCTCTACGAATCAACGACGGCGACGACGACAGCGATGACGACGACGAACAAGAGCATCGACGGGCAGCGGCTTTGGGGGTGCCAAAACTTTGTGACAGACCGCGCGGTGACCTCGAGATCCCAAAAGACCTCACCGCACGGGCCATCACCGCACAATCTTGGGACCGTGGAGGCCCCAATCGCCCAAAACCGTGCGGTGTCCCCGAATCCCCACTCACTCACCTTGCGGTGTGGTCACCACACTGTTTGGGGGCCTCAGATGTCTTTCCCGCGGCGGCGGCCGGCGCAAAGAGCGTGTGTGGTCCTGGGTGTCATGCTGCGGGGGGGTACTCCTCTTCTGCAGATCCTGGGGCCCGTTGAGGACTCCGGGAGCCCGAAAACGGCGAAACAATCTCAGGACCCGGTTTCCTCAGGACCCGCTTCGACGTCGCCGACGACGACGACGACGACGGCGACGACGACGACGATGAGCACGACGACGAGCTTCGACGTTAGGCAGGGACCGACCGTCCTGGCACCCCTGTAGGCCTACCACGACATTCTCGTAGAGCAAAAGGAAATTCCCAGAACAAGGGCAACATTCTTACAACATGAGAGCGATGCATTGAAGCAAGACTGCATCGGCCAGAAACGTTAGAAAAACATGTCGTGCAAAGCACAAAACAGACATCAAGCGTCTCGATTTCTTCGAGACATTCGCTCCCGATCTCTCGACCACTTCCCTGGGACCAGCCTGTCATCCAAAGCCGTTTATTTTTACGGTCCCGAGGCCCGGTGAAGGGCCCCGAGAAGCCGAAAACTATAAAAAAACCTAAATTTCGATGATCTTCCAACCATCCTGTGTTGAATCCTCATTTTGAAGAGACAGCGCCCCGCGTCTCACCTCCCGCTCCCCCTCCTCCCTCCTCCCTCATCTCATACATGCCTATGCCCTCCGCGTGCCAATTTCGGCGCACCCCTCACACGCTTCGCGGCCCCATAGGGAGCTCCACGGCTACATTCGCATGCCTGGTCCACGCCATCTTGGCGCACCGCTCCCACGTCTCGTGGCCCCCTAGGGAGCTCCACCTAAGGCCCCAGCGGCTGCGTTCGCGGCGCATCCCTCATGCGTCTCTTCGCTCTATAAGGAGCTCCACATAAAGTGCCAGTGGCTGCGTTCGTATGCCTGGTCCAGACCGTTTCGGCACATCCCTCTCACGATTCGTGGCCCCCCAGGGAGCTCCACCTGAGGCCCTAGTAGCTGAGTTCGCATGCGTTCTCAAGACCATTCTAGCGCACCCATCACACGTCTCGTGGCCCCATAGAAACCTCCACCGAAAGCCCCAATGACTGCGTTCGCATGCCTTCTCCACACCGTTCCGGCGCATCCATCACACGCTTCGTGGCTCCATAGGGAGCTCCACCTAAGGCGTCAATGGCTGCGTTCGCATACCTTCTCCACACCGTTTCTGCGTACCCCTCACGCGTTTCGCGGCCCCATAGGCAGCTTCGCCTAAGGCCCTAGTGGCTGCGCCCGAATGCCTTCTCCACACTACTTCAGCGCACCGCTCACACGATTCGTGGCCCCATAGGGAGCTCCATCTGAGGCCCTGGTGGTTGCGCACGCATGCCTTCTCCACACCGTTTCGGAGCACCCTTCACACGTTTTGTGGCATCATATGGAGCTCCACCTAGGGCCCTAGTGGCTGTGTTCGTACACCTTCTCCACACCATTTCGGCGTACCCATCACACGCTTCGCGGCCCCACAGGGGGCTCCACCGAGGTCCCCAGTTCCAGGAATCGCATGCGGGATCGCGCCAATTTCGGCCCATCCTTCAAACGTTTCGGGGCCCCATAGGGAGCTCCACCTAAGGCCCCAGTTCCAGGACTCGCACGTGTGATCGCGCACATTTCGGCACACCCCTCACGCGTTGCCCTGGCCCCATTGGGAGCTCCACCGAAGGCACCAGTGGCAGGAATCGCATACGCGACCGCGCCTATTTCGGCACACTCATCGCACGTTTTGTAGCCTCATCGGGAGCTCCACCTAAGGCCCCGTCGCATGCTGCCCCCCAGGGCCGCGCCGACAAACGCGCAGATCAACCGTAACGGGTCACATCCAGATGTAAGCCGTTACGGCCAACCTCTGCGACCCCATAAGCAACACCGCTCCGTCCTTCCCACGCACCCTTTTGTTAGCCCCTTCCCGTGGTTTCCACCTGTCTTGCGGTGCACGCAGCTGCACATGGTGGGGTTCTTCGCCACCATTTCGAGACGCCAGATGTCTGGGAAGCTTCTTAGAACATTCTCTGGTGGGCCTATAAGCAAAAATGACGCTTCGCCACTGCTTGCTGGACGCCCGACATGGGTACGGAACAAGTTGGCATCATGCCCAACAACAAATGCTGTCCAAAACCAACTGCGACCACTGCTGGAAAGCGGCCTTCTGTCTCAAATGGACAACGCCCGCGGCGACCCCAGTGGAAATGCTGTCGGTGTCTTTGTACACATTCTTTTCGAACCCATTTTCGGAGGTTGCTCAATAGGCGCCCCTGGCCTAAGGTGCCCCCAGCTTGTCGCTCTATTTTGAAGCCCCTGTGCCTCCGGGGGGCCTCTCTGGGGGGCTCCTTGATGAGGGTCCCCCCTGGCCTCGTGAGGTGTGCTCTGAATGCCGTCGGGGCATGTTTGGAAATCCTGAGGGCATCTTGGCCCAGGTGGACTTCTAGCAACATGGGGAAAACTAAAGGTACCGATACCGCTGCTCCTCAGACCTCGTTTCTGACCAGATTCTCGAGGCAAATCCAGCGGTGGCGACGAGGGCCTCCCAGGAGGCCCAACACATGGGAAGCCCAGGGAAGGGTAGCGGTGTCAGCACCCTTTTCCTCCTCTGGACTTCGGGCAGCACCCGACATCCCGGTCGTCCCGATGCTCGACCTCAGCACGGGCGGCGGCGGCCGCCAGCGGCGGCGGCCCGGCGCAGAGAGCGCGGTGGCGTGGTCCGGGCGTCCTGCTGCAGAAGGGCGGTGGCCTGCGACGGCCGCAGCAGGAGGCCCGCCTGGGGGGGGGGTCCCGTTCGGGGCATCTTGTCGGGGCGGGCGGGGGGGTCCAGAGGGGCGGGACTGCAGAAGGCTCGGAAGGCCCAGGGCCTCCTGAGAAGTGTTCTAAGCCTTTCCCGAAGACACAGGAACCTTCTCACAAGGCCGGGGGGCTTCTGAGGAGCCCCGCCACCTTCTGAGAAGACCTTTTCCGTCTCACTTCCCACCCTTCGCTCACCGCCAATCTTTCCGGGGCCTACATTTTTTGTCGGTGATGATCTCGGACCGAGGGCAGCGCAGGTTCACAATCGGTGACGATCCACTCAACCAGTCGCCAGAGAGCTGCGTGCGGAGACCTGGAGCACAGAATGGGGAGATACGAATTAATCCTAGCACTGTGTCTTCGGGGGCTGCAGACTGCACCCTATGTCTTTTGACAACGACTTCAGTGGGACATTGGTGGCCAAGCCATTGCTCCAAACTCGGTGCGGGCACCTTCTGGAAGAGGCGCAGGCTCCCATGAAAGATGAACGCCGATCGGATGGAACAGGCCCATTCCCAGAGCCGTCTGCTGTTTTCAGAACTGCATCGCGGGGGGAAGGATTTACGGATTGCTGGGGGTCGACGGACCGCGCGGCGACTTCGAGATTCCAAGGGACGTCACAGCACGGTCCATCACCGAACGGACTTGGGACCCTGGAGGCCCCAGTCGCCCGAGACGTCCTCGGAGAACGGCCCGAGTCCCACAACCATGCGATGACCCCGAATCACACTGACCCACCACGCGGTGTGGTCAACAGACCACGCTATCGGTGCCGATGTTGGGCATCGTCCATCTTGGTCATCGTCAACTCGTGGATCATTCTCGCAAATCCGCCGACCCTGTCGGCGTGTGCGAGGGGCTTGTCTGTTCGAGCCGTCGTCTCCGTCAGTCGTCGTCTCCGTCGTCCCCTTTCCCTACACCCTCCTCCTCCAGCCTGTCAGCGAGAGAAAAACCTAGCCATGTCGTAATCAAGTCGAAAGGAAGCCCCTTCCCTGTAATCCCTTCCACGCCAGGGGGGGAGGTTCTCTGGGGGGGGGGAGCCCAGGGGGGGTCGCCACCCAGATACGCTTCCCCCCCCGGGGCTGGGGGGACAGATACGCATCCCCCCCGGGGGCCCCAGGGCCGCCAAAATTACCAAGGCAAGCCAAGAGTGCCCCAAGAGGCCCCCGAGACGGTCCAAAAAGGCCCCCAATCACCAAACGATCGGTCCAAAACGCCTTCACGCTCTCCAGACTGCCCAGGAAACCTCCCCAGGACCCCGAGAGGTCTCCAAGACCACTCACGAGAGGGCCCCAAGAGACAACTTGTATTGATTTGTTGTAGGTGTTTGAAAGATTTGGGCGTTCTCGCGTTTCCTCTCCCTGCCGCTCCAGGACGGCCCAAGAGGCCCTCAAGATCGCCCCAAGACGGCCCAAAAGGCTTACAAGAGCGCTCCAAAAAAAGCCCAAGAGGACCCCAAGACAGCCCAAAACGCCTCCAACACGGCCCAAGAAGCCCCCAAGACGGCTCCAAGAGCGTACCCAAACGGGGGACCCGAACGGACATTTCAAGCCCTCGGCCCCCAGAAGTTCCAAGGAGGCACCAAGAGGTTCCCAAGACGCCCCAAGGGGGCCAACAAGGGGCCTACAAGAGGTCCACAAGAGGCCCCAAGGAAGACCGAGGCTCCCAAAAGGCCCCCCAGAGGCTCCCACGAGACCTCACAATCCCCTGAGGCCCCCCATAGCTTTCCCAAGACACCCCAAGAAGCATCCCTGAGGACTCTGGCCCACGTCAGCATCGTCGTCGTCGTCGTCGCCGCCGCCGCCGCAGTCGGTGTCGTCCCCCTTCAGGGTCGGCGGCACCGGCCGTA
This sequence comes from Prorocentrum cordatum, assembly GCA_963575745.1. Taxonomy (NCBI): domain Eukaryota; class Dinophyceae; order Prorocentrales; family Prorocentraceae; genus Prorocentrum; species Prorocentrum cordatum. The sequence goes on along the minus strand of CAUYUJ010016005.1, from coordinate 119,912 downwards.
AGGCCTTCGCAATAGGCAACGGCACGGGAAGGTGGGTGTTTTTTTCGGGGGGGGGGGGGGGCGGTGGCGGCGCGGGTGCCCCAGGTGTCACGAAGGGTCGAGAGCAGCGCAAGGAAAGGGGGGGAGGACGATGGCCTCTCCCTCCCCCTCCTCCTGCTCCTCCTCCTCATCCTCCTCCTTCTCATCCGCCTCCTCTTCATCCTCCTCCTCCTCCTTCTCCTGTTCCCCCTCCTCCTCCTCCTCCTCCTCCTCCTCCTCCTCCTCCTCCTCCTCCTGCAGATTCGTCACGCGAAGGCCAGCCTGCACTGGGCGAATCAGCACGCGAAGCCTTGGCTTGTGCATCGGGCATCGGAGTGCTGAGGATGCTGGTTGGTCTTGTTTGGAGTTATGAAAGGTTTTCGTCGCCATGCTTGAGGGGAAACGTTGGGGGAGACTTTGCTCAGGAGGGTACATTGACAAGGAATCGGCGATACATCGCCGACGAATGGGCAATTAACCACAATAGCGAATCCGCACTTTCCTGAGCAGGGTGGGCCATCGGGCCCCTATCGGCTATGAATGGGCGACTCGGGGCCGATGCACTCCCCCTGAACCTACCCCCCCGTCACATGCCGTGATTTCCGTCGTTATGCCGATCGTACCGACGCGAAGAACTCGCAGTTCAGGCCATAACGCGGGCCTCTGGCGGCCGTTCGGGACGATCTGGGCACCCCCAGAACAGCCTCGGCGAGGCGCAGCCACTGTAAGGCATCCCGAGGCTGGAAAACCACGGCGAGCCGGCGAAACGATCCAAAAGCCTCGAACCCCGATGCCGTTCGCTTCCCACCAACGTCGCCCCTTCCTCCTCCACCTCGAACTCCTCCACTTCGTCCTCCTCCTCCTCCTCCTCCTCCTCCACTTCGTCCTCCTCCTCCTCCTCCTCCTCCTCCTCCTCCTCCTCCTCCTCTGGATCCCGAATCCTTCCCCGCCATGGCCACTCCGATCGTGCCGAGGGGCCGCTGCCCCGAGGGGGCCACCGCGCCCAGCGCCAGCACGGCCAGGGCGCGGCCCGCCGGAGCCATCGCTCTGCTGCGGGCGAGCTGGCGCGGCCACTGGCCGATGTAGGCGGCGCCCCCGCGGCGGGAGCCGCTGGCTCTACGGCGGGGGGTCTGAGGATGATGAGCACGAAGATGACGAGGGTGATGATGACGCCAGGGATGATGATGATGATGATGATGATGATGGATAGTTTTGATGGAAGATAGTGGATGCTGATGATGATGATGATGATGATGATGGTGATGATGATGATGATGATGATGATGATGATGATGATGGACAGTGATGGATGTTGATGATGATGGATGCTGATGGCTGTTGATATTGTTGATGATGAAGATGATGATGGTGATGAGGATGGTGATGGTGATGAGGATGGTGATGGTGATGAGGATGGTGATGGTGATGATCACGATGATGGTGAGGAAGATGCTGATGCGGATGCTGATGATGATAACGATGATGAGCTTAGGATATGAAACGATGATGGCGATGATGATGGTGATGCTGATGATGATGATGATGATGCTCATGATGATGATGATGAGGAGGAGGAGGATGAGGATGAGGATGAGGATGATGATGATGATGATGATGATGATGATGATGATGATGATGATGGTGGTGTATATGATGGTGTTGATAATGACGGCGGTGATGGTGAGGACGGGGGTGAGGAGGCGGAATAAGACCATGCTGAGGATTTTGATGCAGAAGGTGAGGATGATGATGAGTATGGGGATGAGGGTGATGTTGATGAAAAACATGCACATGGTGGTGATCGTGATGGTGTAGACTACAAAGATGTTGGTATTGAGGGTGGTGACGATCATAACGATGATGCTGATGATGGAAATGATGGCGATGACGACTGTGATGATACTTACGATGATGCTGCTGCTGATGATGATAATCATGACAGGCCCCCTTCATGTTTCAGTGCCTCTGGAGAGCCTCGGACACATCTCGCAAGCAGGCAACATCGCACTGAAAGCGTAACAACAGATGGCGAAGAGATCGGAATGCTCGAAATGATCGGTAAGCAAGTGGTCAACGCGGGGAGTGGGCATGGTGCGCAGGGAAGGGATGTCGAAGCGTGAGAGCAGGGCAATGTACATCTTGGACTGGACGTCGTCACTGCCGCCATCAAGCTGCGGGCAGAGGCTAGAGAGAGCGGGTGTAACTTTATCAAGGGAGAGAAGCATATTAAGCTGTCCATCCAACCATTTCACTCAGCACACGAAGGCGTTCTTTGTCAACCTGCACCCACGCGTGGTGCTGGATTAGAAACGAATCGAAAGCTCGACTTGAGAGCGCTGCTCAGTATATGGCGGATTTGTTGAAACGCGCGAGATGTCGAACGCAAACAAGATGACCGAAAGGATCAGGGCACCAAGGCATATCGATATAAAAGGCATACCGACGGACACAGAATCTCTGGAGCCGCGCATCCTCAGTTTTCCGATGTCGATTGGGTAGAGCACCATCACGTACAAAAGCACACAGAACGCGATGGAATTGCAGCAGGCCTGACTTTGGGCAAGCCCAAGACACAGGCTTTCGATGCACCCGCCCTCCAGGAACTCGGCGCAGGGGGCAGCCCGCCATTTGCAGGGCCCGCCAAAACAAATCCAGATTCCCAGATAGAGCCCATATCGAAATGCTCTGGTCCGAAATATCCATCCCGGTTTTCCGAGGGATTCCCCGAATCTCGTGAACGACCTGATCCCGGGTGGAGACAAGCGCGGTCTCTTTCGCGTTAACCCACGGCCCAGTCAGAGGGCCAACTCGCCTCGCAAAGTCGAGAATGAGCGAACGGCGCGCGCGACATAGGCACATGCCGCGCCGGCGTCGTCGCACGCAAGCGACGAGGCATGGAGGGGGCAAAGCAACGCTTGCAGCCTCGCGATCACAAACAAAATTCCTGATAACGGGCAGCCCAATCCCACTGAGAGTCCAATGCCCAGGAATGCCCTCCCGAAGCATGGCACTAGCAACAATACTGGATGGCGAATAGCAGGCAGAACGAAGGCCGGCACAGGGCGCAGATCCCAGCGCGGGCGAGAGGCTGGGGCGCAGCGCGGGCGCCCCAGAGCAGCGCCCCTGCCTGTGGGCATCCATAGATGCGCGAAACGTGCAGCCGTTAGGCTCCAATTGCAATGATGACGTCGATCATGTTGCGACCTTGATCGAAACGTCGCTGGATGTCCGGAACAGCGTCGCCCCTGGGCCCGGCGAGGGGCCCCGAGGGCACTGGCCAGGATTCAATTGTCGGCGTTGGAGAGGGCGAGGGGACGGGTCTCGTCGGCACGTTTGGCGACTGCACCCGACGCTCCAGGGGGAGTCATCTTTGGGTGGGGAAACTTGCAGAGCATGATTGACATACTTCGGAGGGCAGGACCCCGAAGCCCAGGAAGTGGGCGCGCGCCTCAGATAAAATCTCACGGCCCTTGGCCCCGCACTCCTTGCAGGCGGCGCAGGGTGCCCCGCCTGGCCCGCGAGCCGAATCCACCCAGGGCCCCGCAGAAGATTGCCCCAAGACCAGAGACCACCAAGTTTTCCGGTGGGGCCTTCCGGAACCTCAGAAAGCACTGCCTCGAGAACGGGGTCGCAGGCGTCGCGGGCGCCGGGGGCAGCCGCGCGAAGTCCTCGCCAGTGTTCCGCCAGAGCAGCAGCGCGTTCCCCGAGGGGGCCGCAGACCTGGGCGCCAGGCAGAGCAGCAGACGCAACGGAGGTCCGACGCCGCTTGGGAGAGCAGCTCCGAAGTGGCGAGGGTGCAGAACTTCATGAGGCCCGTGCCCGTCTTGCCCAACACCCAGCTCATCATTGATCCATCCGCTAGTCTGGGCCCGAGGAATTGGTGGGAACCTGCGCAGTCAGCAAGCTGGCGTCCGCCAGCATCGATATAAACTTGGAGCTCAGACAGTGCATGAAGACAACTGGCAACAAGTCGAGACTGAGTCCCCCCAGCTCTCGTCACCTTCAAACGCGCAGCAACTGCCTGCTCGGCACTCGTCGGGCCTCGAAAAAAACATCTGTGATGGCAAAGAAACAATCCTTAAGGATCCTGAGTCTCGTGGGGGGGTCCCAGATGGAGTGCGCAGCCTCCAAGAATTCCGAAGCCTTGTCCTCGACATCGGGGCGCTCGGTGACCCGGGAAAGGATGGGTGGCGAACCCCGTGAACTAGGCGGAAAGATCACGCACGCCGGAAAGTGATCCGAGGACTCGAGTTTGCCGAACGCATTCGCAAGAGTCCCAGGGCGAGGGTGGAGGTCGAGAAGCTCGGCGGTGTGGACGTCGAAACACAAGCAGTCCAACCGCGCCAGAGAGACAACGACATCGCCGACCACAACGCGACGGGCATAATCATCACCCAGCGGTACCTCGTTGAACTGGGGGAAGGCCTTGGCAAAGAAATTGATAAGAGTTCGAATCTCGGAGGCGGGAGGGGACCCGTCGCGATGGCGTCTCAGGAGGAGCCGAAGTGAGAGAACGGTGGGTTCAGCCGACCCAGGGTTTCGAGATCACTTGCCGAGCCGTGCGTTTCCCGACGCAACTTCCTGGAAAGCTTGCTGAATACCTGACAATGGGAGCGCTGCTAACTGCGAAGCTTAGGGCTCGACGAGTTAAGAAGAGTTAAGAAGGTTTTCGGCTTAGGGCTGTCGCCAGGAGGCGCAGCAAGCAGGCCGCCCCGACCCTCCTCAAAACAGACAGGGCCCCCAGCAGAGAGGCTGGAAAGAGCACGAGAAGGAAAGAATAGTGCTACTTGCTGGGACTTGATGGGTAGTTTCCTACTCGGGACCTTTGAGCTTCAGCTGGGTCCTCTCGCCGATAGCCTCAGCGTGACTCTTCGAATCGCCAAAATGCGTGACGTTGGAAACGTATGGCATGATGTCAAGGCTCTTGCCGTCTCCAGCCTACTTGACCGATGCGCGTCCCCATGGATCGTCATTCTCGATAAGGTAGAGCTGGCCCTGCAACGGTGTGCTGCCCATGTCACCAGGCTGTCTGCGATCCAAAGAACATGCCTTTTTGGCGGACGGGGACAATATTGTCTCAACCAGTGCATACCAGGTAGATCATGTCGTCACGCGGGCCGGCCCACGTGAGGCCGAAGCTCTTGACAGTAGCCCAGACTTGGTCGGCATCTTCTTCGGATGACATCCGAAACGCGCAGGCGTTCTTGAAGTTCTTGCCGGGCAAGATCATATTGCTGCCGAGCTCGGTCGGCACTTTCTAGGTTAGCTCGAAGTTGGTCATCATCAGGGCGAACGGGAGCGGCATGGGGAAGCCGCGGATCCATAGCTTGCATGGGTCGGAAACCCCACCATTTTGAATTTAGCCTCCAGCACGCCGCGGAGGATCAGGATCAGGTCCAGGACCATCACGAGAGAGCGAAAAGCGGATGCTGCGAATGAAGTTCACGGAAGCGGCCGAATAATATCCAACCCAGGTAGCGGCAACAATCGCCGACCCGAGCTTGACAACAGCCCTGAAATTCAGCATCAAGTTCTGGGACGAATTGGACGCGTTGACGCCCACGTGGGGGAGCAAAGGATTCAGCATCTTCTGCAATATCATGTCTACACCTCATGCTGTCATCGTTGACCAAGATCACCTGCATCTCGAGGGAGGCGATCTTGGCGCTTGGCTTCTCGAGGTCGGCGGGAAGGGTTTCCGCCGCATCGTGGAAATCGTCCATGCGCTTAGTCATCCTGGTGTCCAAGCGCTTCACCTCGGTCATGCTGTTCACGATTTGGTTGCCCAGCGAATCGGCGCTGGCCTGCTGAGGTTGCGAAACTCCATCATCATGGTTCGCATGGCGCCGGCATCGAGCATGGCCATACCGTGGAGGGTGCTGAGTTGAGGGTGTCGCTGCAAAATACGCGCGAGACGAACCTGCGGCCGCACGGGCTGCTCGCCGCAGGGATCGAGAGAGGAGGAACTCTTGCGGACTCTCGAGCCGCCCCCTCGGCAGCGTCCGAGTTCGAAGCGCCAGGGTCGCACGCTTCGAAGTTGAACCAAGATGGCTACGGATGACGATGACAACAAGGAGGAGGAGAAGGAGAAGGAGGAGGAGGAGGAGGAAAAGGAGGAAGAGAAGGAGGAGGAGCGAACGACGCGCTGAAGGGGGCGCGCGCCCGCGGGTTAGAGGCGCAGCGGGCCCGCGCCGCCCGCGAGGCACCGAGGCAGCCTCAGGACGCGTCGGGCGGCTGCGACCACCTCCTTGTGGTACTTGAGCTCGTCGAGGATGGCGGGCGCGCCCAGCTCGGCGTGCACCCGCGTGATGTTGCACGCGCGGAAGGCCACAGCCATGCGTGTGATGGTGCGCTTCGGGCGGTCGTCGATGTTGTCGCTCTCGTGGAGCCAGAGCCGCGTGAGGACATCACCAGCAGTCTGTCCCCGAGGCTGAGCCAGTAGCGCCCACATTCGCGGGCATGTAATGTAGTGGTTGATGTCGTCCGTGTTCTTGATCTGCGAGTCTTTGTCGCAGCCGAACGGGCAGCTCTTCTTGTGGGGATTGACGTGCACGCGGTGCGATGTCGTCCACGCCCCAGACAAGGTCTTGACCACGGGCCAGAAGAGCGAGGCCGTGGAGTTCGCCAGGTGGGGCCGCAGGTCGCGCCAGCCGTGCTCAACACTCGCAGGGGGAGCAGCACGTCCAAGAAGTCCGTCACGGTCGGATGCATCGGAGTCCATCATGATGTCATTGGCGGAGTAGATGTGAAGTGTGGAGGTGGCCGTAGTGGTAGACTGAGTGCCGTCGTCTTCCTGCGGGATGTTCGGGTTGGTGGCATGTTCCCGTTCGATCCAGCGACGGCGGGCGCGGTGCTCAGCAGCTTCACCAGCAAATTATCGGTGACTGTTGGTCGGCATGTGATCGGTGGTGTAGATCTGTAGGCGGTGGTTGCGAGGTCGTTCAGCTCGATGCCATGCACCGTAACATATCTCCTTCGCCATGTCACGGCGAGCATTGGCTGACCCGTACTGGTCATCGAGGCAGAAGTGCGCATTGAACTGGGTGCAGTGTAGAACAGCTGTGATGTACGGGACGCACCAGTCCATCCAGTCGTTGAAGTTGTCCATATCGCGGCCGAAGAACACGCTGGGGATCCATCTTGCTGCCCATGCTTCTGCACGTTCATTCAGGTACTTCATGGAGTCATGGTTGTCGTTCCCATTCGGCTGCTCGGTCGTGGCAGGTACCATCTGAGGTCCACTTTCAACAGGAAGTAGTGGGAACCAGGCGCGGAGACGGTGATGGATAGTCTTGTGGAAGGAGTCGCGGTACAGCTGGCGTTGTAGTTCCCGTAGGTATGCTTGTTGTGGGGAGGTGCGTGAAGTGGCACTCGAAGTAGCACCAGTCGAAGCTATGAATCCAGCTTGTCTCTGATGAGATCCGCCAGTCCTGTCACGACTGGGCGTGTGAAGGCCACCAGCCCTGTCACGGCGTGGTGCCTGGTGGGCTCCAGTCCTGTCACGACTGTGTGTGTACAGATCCTCCGCCTTGTTACGACGGGATGCCATGATAGCGTGTCGTCCAGCAGCAGCAGCTTGCGCATGTGCTCGTTGAAGTATCTGGGCGGCATTCACCGTAGATCCTGTGGATCGCGTGAGAATCATGAAGATGGATCCTTTGCCCGTCGCGATCAGCTTGTCGTGCAGTATGTCGTCGAATCGCTGTGCGATGGAAGTGGCGCCACTCCAGCATGAAGCAGACCATTTTCCAACAACTGCATCTCGTAGCGGGAGAAGTTCTTCAGCATGGGCACGGAATGTGCGAAGCAGAGGCTGCCAGCCAGAGATGGTGGTCGTGGAGGCGCGCCACATCGGTGCTGCGAGAAGCGTTTCAATACCCTGCGGGATCGTGGCGGACGCCCATAGCGTGAACGACAGGATGTCCATCTTCGTGAAGCTCGAGGGGGCAGCACGGATCAGCTTGTGGAGCCCGTGAATCTCCTTGGACAGGAATGCTGGGGAAGGCGGGTAGAGCTGGCCGGCGTACGAGAGGCATGTGATGGCAGCGGAGTTGTACATCTTGATGCACTGCTGGATGGGAGCGTGGGAGTCGCACAGGATCTGGATGCGCCCCCACCACTTGTTGACAGGACCTTGCCATTGATGGTCGAGAGATGCACCAGGGCCGATGTGCACGCCGAGGTAGCGCGCAAAGCTCTTGATGGAGAAGTCTTGCCACGGCTCGTAGAGCTGGGTCAGGATGGCACGCGTGCTCGCGGTGATCTCGGGCGTTGGCAGGGACCAGGTGGGTACGAGGACGCATTTCTTCGGTTGAAGGCGGAGTCCAGCGTGATGTTGTGCAGCTTGCAGGTGTGGCAATAGAGCGCCAAGATCCCGAAGTGCAGCAAGAACTATACCCAGGTCGTCGGCGCATGCGCTGAGCAGGCCTCTACCCAGAGCTGTAAGTTCCACCTTGATGCCCTTGATGATGGGATCGAAGACTAGCGCCCAGAGCGTGCCGCTCAAGGGGCATCCTTGCGCAACCCAAGATTCTGCTAGAAGTAGCGGTCGACGAGTACCACCTAAGTCGAGGAAAGCAAGTGGCATGTTGTAGCAGCACTGCAGGAGATTGAGGAAGACGCCGTGGATGCCCCACCGCCTTAGAGTAGCCCACAACCACGCGCGCGTGATGCTCGGGAACGCTGCGGCAATGTCCATGCTGGCGAAGCAGGGCATCATGCTGGGGGCTTCGCTGTTGATGCTGGTGATACGGGCGATGGTGTCCACCTTGACAATGTTGGAAAGAAATGGACGGCCACTGACAAAACCTTGTTGTTCTTCCTCGGCATCCGACGCCACGGAGCTGAGGATGCGGTTCGTCGCGGAGGCGATGATCTTGATGTCACTGTTCTTCATGGCGAGGGGGCGTAGACAGTCAGGACTGCGAGAGCACTCGCAGTTGCCCATGGGCTCATCACCCTTGGGGAGCATGGCCATGAGCGCGTAGTTCAGGTCGTGTGGGATCGGTCCACCGTGAGCAATGGAGTGGAGGAGTGCGTGGAGGATCTCGATGCTGCCTTCTGACCGTACCCATGCTCGATAAGGCAGTCCGTCGGGCCCAGGAGCAGAGTCGCTGGCGCGTTTAGCAGCAGCTTGAAGTTCTCCAATCCCAGGTAGAGGCAGGTGGCGTGGAGGCATTGGTGGGAAGACCATGTCCAGATATTGCTGCATCGCTGGGGCGTCAACGTGCTTAGCAGCGAACACCTTCGACCAGTGATATTGAATAGCGTTGTGCATGTCCATGGGGTCGTTGGCGACTGTCGGGCCTCTGCTGTCGGTGATGCGGGCACCTGCCAGAATCAAGCGCTTCGAGAATGGGTTCCAGATCTCGCTGCGCTGTCCCATACGACGAGCACGACGACGCCATCGCTCACCAAGGTCGGGTCGTTGTTCCGCGTAGACAGCTCGCGAGCGGGCGGCAGCAGCGCGACGTCGTTGTTGAGCGATCTAAAGCTGCATGGCGGAGTGCTCGGTCTCGAACGCGGCGCGGTCGACAAGCGAGATCTTGTGGTGACTGATGTCGATGTGCTGTGCCCCAGCAGTGGTGCCCTCTCGGAGTCGCTGGGCGAGAGTGAGGTCTTCGTACCAGACGGCCCTGGCAAGACTGCGGAGTGTGAGTGCACGTGCCTCTGCTATGACTTGTGGGTCTTCATTTCGGCTCTCGAACGGCTTGATCTCGGAGGCAGAGACAGAGGTGATGGTGTCGCGAGCCCTGCACGCCGCCACCTTCATTGCGTGCTTCATTGTCCGCCAGTTGGAGATGGGGTCGGCAGAGAGGTCGGCCATCTCGACAAGGCGTTTGTAGTAGAACTTGTAGTGCTTGGATTCGAACAGGAAGGCGGGGAAGCCGCGTTCGCTGGCTGGACGTGGCTGACGAGGTCGAAGCCGTAGATGTAGAATCTGGCGATCGCTGATGGGCTCCCCTTCTCGGTCGAGCGGTCGGCCATCGGCAACAAGAAGCGTCTCGATGCGCGGATGTTGGACGCGTTGATCGAGACGAAGCATCTGTCGATGGTCGCCTCCGTCATGTTGGCCACGCATCGGTGAGCGGTGGCCTTCGCAGTGATCTCCATCATCTGTGAGAAGATGTTCTTCCAAAAGACAGGCTGGTAGTGGTAGCGCTCGGCGGTGGAGTCTGCGGCGGGGTGAAGCAGGCTCTTCGGCGGCGTCTGGGCGATATTGAAGTCACCAATCATGTAGTAGTCGTGGCTGTCTGGGCGGAGGGCTGAGCGTTGAGCAGCTGCTTGCCACGCAGCTTTGAAGCGCTGACGGTCAGAATCGCTGAGGTCGTAGTTGTGAATGTTGAAGATTGTTGTCTCATGCTGTCTTGTCCCGTCTTGAATGCGTAGTTCACCAATGCGCCCAGGGACGATCGCGCGAAATGAACGTAGAGGTCGTTGATCATGCGGCAGTTGGAGTTCAGCTCGGTCAAAGGGAACCAGGAAAGCGATTCCGCCTGCGGTCTCCGAGGATTGGCCGTCAGTCACTAGCGCTGAGTGGAAGGCGATGTACTTGTGGTCGGAGCCCGCGGCCAGGAGGTCCACGTCGATGCTGTCGCCGTGCGTCTCTTGGATGGCGATGACCGCTCGTTGCCGCATGTAACGGAGCAACAGCTGTCGCTTGAGGGCCCGCCTTGGTGCCGATCTGCCATTGAGCGCCTGCGCACTCCACGAGACCAAGTTGAGGCCGTCGGCGTGTGGTTTCGTGAACCACGGCGACCATCGCATGCTAAAGCCACCGTGCTGCCTCCAGTGGGTTGGCGAATGCAGCGGCCAGCGCGGTGGCCAATGGCGCATGCTCGGTGATAGGGATGCCAGCGGGGGCAGCTGCGCCGGACCAGCGGACCTGGGTGGCTGCATCAGGAGTGGCGCCAGCTGTGACCTGGACGATGGGAGCGCCGTCGACGGACAGGAAGCCTCCAGTGCGGTGAACCCGAGTATCGAGCGTGGGGAAATTGTCATTGATGGCTTGTTGAGCTTTTTGAGTTGAACTTCTTGGCGGACCATGCGTGGCGACTTGTCCGCGGAGACGTAGAGGGCAGTGAGTCCAGAGTCCGATTCCACCTGGAAGCGTCGCCATTCACGACCTTGCCGAAGTGCGCGATGTAGAGCTTGTGCTCGCGAGAGAGCAATCGAGTTGCCACCAGTGAGTGTGAACGAAATTCTCCGTGCTGGGCCCTATGAGTTGATGCGGAGCGCAGTGATGTCCACGTCGGCGGCTTCGAACCAGGAGGCGAGCGCAGTCTTGAGCGAGGCGACGGAGAATTCTGAGGCAGCCCCACACCAGAAGGTTGCAGCATTCGGTGGGCGGCCCCAGGCACCCATGGCGTCCAAATCCATGGCTGGGTGGAGAGCTTCGGCATGGCGAAGAGCTTGCTGTAGAGCGTCCACGCTTGCCTTGAGTTCGCCTTGGAGGCGTTCAGCACGGTCAGCACGGCCTTTGAGTTCGGTAATATCCCTCTCGGCAGACTCCTGGCGGTTGCTGAGCTGTTCGGTGAGCTTCGTGATGTTGGCCAGGAACTCAGCTTGCGCAGCAGCTGCAACTTGTTTGGATGTGGCTTCGAAGGCGGCGGCGGCTTTGTCGACCTGGGTCTGGAGGAGATCGGTGAGCACCTTCCGCTGGTGTGCGGGGAGGTCGATCGCGGCAAGTTTCTGAGCTCCAGCGGCCCAGGGGTCGGCAGCAACAATGTCCTTGCCCTTTGCCCTTGTCCGTGTAGTCGGCCCAGGAGTCGGAGGAGCTGGCGACACCAGGCACACCCATCGCGAGGCTATCGTGCGCGGGGCCAGCGCTGGCGGCGAGAGATATGTAAGCTGCGCCTCAGCAGCGAAGGATATGCAAATGCTCAACGCCGCGGGCACGGCGAAGGCGGAAAGCAGCGGTCCTAGCAGTCCCCGGACCAGGGGTCTCCGTGCTCTGCCACGGGGCACCAACATTTTGAGCCAAAATGGCTACGGAAGAGAAGGAGGAGGAGGAGGAGGAGGAGGAGGAGGAGGACAAGGCTGAGAGGAGCACGAGGACGGGGACGGGGCTCCTCGTCGCAAAGGATACGGACGGGAACATCTGCTCAGCGTGTCGCGGTGGCGGCCCCGCAGACGCGCTATGCCCTGCGATCGGATAGCTGGGGGTCGAGGAGAGAAGAGGAGAACGAGGAGGAGGAGGAGGAGAAGGAGGAGGAGGAGGAGGAGGCGGAGGAGGAGGCGGAGGAGGAGGGGGGGAGAGAGTGACGGGGCGGGAGGGGAACGGGAGGGGTCAGCGGGAAGGGGCCCGAGTGGGAGGATGGGAACAGGAGAAATCGAGAAAGGTCTAGCCCGAACCCTCGGCGCGACGGGGACGGGCGGAACTGCCCCGACCGCCCCGCGTGGCACCCCGCCTCCTGACGCGGAAGGGCACTGGGACGAGGAGGGCGGCGCGTGACGGGGGGGGGCAGGGAGCTCCTCGTGGCGACTCCAGAGAAGTCAGGAACCCTTGCTCAGCGTGTCGCGGCGGCGGCCCCAGCGACACGCCGTGCCCTGCGAGCGGATAGCGCATGGGCTCAGCTGCGCGAGGCGGGAGGCTCTGAAAGGCTCGGGACGTTGAAGCTACGAGATCGGCGCGGGGCGGGAGGCTGGGAACGGCTCGGGACGTTGACGCCAAGTGTTCTCAGCGCACACGCCGGATGCCGCCACACGCAGCCCCTGCTCCGATACAAGCTCCCATCAAAGCGCACGCAGCAAGTTGTAGTTGAAGCAGACTGGCGTCTGCAGCGCCGCACGGGCCAAACGTTCACACTGCTAGCGTGCAGTATGCACCCGCACAGTTGATGCCAGAGACAAACCAAAACAGACTCGAGATTGCCTGGCCAAGCTATCGAGAGGGGAGGTAGCGAGACAGAGGGACAAGAGGGCAAGCGGGCACAACGCGAAAGGAGGAGGAAGAGCGACCACGTCCAGTCCGCAGAGCCTGGCACACTGCCCCAGCGCCAGCCTAACTGCAAAGCGAACTACCTGCGGCGGCGGATGCTGCGGATTACCCTACGGCGTCAGCGCCGAAGAAGAACTAACAAGACATGGCCGCAAACAAATCGAGGGCACGTCCAAAAGAGAGAGGCGAAGAAGGACAGGGAGGAGGAAAACAGGGGGAAAGAGAGAGAGAGAGAGGATAGCACACTCTCAGCCAAGAGGCTACGTGCAGGATAACAGCTACGAAGGTTGCCGCCTGTATAAGAAAGGCAAGAAGCGTATATCTTCCAGCAGGGCGCACTAGCGCCCGGGTGTGGCCTAGACCCCCTAGGGGCAGAAGAAAACACAAGCCCGCGGCCTGAGAACAGGGACGGGGTTGGCAGTCCGCGGCCGCGAAGAAGCCCGCTAGACATGCAACTACACAAACAAGGAGGGGGGGGTAAATTAATCAGCCAGCAGGGACAGCCTCATCCTTTTCCCTCATCATCCCTACTGCTCCATACTCCTCCTCATCCACCCTCTCCATGCCGCTCCTGCTCCTTCTCTTATCTCCAAGTCTCTCATTTTCCCTGCTGCTCCTCACTCTTCCCTGCGCCCTCAGCTCTCCATCGCCTCCTCCTCCTCCTCCTCCGCCTCCTCCTCCTCCTCTGCCTCCTCCCTCTCCTCCTCCTTATCCTCCTCCTTATCCATCCCCTTCCTCCTCTTGCGTTATGCTCCTCACCCCTCCTCCTCCTCCTCCTCCTCCTCCTCCTCCTTCTCATCCTCCTCCTCCTCCTCCTCCTCCTCCTCCTCCTCCTCCTCCTCCTCCTCATCATCATCATCATCATCATCAGCATCAGCATCGTCATCATCATCAGCAGCATCATCATTATCACCCTCCTGCTCCTGTCACACCACCTCTTTACTTCCCTCCCCATCCTCCGAACTACATCCCGCCTATGCCTCCCTCATTCCTTCTCCTGCCCCATCATCCTTATCATACTCCTCTTGCTCCGCCTCCGTCAACTCTTTTTCAGGTAGCGAGTTCTGGTCCTCATGATCTTCATCATCACCAGCCCAGACTGGCCAACGCGGATATCCTCATACTCTGCCTTATCATAATCAGCAGCATCATCAGCAGTACTCCTGTTCTGCATCCCGCCTCATCCTCATTGTATTGATTATACTGCTCTTCCTCATGTTCCTCCTCCTCCTCCTCCTCCTCCTCCCTGTTCCTCCTCATCCTCCTCCTCATCATCATCCTCCTGCTCGTCGGAATACTGGTCCACTCTCTCCCCTGACTCTATCTGGAAGATATCCAGCCCTCTCAGCGCACTTTAGCTTCACACGTTGGATTAAGACACGGTGCTTTTCGCACGGCGTTTTACAACCAGAGTGTTTTCCGGTACTTCAAATTCGCGCTCCCGCTGCTGCGTGGGTCTCCTTGTCGGAACGGCGAGTTGCTCCTGTCGTCGCCCAAGCGCGAGTCACTTTTCTGGATCCGAGTCAATGTTCATCGTTGTCGCCTCCATAATTTCCCCTCTTCCGCCTTCCCCTGCTACTCCTGCTTCTCCAACTCCGTCCTTAACCTCATGCTCATCCTCCTGAGCATCCGCCACCTCCACCTCATCCAGTGTACGCAGCTTCCCTTTTGCGGAGTGCGCATAACACGGTGGGCCCCCCTTTGGAGTTCCAGGTCCGCCAAGACATGCGTCGGCAGATAGAGAAGAAACAGCGCAATGGGCAGGGAGGGGTGGGAGGAGTCGGATGTCAGGTATGGAGCGAGCGCACCTAGCTAGCCCCTCCCTCTCTTCGTCCCTCCCTCCCTCCCTCCCTCCCTCCAGATGCCCCTCGCCCGCTGAAGCGCTGGGCGCGGGGCTCGAAGCTGGCGCTGGCGTTGCTGAAAGACCTCGCACGCACTGCACCCTCCTTCCCTCCGTAACAGTGACCGGGCCGAACCGACACCGACCATCTGTCAGAGAGACAGAGAAAGAGGAGGAGGAGGAGGAGGAGGAGGAGGAGGAGGAGGAGGAGGGGGAGGAGGAGGAGGAGGAGAAGGACGAGGAGGAGGAGAAGGTGGAGGCTGAGCAGGAAGAGAGGGAGCCCACGACGACGACGACGAAGACGACGACTGGCGATGATCGGGGCCATCCCTAGGCGGGGGACCACCGAACCGTCTCGCCATGCACGGCCCAGCTCACGGGCAGCTTGTAGCCGCCTCGGGCCGCTCGGGGGGAAGGGGGGGGGCCCGCGAGCGATCGGCTCGAGAGGCGGCAGCAGGAAGAAGGATGATGATGATGATGATGATGATGATGATGAGGAGGAGGAGGAGGAGGAGGAGGAGGACCACGTTGAGAAAGAGGATGAGGCGTAGGAGGAGGAGGAGGAGGAGGAGGAGGAGGAGGAGGAGGAGGAGAAGGGAGAGATGAGGGGGGAGTTCTCGAGGCCGGGGGATTGTGGAGCCCCTCTGGATTCCAGAGGAATTGTACTAGTTTTTGTCCTTCGCTTCATCATTATGCTTATCATGGTTCTCACTCTCTCTCTCTCTCTCCTCTCTCTCTCTGACTCTCGTTTACCTCTCCCTCTCTCTGTCTCCTCTGCGGCTAACATGCACTGCATACATGAGACGGGCACAATCCTGGGACGTGCCGGCATGGCAGCGCCTGGCAAGCCCTAGCAGGGCTTAGCAGTGATTCGCAGGGATGAACAATACTTCAGAGGGGGGAGCAGTGCTCAGCAAGCTTGAAAGCTGTGCTGGGGCTTACCAGCGCCCGGCACGGCCTAGCATGGCCTGGCAAGGCTCCACAGAGCCGAGCAGGGCTTGGCAGATCCGATCAGTGCTTAGCAGAACACATCTGGGCCTGGCAGAGCTTAGCATGGCCTCGCATGGCTGAACAGGACTACGCATGTCGTGGCAAGGCTTACCAGGACCTAGCAAGGCTCGGCAAGGCTTTGCAAGGCCTAGCAGGGCTGGAGTGGAGTCTGGTGCGCGGTTTCAGAGGGCCGCACAAGGAGGCGTGTGGGGGGGGAGCAGTGGGACAAACTGCAACCCACGGCGACTACGGCGGGCCACCAGGGCCCGAAAGCGAGCGAGGCGAGGGCCATAAAGACACGAGCGGAAGGGACCGACCGAGGCTCCCTCTTCGAGGAAAGGCGGAGGGAAGAGGGAGGGAAGGGAGGAAATGGGAAAGAGGGGCAGGTGCACACGAAAAGAAAGAGCGCATCCAATGCCACCATACCTTCACGGGCCCAGTCTTGGCCTCGCGGCAGGGCCTGAGGCCGATCAGGGCTTGGTGCTGGTGGAGGCCTCCCCTCCCCCGAGAGGGGCAACGGGGGAGAGGGGATCGAGTGGAGGAGAGGGAAGGGAGGGAAGAGGGAGAGGGAGGAGGGGAAGGAGGTCAAGGATGGGAGGACGGCGAGGGACGGAGGCAGACGGTGGGAGGGAATGCCGACGGCACGGGGGAGATGAGGACGAGGAGACTGGGGGGATAGTGGGACCCGGCAGAGCGGAAAGCGGAGGGGGCGGCGGCGGGCAGGACTGCGCTCAGAGAGGGGGGCTGCTCGGCCAGAGGCGGGGGTCGACGGCGGAAAGGCCCTGTCGTGTCGGCATCGCCGCGGCTCTCTTGTGGGGCTGGGCGAGAAATTCTTGTGGTGCTCCCTCTCTCCGCCTTCAAAGACCCGCTGCTGCAGCGACGGGACAATGGCGTGACTCGGCACTGCCAGGGCCGAAGAGGGCGAATCAGTGAGGGACGGTCTCGACGTGGAGAGAAGGGGTCCCCTCAACCCGAAGGTATTGCTACTCTAGTCCGTCCCATGCTCAACTATAGAAATCTCTTCCGAATTCAGGCGGTACCCTTCCGCTCTCCAGACCAGAACGGGAAAAACCGTTCATGGCGAAATGTTGGCCCCGTGTTTCAGCTAGTTCTGGAACGTCATAAGTATGTGTGAACACGTTGCCAGTGCCTCAGGAAGGGCATCAGCGATGCGGGCTCATGTCTGATGCAAGCAAGGCGCACGTGCTGCGATCCGATCAGTAGAATCAGGCGTCAGAGTTCCTGCCCATGGGGCACAGTCTAGAACCAGCAAATGACCAAGAAAGGACACGCCCACATCAACATTGACCAGGTCGACTAGTACGAATTACACATGAGAACTGAAACCGAGAGACGATGGGCCACCCTTTCATTACAGCCGCCTGCAGCGCATTTCTAAGAAAAACACCACTCGAAAACATAGCTGGCCCCCTCCGCTCACTGTATGCCTCCTCCTCCTCATCATCATCCTCATCATCCTCATCCTCATCCTCATCCTCATCCTCCTCCTCCTCCTCCTCCTCCTCCTCATCATCATCATCATCATCAGCAGCATGCTCCCTCTCGTCCTCGGCGTCCTCGTCATCATCGTCGTCCGACTTGTCCTCCTCCTGCCACACCTCATCTTCGTGTCCCCCCATCAGTCTGACATATGCCTAGATCTGTATACATATATATATATATATATAGATATGCAAAGAATCCTCCTCCTTGGCATCATTGCCCTTCTCGTCATCTTCATCTTCCTTCGCTTTCGTCGTACCCTACTCTTCCTCACCCCTCCCCCTATGCTGAGAACCCCCGAAACCCTACCCAGAACCCCCGGACCCCCCAGTCCCAGAACCACCTGCACCTCCTCAAAAGCCTTGGGACCGTCCAGGTGAGCCCCCAGGAGCACCTGAGAACGCCCTGGGATCCGCTGTTAGCAACAGAAAACTAGAAGTATGAAAGTTCGGAGATCCGCACCCTCCTCGCTGCTCCACCTTGTCCAATTCCTCCTCTTCTTCCTGCTCATCCGTTATCATCCTCCCCCTCCTCCTCCTCCTCCTCCAACCCTCATGATCCCTCCTCGTCCACCGTCTCCTTCTCCTGGAGAAAGCCCCTCTTCGGCCTCCTCTTCCACCAGGGAGGGAGAGGAGGGATGGGGCGGAGAAAGGGCACGGCAAGACACCTGCCCTTCTCTCTATCCCCCTCCGCCTCCCTCTCCTTTCCTCCGTCCCTTTCTTGCCCGAACGCGACAGAGGGACAAAGGAGGGGGAGGGCAGGGGACGGCGGAGCCCCAGGCATGCACGCGCGCTGACGGTGCCAGACGCACGGCTCATGCACCTGCACACGCACGCGTCATTGGGCACGTGCAAGCGTGCCGATGCACACGTTCACGCTCACGTTCAGCATGAGGCAGAATGCGTAGGAAGCAACTCCAGGGAAGTCTTCGCAAGAACGACTACGGGCGATTCAGCCAGATTAAGGGGCCACTCAACTGGATCAGGTCAGACTAAGCCTGGGATGAACCTGGATTGCGCGGAAGCAAGCTGTATTAGGCGGGCGCCTGCCAGATTATGCCGGTTTTCGACCACAGATGCTTCAGCGCCGATGCTGTATTTTACCTCCCAGAGGTTGTGTCGTAAGATAGGTGCGAGCGAGCCCTGGCCGTACCAGAGATGTGAAGCATAGGGGACGACTTCAGACTGCAACTGTCGAGATGCTAAACAGCTGTACCACGACTGCCCGAGGCCACCAACCCAGCCACCATCCATCTCTAAGGCGAGTGCCCGTGGCATTGACCACGCCGAGCGCAGCATAGCCGTTGCTG
Organism: Prorocentrum cordatum; assembly: GCA_963575745.1. Taxonomy (NCBI): domain Eukaryota; class Dinophyceae; order Prorocentrales; family Prorocentraceae; genus Prorocentrum; species Prorocentrum cordatum. Next base: position 101,312 of record CAUYUJ010016005.1, on the reverse strand, counting down.
TGGTAGTACTGGGAGCGATCCCCCCGCCCCCCCCCCACCCCCCACAGGCGCTGCTGCATGTTGTCCTGTGCTGGACACGCGTGCGGCTCTTGCACCCCGGCAAGCAGGCCAAGCAGGAACGACGCATCGGAACGGAAGCGGCAAGGCCTGCAAAATGAGTCGTCGCGTTCAGGGACGGTGTGCGACAGTCCTGCCAGCCACAATCCCCCCCATGCGCTGATGCATGCTTCCCTGCGCAGGGCACTGGGCGCAGCTCCTGCACTCCAGCGCGCAGGCCAGGGGGGCAACGCACGTATCTGAATGCAAACGGCAAGGCACGCAAAACAGGTCGTCGCGTTCAGGGGCAGTCTGCGGCCGTCCTGCCAGCACGCACACACACCCACCGATCCAGTGCAAAGGCTGCCGCTGCACACGCAGGCCGACTGCACCTATCCAGCGCTACCCCTGGCGAGCAGGAGGGCCCCAAATAACTCCTCTGATTGCGCGGTGCGTTTTGCAAAATTGACCAAGTAGCCTCGCAAAGGTCGCGACCAAAGAACTGTCACGGGTCGATCGCTACAGACCCTGCAAACCGAGGCCGTCCGAGGCACGAAGGGCCACAGAGCAACATGTGTTCAATCCACGCGACCAACCAAGGTTCATGAATCCTCTGGCCCGCATGCGTCAAATCTCGCAAAAGACCGCGCTCCCGAACTACGTTACGACACAGGGAAGCTGGATGGTCCACTAGCGTGGCTGCTGGCCGTCAGGCGGAACGGAAGATGACGTGACCAAGGGACGAGGGCAGAGGAGGAGGAGAAGGAGGACAAAGAGCGGCACCGCCCACGAGTGCCCAGGCGCCAAATAAAGAACATGTGGATCCCACTGCCGCTGCCAACGCAACTGGCCACTCCATCTCTTCGCCATCGAGGTCATTTCCTTCCTCTGCTTCCCTGCTTTACCCCTGTACGCTGTAGGTATGTCGATTCCCTACTACTGTTTCAGTTATCCCCATTCGCCGCCGACCCTTGGAGTGGTGCTCCAAAGGGTCGCCTGGAACGAGTTTGATCAACCCCCTGCCGGCCCTGGGGGCGGGGAAGGCGACATCGGTACCGAACTTCACGCCATCAGCTCACAGCTCACAGGAGGACAAGAGCGAGGCGACGGAAACTGGCAGTAGCGCTGTGTGTGCATCCTATCGAGGCTGTCACCACCATGAGACAGAACAACAGCACTGACAATTCGCGGGGGGGCAAAAAGGTGGGGTAGGGGCAAAGGTGGGCTTGGAAGGAAAATCGCTCCGGCGGGTCCCTGGAAGAAGGGAACGCGTTAAACAGGAGCATCTGGCTGGGCCCGTTCCCCAGCGCCACCTTGGGATGACCCTCTCTCTACGAGCCCCCGAGTGATCGTCACCACCATGCGGAACGCCGGCGTGGGATCCACACGTTTGCGGGGGGCTCGCCCTCCTCAGCTCCCGTGGACGCTGCGATGGCGTGCTCGCGGGGCGACCCCCAGGAACAAGTCACCCCCTGCCCGCGATGTCGTCCACGCCTGAAGGTCGGCATGAAGAGTGCAGTCAGCCCTCACACTGAGGATGCACGACAAGGATGCAGGGGCCTTGGAAGGCCGTGTCGACGCTTTTCGAGGGGGGCGCAGCCAGCGAGAGTGGCCAAGGATGGGCCGAAGGGGCAGGATGCAAAGGCAACCTTGGAACATCGCTCATCCTGACTTCCAAGGTTGACTGTAAGCCGTACCCTTGCGTCGCAAGGGCGGACACGACAAAGAGGGTTAGGGGTTAGGGTCGCGAGGATGCCCCGAGACGACTGTAAGGCATCGGCCGCATAGACATTGCGCCTGGCCACGAAGACTTCGCCATCACTCTGTCAGCTGAAAACAAGCCGGAGCGACAGCGCACCAGTGCCCCCAGCAGAATGCGGCCAACTTAAAAGAGAAAGACGAAGAAAAGGAACAAAAAATGATAATGTACGCAATCGTTTCAAAGCCCTGACACATCCAGCCCGTGTTAAACACGCGTCATCGACTTGCCGTGAACTCTGACAGGGTCCACGGTTTCACAGGGGCCCCTCGTCGCTGGCTCAACGGAAAGGAGAAGGAGGTGGATGAGAGGGCTATGATCGACGATCTTTCCAGCCATCGGGAATCAGGAATCAAGAGGTCGATGAGGATGATGAGAACCTTGCGATCCACCCTCTATCCCCTCAATCATACCCTCTTGACTGTCTTTGTCGCCCTCCTCTTCCCTCGTCCCCCTCGACGAAGGCGTCCTTCTCCGCATCCTCCTCTCTCGCCTCCCCAGGCTTCCCCTAGTCGTCGTCGTCGGCATCGTCCTGCCCCTCTACACCCTCGCCCCCCCTCCCTCCTCCTCTTCATCGCCGCACTCCTCCGCCTCCTCGGCGAACACCTCTGAACCCATAATACAAATATAGAACCTGTTGACGCCTTCCCTCTCCCGTCCCTCCTCCTGCTTCTCCTGCGACGGCGGACGCGGCGACAACGACCTCCAGGGAGGCCCCAGCAGATATCCGGAGGCCCCCGGAGGACCAGGAGGAACCGAAACCGTGAGGAAAAGGCGGTCCCCGATCACCCCAAGACTTTTGTAAGTTCGACGAGGAGCATCCTGACCGCGGCCGGGGGCAGGCGCCAGGCACACGAGGCCCGTGTGGGCACCGTAAGAAGCAGAGGGAGGGGAGCGCGGGAAAGGGAGAAGAGCACGCTCCGAACAACGTGTGGCCCAGCTCCCCCCTCTGGGCATCCGAAGACACGCTTCGTTCCATGCGGAGCCCCAGGAGGCCCTCGCGACCTCTTCCCCCCAGACGCAGTTTCCCCTCCGGGGTCCCATGTATGATGGTCCCGAGGCCTGATGGCGCGCCACAAATCGAGGGAACACCGTCGGATTGAAACAACCGCCCCCCTCAAAAAAGTAGCCTGCTGAAGGACTCAACCATTTGCAGCTGCGAATGCCGCGGGGGAGATGAGAAGGAGGAGGGCGGCACGCCAACTCCGACTAGCGCACGCGGCATAGCCTCTGCTCTCACAGGTAGCGCGCCGCAGGAAAAACGCGGCGCGGGGCCTTCGGTGGAGCTCCCTGCGGGGCCACGAAGCGCTGTACTGGGCGGGGGAGACGCATGCGAACACCGCCACTGGGGGCTTCGGTGGAGCTCCCTGTGGGGCCACGAAGCGCTGTACTGGGTGGAAGATAAGAGACGCATGCGAACACCGCCACTGGGGCCTTCCGTGGAGCTCCCTGCGGGGCCACGAAGCGCCGTTCTTGGGGGGGGAGACGCATGCGAACACCGCTACTGGGGCCTTCGATGGAGCCCCCCTTTCGGGCCACGAAACGCTGTACTGGGCGGGGGAGACGCATGCGAGCTCCGCCACCAGACTGGGGCCTTCGGTGGAACTCCCTGCACCGGAGCCTTCGGTGGAGCTCCCTATAAGGCCACGAAGCGCTATACTGGGTAAGGGAGACGCATGCGAACACCGCTACTGACGCCTGCCGTGGAGCTCCCTATGGGGCCACGGAGCGCTGTACTGAGGAGGCGAGACGCATGCGAACACCGCCACTGGGGCCTTCGGTGGAGCTCCCTGCGGGGCCACGAAACGCTGTGCTGGATGGGGGGGAACGCATACGAGCTCCGCCACTGGGGCCTTCGGTGGAGCTCCCTGCGGGGCAACGAAGCGCTGTACTGGGTGGGGGGGGGCGCATGCGAACACCGCCACTGGGGCCTTCGGTGGATAGGACAACGAAACTTGTGTGGGGTGTGCCGACATGAGTGGCGATGATGATGATGATGCTGATGATGACGATGATGACGATGATAATGATGATGGTGGTGATGATGATGATGATGGTGGTGATGGTGATGGTGATGGTGATGGTGATGGTGGTGGTGATGGTGATGGTGATGATGATGATGATGATGATGATGATGATGATGATGATGATGATGATGATGATGGTGAGGAGGAGGAGGCGGAGGCGGAGGCGGAGGAGGAGGAGGACGAGGACGAGGAGGAGGAGGAGGACGAGAAGGAGGAGGGGGAGGAGGAAGAGGAGCGTAAGCAGGAGGAGGAGATGGTGATGATGATGATGATGATGATGATGATGATGATGATGATGGTGATGATGATGATGATGATGATGTTGCTGCTGATGATGGTGATGGTGATGACGACGACCAGGCGATAAGGATGATGATGACGATACTGAAGATGATGATGACTATGATGACGATGATGATGATGATGAGGATGACGATGATGATGAAGATGATGATAATGATGGTGACGATGCTGATGATGAAGATGATGATGATGGTGGAGAGAAGGATGATGATAAGGAGGATGACGATGATGATGGTGGTGGTGATGATGACGATGATTGTGATGATGATAAGTCGGATGCTGATGATGATGGTGATGATGATGGTGCAAATAATGATGATGAAGGAAGGAGGAAGGGAGAGGAGGAGAGGAGAGGAGGAGAGACGTGGGGAACTGCCTCTTCAAAACGAGGACCCGACCTCACAGGATGGTTGGGACAAAACAGTCCCCCAAAAAAAACCTCAGAGATCTGTCGTGGGCGAAAAACGTATCCGTGTACGCGGCCTCGCGGGCCAAGCCCCTGGGCCGCGACCCCTCGGATATGGGGCACTTTGTCGAGGATGCTCCGCGGAACCCATCCGTGCGACCGCCTATCCGCGGGATCGCCCCTGGGAGCCCAGACCGCGAGGGCGCGGATGCGGAGTTATGTCCGCTTCTCCCGGATCTGGTCCTAGCCGCCCCGATACGCAACACGCAGCTCGTAGCGTATTATTGACACGGAGCGCTAAACACGTAGATTGAAAACGTACGCTTGGCGCGATGCGTTCGCCCAAACATGGGCCAACGCGCGGAGCCGACACGCAACGTATCAACACGGACGTCTTGAACGCGGTACGTGTTGCGCTTCAAAACGGGCGTGTTGAGGCAACCACGGTCCGGGTCGGCCGCCAGCGGCGCCGCTCCTGGGGAGCGTACGTGGCGGTGTTGTACACTGCCGCGTCGGACCTCTGGCGCCGCAGCCGGTCCGCGTCCTTCGGGCTGGCGCCGCCGCCGTAGACCTCTCGGGCGCCCGGGCGGCGGGCGCGCCCGAGGACCCCGGAGGCCCGTCGCCGACCTGAGGGAACGAGCTGGCCGCGCGCACGAGGGGGGTGTGAGGGGGAGGGGGGAGGCTTCGCAGAAGGAGGCTGCTTCTGAGAAGGCGCCGGCCCGGCAGCCGAACTTATGCTCCAGAAAGTTGTCACTCCAGAGTCCTTGGCCTACTTCCCGGAAGTTGCTTGAAACAAGACTGGGCCAGTTTCTGTTGTAAACGCTGGATGGGCGAACGCGCTCCAGAAATTGGGCCAGCGTTCCAGCAAGTTGGTTCAGAAACGCTGGCCCAGCTTTTCGGGGAGGTTTCTTAATCAGACGCTCGACTGCACAACTAGACTAGAGACGAGGCCCGCACCTTCCAAGAAGCAGGTGTGCTTCTAAGAAGCATCCCCCCCTCTGCCATAATTACCCTCCTCGGCGCGTGGCCGACTGAAGGGAACGAAGTTTCAAGGTCTGAGGTTTTCGGGTATTCTCGATGGTTCTCGGCGGCTTTTTCCAGGCTCGGGAGGCGTTCCAGCGGCTGCGCCTCGCTGGCAGGTGCTCCGCGGGTGCCCAAGTCGGCCCGAATGGCCACCGGAGGCCCGAGCTATGCCTTGCCAGGCCCAGAGGCAGCCAAAAATCTTGTCCGCAGGCCGGGCGAGCGCGCGGCCCGGTGGAGCAGCTCAGAGTTGCTGAGCAGCGAGTTGAGCCCGGCAAGAGGCGGGAAAAGGGAGGGCAGGGCGGCCGCGGAGGGAGGGGGAGCACGCAGAGGGGTGAACGCAGACCGTGGAGGCAGTCGTCGGCAGGCTGCAGCTTAGGCGCGACAAAGTCGCAGGCGGTGGGGCAAGACCGCCCCGGAAGAATTACAGCAGGTTGGCGCGCTGGCCGGAAACGAGCGGCCTTCAAACAACAACTCGGGGTAACATAATCAGAAATCCAGGGACGGGGCACTGGCAGAGACCCCCGGGGGCCCGCGGTATAAAAGAAAAACCCGAAGTCGGACCGAGGCAGACCGGCGGGTCTGGAGGGTGCCTGAAATCGTTCCGAGACGCCACAGAGCGATGCATCTCCGTACGAGGCCCGCTTGATGAGGGCATCTCGCCCCCTCCTCGGGGATCGAGGTTCACTCATCGAATCTTTCCGCCACCCCTCCACCTTCCCGACCTTCTGCACCGCTGGTGCCGAGCGGAAGCTCTGGAGGGTGGAGGCCGAATCGAGGTTTGGGACGTTTCTCGAACCTGCTTGAACCTTCGGGGGCGCATTCGTCGCCACAGCTGCAGCTCGAGAAACTTGCCTGAAGGGCGTCTTGGGGCCGCGCGTGTCGGACGACCACATTCTAGCGCGCTGCTCGTAAAAAAAACAGGGCCTCCTGACAAGAAGGCGGATGAGCACGGTGGGGGCATTGGTCAAAGAACCCTTGAATAAGGAATCCAAGGTCTGGAAGCTGGTCGGCCATGGATACCACCGCCGCCCTCATCAGATAAGGAACCCTCCAGGGTCGGCTGCCTGCTGGGCACATCCCTTAACGAACGCCCCCCCCCGCCCCCACCGTAGCATGCATGTCTTGAGAGCGGCGACGCGCGTGCTGGCCTGCGGGTGCCCGGCCCTCCGAGGAGCTCTCCCATCGGGGCCGACCGGCCCCTCGCCGCCGGCGCCGTCGGGGAAGGGCGAGGGAAGGGTCGAGGGCCGATGGGGTGCCTGGAAAAGTCGACCCAGAGCTCACAGCGTCGCGGAAGAGCATCACGACGGCCCATGTTGTCGAATCTCGGCCACTGGAAGCCCACCCGGGACCCCATGGGGCATCCCTCTCTCTGAAAGGCAGCGACACTCCTGCACTATGCTGAGCATCTCGGAAAACGTTCACGTGACAATGTGCCAGATGAATCGCCCTCCCTCCACGCTTTCCACCTCCGCTCGGCCTCAACCATCCTCACCCTCTGCGCCGCGGGTGCCGCGACGCGAAGGAGCCTGGAACCTCAGAAGGAGGACGTCGAGGCTTCTCCCCTCTCTTTCCCCAGAGCCTTCCTGCGTAACTGATGCAACGGCTGCGCGCGAAACGCCCACCAGTCCCTCCTCCCCCCCGCTCACCCGCCCGCGCGCCTTCCCCTCCTCCTTCTCCTCCTGCTCCTCCTCCCCCCCTCCCGTGAGCCACCCGCCAAGATGGGGGCTTGGGCCCCTCAGCGTCTTTGCGAAGGCAGCCCACTCAAGCGATCTCCACATGATGCAGCGTGGCCCGATGGCGTCGGCTTGGGGTAATCCTTGGGCAATCCTCCTCGTGCCTCGCTCACCTGCCCACCAGCCTCCCCCGCCTCCTCCTCCTCCTCCCCCTCCTCCTCCTCCTCCTCCTCCTCCTCCTCCTCCTCCTCAGCGTGGCCCGATGGCGTCGGCTTGGGGTAATCCTTGGGCAATCCTCCTCGTGCCCCGCTCACCCGCCCGCTCCAAGGCGGCACGGGCGGCTCAGGCGCGCCTTGGCCTGCGGCGGCGCCGCGCCGTCGGCGCTCGAGGACGCCTGACGGCGGGGCCCCTCGGGGCGCCTCCTCCTCCTCCTCCTCCGCCTTCTCCTCCTCCTCATCCTCCTCTTCGTCCTTCTCCTCCTCCTTGTCCTCGTCGTCGTCCTCGTCCTCCTCCTCCTCCTCCTCCTCCTCCTCCTCCTCCTCCTCCTCCTCCTCCTCCTTGTCGTCGTCATCGTCGTTGTCGTCGTCGTGGTGGCCGTGACCGTGGCCGTGGCCGTTGCCGTGGTCGCGGTCGTGGTCGTGGTAGTCGTCGTGGTGGTGGTGGTGGTGGTGGTGGTGGTGGTGGGCGTCGTCATCGTCGGGGCGTGGTCGTGGTCGTCCGCTTCCTCCTCTTCGTGTTCCTCCTCCTCCTCCTCCTCCTCCTCCTCCTCCTCCTCCTCCTCGGGCAGAGGGTCTTGCACTTCTGTCCCTGCGTCGACAGCACTTAGCGAGGGTCCACACGGAACCTGGCTAGCAGAGCCGAAAGGGGGCAACAAGATCATGCAAGGACACAAGAGGGGGCTCTGAACTCTAGCACTAAGACTCAGAAAGGCCCCCACCGCCCGTTCTTGCTCCCCCCCCGCGAAAAGCGCTAAACGCAATACAACCAAAGGAGAGAACGAAGGGGGCGAAGGTCTGATAATACAAAAGCCCATTGAAAAACGCGGATATATTCAACCGCTGGAGATGAGCGCGAGGAAACGGATTGGGAACGTCTACGGCAAAGAGATTATTGTCTGATACAGCCCTCCTGAGGACTCTTGGGTACTGCACGGCTGAGGATGGGCCCCATCCCATGCGCGAGGACTGGTCATCACACTCACCCACATTTAGCCTCGACCGTGAGTGGGGAAAACTGCTGGCGCGACCCCGCCTCGTTGAGCTCTCGCCCTCGGCGGCATGCCGCCCGTCCGTCCTGTGACAGTCTTCGGGCCGACATGTGAGTGTGAGGCCCGAACAATGCCAAGCAAATCTGGGCTAGGCTAGGCTACACATTATCCCGTGAACTCCCCATTGCTCACCCTCTCCTCCCACCAGTCGGTAATCCACCATCACGCTGTCCACAAAAACCCATCGGCAGGGCCCCTGGCAGAACAAGGAACGCATTATACGAATCACTCATGTGGTAAACACTCGATTTGGACAAATTCGCAGCATGCACCTCCGCTTCGAATTTCCAAATTGGCGGGTAGACGTAAAAGTTGGGACGGCAATCGGAAATCCAGCAGCGAAGGTTGGGCGAATGACGGCCTTGATGCTCTGGAACGCCACGGAGCCGGCCGAGAGGTTCAGCCTCTCGGTCTCCGCCAGCACCTGACGCAGGCCGTTCTGAGCTCGACTGCCAGACCTTCGCTTCTGACACTACGCATGCAAGAATTACGCTACCGAGAAACCCCACATCCTTTGTTTTACGTCTGATGTGCACCACACTGTCACCACCACCGCCCTCGTCGTCCATCCTCTTCCCACCGATTCTCATTCCCTGCTTTCCTCCGCTCTCCTGGATGAGCTCCTTCGTCCTCATCGTCAAGCCTCCCCCCACAGTTTCACATTCCGTGCGTTCCACCGCCCTCCTCCGCCTCCTCCTTCTCCTCCTCCTCCTCCTCCTCCTCCTCCTCCTCTTCCTCCTTCTCCGCCTCCTCATCGACCGCCCTGGACGACCGTCGCGGATAGCGGTCGCGCTCAGAAACCACCCCCTGCGCACACCCTATGGTGTCGAGAATATGCCATGCCTGCTGTGCCCTGGACAACCGTCACGGATAGCGGCCGCGGTGAGAGACCATGCGCATCCCCCCTATGGTGTCGAGGATACGCTATGACTGCGACGCTTTGCGAGCCCGCAGCGGATACGGAGACAACCCCAGCGCACCCCCTGTGGTGCCGAAACAATGTCATGCCCGACACGCTCTCCGACCATGGCAAGCATAAAAGGCCGCGCTGAGAGACCACCCCCTGCGCACCTCCATGACGTCGAGAATGTGTCATGTCTGTTGTGCCCTGGAAAACCGTCACGGATAACGGCCGCGCTCAGAGACCACCCCCTGCGCACCCCCATGGTGCCGAGAATGTGCCATGTCTGCTGTGACCTGGACGAGCGTCACGGATAACGGCCGCGGTGAGAGACCACCCCCTGCGCACCCCCCATGGTGTCGAGAATCTGCCATGCCTGCTGTGCCCTAGACGACCGTCACGGATAGCGGCCGCGAAGAAAGGCCACCCCCTGCGCACCCCCTATGGTGGCGAGCATACGCCCTGCCTGCTGTGCCATGGACGACCGTCACGGATAACGGCCCGCGGTGAACGACCATCCCCTGCAAACCCTCTCTGGTGTCTGGAATATGTCATGCTTGTTGTGCCATGGACGAGCGTCACGGATAGCGGCCGCGGTGAAACATCACCCCCTGCGCACCCCTTATGGTGTAGAACATATGCCATGCCTGCTGTGCCCTAGACGACCGTCACGGACAGCGGCCGCGGTGAGACACCACCCTCTGCGCACCCCCTATGGTGTCGAGCATCTGCCATGCCTGCTGTGCCCTCGACGACCGTCACGGATAGCGGCAGCGGTCCGAGACCACTCCATGCGCACCCTCCATGGTGTCGAGAATATGCCATGCATGTTGTGCCATGGACGATCGTCACGGATAGCGGCCGCGGTGAGAGACCACACCCTGCGCACCCCCTATGGTGGCGAGACTATGCCATGTTGGTTGTGCCCTGGACGGTTGTCACGGATAGCGGCCGCGGTGAGAGACCACCCCCTGCGCACCCCCTACGGTGTCGAGAATCTGCCATGCCTGCTCTGCCATGGACGACCGTCACGGATAGCGGCCGCGGTGAGAGACCACCCCTTGCGCACCCCCTACGGTGTCGAGATTATGCCGTGCCTGCTGTGCCATGGACGACTGTCACGGCTAGCGGCCGCGCTGAGAGACCACCCCCTGCGCACCCCCTATGGTGTCGAGAATCTGCCATGCCTGTTGTGCATTGGACGACCGTCGCGGATAGCGGCCGCGGTGAGAGACCACCCTCTGCGCACCCCCTATGGTGGCGAGCATATGCCATGCCTGCTGTGCCCTGGACGCTTGTCACGGATAGCGGCCGCGGTGGGAGACCACCCCCTGCGCACCCCCTATGGTGTCGAGACTCTGCCATGCCTGCTCTGCCATGGACGACTCTCACGGATAGCGGCCGCGGTGAGAGACCACCCCCTGCGCACCCCCTATGGTATCGAGAATATGCCATGCCTGCTGTGCCATGGGCGACCGTCACGGTAGCGGCCGCGGTGAGAGACCACCCTCTGCGCACCCCCCGTGGTGTCGAGAATATACCGTGCCTGCTGTGCCCTGGACGACCGTCACGGATAGCGGCCGCGGTGAGAGACCACCCCCTGCGCACCCCCTATGGTGTCGAGAATATGCCGTGCCTGCTGTGCCCTGGACGACCGTCACGGATAGCGGCCGCGGTGAGAGACCACCCCCTGCGCACCCCCATATGGTGTTGAGAATATGCCAAGCCTGCAGTGCCATGCGCCGAGGCCCGCAGAGAACTTCCTGCCATGCGCTGCGAATCCTACACTCACGTCTTGTATATGACATGTCATGTGTATGTGTATGATTCGTGTGCGGCCGTATCGGTACGTGTGCCTCATGTGGGTGCCCAGTATGTTGTGCATGCGTCTTGGGTGTATGATGCAGTGAACGCGCC
>CAUYUJ010016005.1:67500-85000 GCA_963575745.1 Prorocentrum cordatum | reverse complement strand
GCGACCTCTACACAGAGGAGGAAGAGGAGGGAGAGGAGGCGGAGGAGCTTCGACGGATTTGCACGAGGGCACGGGCTCACAGACCTCCGACGTTGGGGTTCGGAAGTTGGGTTCGGAAGCTTCCGACCCCAACTTTCGCACGGATGTTGCGCCGCGGGCTGCTGTTCACTGGCCCAAGGCCCTGGTTCTCGAAACGACTTCTCGCAGGCTCGAAGTCTCAGAATGACCAGCCGCCCTGACGCTTTAGGTCGCTAAGAGGTCTGGGGCCCTGAGGCGGAACAAAAAGAAGAAGTATGTAGACTTAGCGTGGACTAGCGTGGTCTGCGCAAGCGGCAAAGTTCCGTTTAGAATCAGATCCTCATGAGTGGGTGCACGAGGGGGCAAAATATAATCAGAGCTTTATGAGTGGACGCAAGAACTCAGCCACAAGGCCACCCCTGGCTAGTAGGGCGCACGGCCTTCAAAAAAGACGGCCTATGGTTTGGCGCAGAGCATGCTCTGAATCTTTCTGAAGCCCCGCTATACTGCACCTTCAGCGCTGGCTCTGCACGAGTGGAGCGGCGCAGTCAAGAAGGACCCTGGTTTTCCCCCCTCCTCCTCGCTCTTGCGCGCGCCCCGACATGAGTGGGGGGAGGGGCGTGGCCTCCGGCAAGGCACAGCAAGTGCTGTCGCGTGGCCCGCGCTTGCTTGGGCAGCTCCGACGGGCGGCGCAGTCACCGAACGCTCACAGAGCGAGCCCGCGAAACAGGCGCTGCCATGCGCGAAAGACCTGAGACCGCCACGTGCTGTCTCGCGAGTGCGAGAAGAAGCTCTCCTGACGTCGTCGGCGCCCGGCCAGGCGAAAGCGGGGAACTCGAGCTGCCATGATTACATCGTGCTGCCATAAGGAACGAGGAATAAGGAACGAAGGGGCCGTTCGGGTAACAGCGAGCCTTGGCCAGGTTCCCCTCTGTACCGAGGTCTAAGGAACGGCCAAAAAACAAGAGCCCCTCCAGAGCCCAAAGTGGTCCTAATCCCAGCTTCTTGGCTGTAGCTCCCTAAGGGCCCCAACTCTGTAATCCGCGCGCCCATTCTTAGACGCTGGCAACCGGCACCCCGAGGACGGCGGGGGCTCGGCCGAGTCTGGCTGGCGTCGGCGGTGGCATCCGGCGACTGGCGAGAGGCATGCCCAAAGATGGCCCGAGTCGGGCCAGCAGTTGGGAGGTCTCCGCGAGATCTCCACATCCACCCCATGCCCAGCGGGTACGCAGGGAGGAGGAGGAGAAGGAGGAGAAGAGCGGAGGAACAGGAGGATGAGGAGGCGGAGGAGGGGAGAGGGAGGGAGCGGGAAGAGAATAAATTATCAAGGGGGGCTGAGAAGGAGGAGGAGGAGGAGGACGAGGAGGAGAAGGACGAGGAGGAGGAGGAGGAGGAGGAGGAGGAGGAGGAGGAGGAGCACGAGGAGGAGAAGGAGGACGGGTGGAAGAGGGAGGAGGAGGAGGACGAGGGGAGGAGGCGCAGAGAGGCAGAAGGCGGGCCCCATCGAACCTCTCCTGGAGTTCATCATAAGCCCATCCTCCCAAACCAACCCTGTCAAACCATTGTCTTCCCCTGTCCTCCTCCTCCTCCCCCTCAGCGCACGGGGCGCCCACGTCCTCCTCCTCCCCCTCAGCGCACGGGGCGCCCACGAGGCGCCCACGAGCGAGCGCGGGCGCCAACGCGGCGAATCCTCGGAAAGCCTTTCTTCTTCTTCTCCTCCTCCTCATCCTCCTCCTCCTCCTCCTCATCCTCCTCCTCCTCGTCCTGGGCTGTCCGCACGGATGTCAAATACGCGAGTCACGTTTGGCGTCCGGGAGTCTTTGGCGGCGGAGCATGACGCGCGCGAGGTGCTGCTGGGGAAAATCAAAGGCATCTTGAATGCAACAGCTTCCTAGTGCAACTGCCCGCGAGAAGACACTTTGCAGCGCGCGAAGCAAAGACAACCGATGTTTGCTGACAAAAAACATCTGGCTTATTGATGCGCGTCCTCACTGAAGGAGATAGGAGAAGAATGAGGACCATGGAGCACCCCTCCAGAAACCTGTAGAAAAAAAACACGCGCGCGCGACACACACACACACTCTCACACACACACACGCACACAAACACACACACACACACACACACGCACGGCAGACACACACACATACACGCACACACGCACACACACACACACGCACAGCAGACACAGCATACCAAGACACAACATCACAACAAACGAGCCATACTTCCCCTCCGCCTGCCTCTTCTCCCCCCACGTCTCTAAGAGGAGGCCAACGTCGCACGCGGCTCAAGCTCGGACCCCACGAGCGGGTGCCACACACACACACACACACACACATCCGCGGCGGCAGAGGCGAAGTCCCAGGGAACGCGGCCGTAATGCCCTCCCCGTTGCCGCTGAAGTGCCTCGCGCGCGCGTGCGCGCGGAGCGACGGGTAATCCCTGACATCGTTGGGCCGCGCTCGACAATCACAACGGGCGGGGCGCGTCCGCCCCGTCGTTAGGGCCCCAGGGACCCTCACGGATAGGTCCGGCTCGAGAGAGGCCGCAGAGAGATTGTGTCGAAGGCTCTGGTCGTGATTTTCCACGGCGCTGGAAATCGGAGGTCGCTGGGCAATCCTGTGGGAAGGCACGTCACGTCTCGCTTTTCAATAGGCGCGCCTTAGGCGGAGCGCGCAAGCTCCCAATAGTCGGTGAGCGAGGCCCAGACGACTCGGCACAGCATCCACTTCTCAACCGTTCAGCCATTCCGCTCTCCACTCCTCTCTTCTCTTCTCCTGCACGGGCTGCCAATTGCATGCCTAATCCTGCTTTTCCTCCTCCTAAGAGCTGGGTCAACCTTACCTTACCCATCCCAACATAGCAATCGATAGACGCCTCACCCCCGACGTCCCTGCCCCATCCTCCCCCTCCAGAAACCTCCACAGACATCTGCAAACCACCGAAGCCAGTAGAAAACCACTGAAAACACTCACAAGATCCCAAATCCTTTGGGAACCTCCTCCTGCTCCTCCTCCCCCTCCTCCTCCTCCTCCTCCTCCTCCTCCTCCTCCTCCTCCTCCTCCGCCCCACCTCCACCCCCACAGTCTGCTACAGATCCCTGAACCTTTAGAACGCCCTACGCCACCTAAAAATCATATAGAGCCATTGAGAACCCCTTCAACAATCTCTGTCATCTTCCTCCCTGCTTTTTCTCCTCCTCCTCCTCCTCCTCCTCCTCCTGCTCCCACTTCCTCCAGCTCCTCCCCATTCTGCTGCTGCCTCCGCCTGCCTCCCTCGTCCACGTCCCCATACCTCTCCCTCCTCCTCCTTCTGCTCTCCTCCTCGTCCTCCTCCTGCTCTCCCTCCTCCTCCTTCTCCCCCTCTCGTCCTATTCCGCCTCCGAAGACGACGACGAGCGACGACAACGACGAAGACGACGACGACGACGACGGCGGCGGAAGGCGGCGGCGGAAGACGGCGGACGATGACAACGACGAAGTCGGACGACGACATGCGACGACGTCGGACGACGACATGCGACGACGACGACGACGACGACGACGACGACGACGACATGCGACTACGACGACGACGACGACGACATGCGACTACGACGACGACGACATGCGACTACGACGACGACGACGACGACGACGGCGACGGCGGCGGCGGCGGCGGCGGCGGCGACGGCAGCGGCGGCGGCGACACGAGGCCGCCTGAAGGGAGCGTCGGTGCCGTCCGGCTCCACCATGGGCGAGTGTATCGGCGGCGCCGTGCCTCGGAGGCAGACCACATCCCACCCCGGGTGCCGTCGTCGCCGTGCAGAGGCTCCGAGGGCCCTCCGAGAGAGTGGAGACGAGTGCATCCGCGGGCCTGGCTGCGGTGAGGGCGCTGGATGAGGGACCCGTGGGTGAGGAATCCAGGCGCTGAAAGCTGGCGGAGCACCAAGGGAGCGGCGATTCAAAACAAGGTCTTACGCGAGATGGCGCAGCGACCCCTTACGCGCTGGCTTACGCGGGCCGCCAGCGCGGCGCCCCGCACTGGAGACAAGGGCGCTTCCGCGCCATCTTGCGCGGGAGGCCGACGCGCGAGTGTCGGCGCAGTCGACCCCGTCTTCCTGCGTGACTCCATCCGGGCCTGACGCTGTGGGTCTCACGGCTGCCCTCGTCTGCAAAGTGCTCCTCCGAATTCTGGAGCCTTCCGGGCAGATTCCTTCACGAGCGCCCTCACCGGGCACCCGGCGTCGGCGTGGCTCGCAGGGGCGAGAGCGAGGAGCATTTCAGGGTCCGGGGGCCCCTTCGATCGACATTTCGGCCAGCGCCCCAGGTGCAGCCGCGCAGTAAGTTCTGCTTCGCTCTAGATTCACACCGATGGGCGCAGCGAAGACGTGCACATTGGGAGTGGCATCGCGCACGCAGCTGTGGGCTCGATCCATCAGCCTCGCGCGCGCAAACGTCATCTCGATCGCGCGGCCTTGGTATCCCCGCGATGTGCGCGTAGACCAAGAACGTCAATGTCAATTAGGCTTCAAACCGGTTGATGGGTAACACGGAATATACGAGGAATCGTTCGACACACTGGGAGTATACCGTGTGGGGCAGCCGGGAACGAGCTATGTGTGAGCTCTTGGAGCACGACGCCGCACCACTCCGTGACACGTCGTCGCTGATCTCAGTCTTAAGTGTGCCCCTTGCCAACATCGTTAGCTCGCGGATCCTGCATGACAGTGCGTTCTCCTTCTTCCAGATCCTCGGAGGCACACCCCCCGAACCGTAGCCTGGCTCGCCCATGATGAAGCGCACGCGGAAGGCGTAGGGGCCGCGAGTGGAGAGTCCTTGTCGGGGTGGCTGCTACCCTTTCTCGCTGAAGAAACGTCTTACGCTAAGCTACAAGCTCCTCCCCAATTCTCGCCCAGCCAAGCCCCAACTTTCACAACAACCCTTGCCAAGCCGCCCTTTTCCCCGGACGCTGGAGCAAGCACTTGCCTCAGGATATGTCGTCTGACGCTGCCTTCGGGTCCCAGTTGGTGGTTGGTGGATCCTCGTGGCCAGTAGATGGCTGACGGTGGAGCAACGGAGTTACATCTCTGCTGGCGACGAACGGTGGGGAATGTACCCGGCCCCTGCCGCGTTCGCAAGCATGTCTCAACTAAGATAGACCCCCGTGCTCAAACAACACACCATCCGGTTGCACGGCAGGCCTGTAGGCCATGGGGGGACTGGGAACCCTCGCTCCTGCAGCACTGCGCCGGAAATCAGAGCCCAAAATGCCCGCGCACGCACGCGCACACGCGAGCGCGCCCGCAGTGGCAAGCGCGGCCCTCGACTACACGATCGCCTGAGACATCGGCGCTTCGGTCATCGTGCTACCATAACTCCATACGAAACGCTGAACGAGGGACGAAGGGGCAGCTTCGGCCACGGCGAGCCTCGGCCACGAAGAGGCTCCCCGACCAACGGCCCGAAAACTAGCGCCCCTCCTGAGCCCAACGTGGCTCTTACTTCAACGCCTTGACTGTAGCAGAGCAGGTGCGGACCCGTGTCCGCACGCTGGGCTTGCGGCGGGGAGGTCCTACGCACCCGCCCGCCTCGAGCTTCAACACGACCTCGTCCGCGATCCTGCTGGCCTAAGGCAGAGGCGACCGAACTCGGCTCACGCACCACGGCGCACAGTGGGGCGATGGGGCGAGAGAGATCGAGTGAGCAATCATGCAGGGTGGGACGCGAGATGTGATGGCAGGTCGGGCGCGCGCAAACACCCACACCGACTCACACTGGCACCTCCACCCTCCCCGTCCTCTTGACCCTCCTCCTCCTCCCTCCTCCTCCTCCTCATCATCCTCCTCCTCATCCCTCCTAAGCCCTGGCTCACAGGTGGGGGCACACTCCCGATAACGAAGGACAACTTTTTAGTCCTCACATACACACACACACACCTTTGTTGGGCTGCAAACTGACACACACACACACACACTTCCGATGTCTCTCTCTTGATGCTTCTCGCGTCTTGGGTTCAGATATTCATTCGGGCGCTGCTGGCCATCAGCAGCGACATGAGTCGACGGCTTCACGGAGCGTCAATTTTGCAGTAAAACCCGCTGTCAGCAAGTTCTTATGATCGGCTGCAGGGCATATAATGGATTCGACTTTGTTTGTCTTGCAGGGACGGGATCTCGTAAATACGGGCATCAGGAGGTCGTGTGGAGGAGAGCGGGCAAGAGATGGGCAGTGGAGGCGGGCTGGGCGCGCTCCCCAGGTAGCAACAAGAGCTCGGGGTGCACCATCGTGTTGGAGCCACGGACTCGCCGTGGCACCGTCTCCCACACATGGGCTGCCCCTCCCTACATCACTGGGCGAGGGGTTGCGCTCAGAACACGCTGCTGCCAATACGACTTAGGAGCAGCAAGCATCTACTTCCCGCCTCCACCCCAGAGAGCGTCAGACTATTCCAGCTACGTGCGCCCTTGCGATCAAATTGGGGACTGGATCAGATCGCTTCCATTCCTTGCTGTAACTCGCTGCTCTCCTATCCTAGCAATGGGGTTAAAGTCTGAATTTAGGTTGCAACGGCTGCGAGGGATTGAAGATTGGACGGCAATGAAAAATGATCGTCTCGGCACCAAGGTCCCTCCCGTCAGACAACGGTATGCTGCTGATGTGATGCTCCAGGTGATCCAGGCCTTAGATCTGGTACCCATCAATCTGCATCTCGGGATGGGCCCCACGTATGTCAGCTACTCTAGGACTTCATACATGCTGGGCTATGTGTTCATCCCCCGATGTGCACAATCACCTATTACGTCCGCAGGCCCTCTTCGCCAACTCGCTAGGACATTACAGCTTATACGACATCGTGAACAGAGGGACCATCTCCCCCTACATGCAAGATTCAGCTATGATGTTGCTGCTATTACTGGCTCATGGGCTACTGGACTGAACGAATATGGTCGGTTGGCTTTGTTACTAGGCACGTCCGCTGGAATAAGGAGGCTCTCATGGACAGTCTTCGCATGGGAACAAGCAGGGCCGAGTTTCTGATCGCTCTGGAGGCCAGGATGACGGAGGAGCAGAAGCAATAGCAGCAGTATCGGAGGGAGGAGCAGACCTCCAACGCTGAGTGGGGATTTGTATTCGAGTGCCCAATGAAACCGCTGAGAAGTACTTCGCAGGATCTGTTGAGCGCACTTCAGATTATTCTGAGCGTGCCAAGGCTATCCTTGAAAAGCTCCACGCGCGCCAGCAGTGTCGCATTGAGATGTCTGAAGGAACGCTATCTGCCGAGGCTGTTCTCTGTATCAGGGGAAATTCGTGCACAGTCCAAGCAGCTTCGCGCGCTTCGACGGCAGTATCTTAAGCAGAGGAGATCTGACACCACTGACAAGCTGCATGTGGCAATGAAAATAGGCAGACAAGCTAAGGTGGTAAGGTTATCTCGGCAGCTCTCGGCACGTTGGACAGGACCTAAGTAACAGAACTATCGACGTCCTCCTTCGGCCTTGCCTGCGAGTCAGGAGCTGCAGGATAGGTGGCCCCTCCCCTCATCGCAGGGAGAGATGCAGGCTGAGAGTACTGACGGGGTTCGATGTGCTAACAATCATCTCTATCATCATACGGAGGGGCAAGAGGAACACTATTCCTTGGGCCAGTACACGGAGGAGGGAGTGGACACGGGATCACCTTAAACACATTCACAAAACCACTATGAAAGCATGAAGACGGAGAGCTGTCCCTGATGGGTCGGTTCCTATGGCAGTTTTCTGGATGATATGTTGCCCCTACAGAAGAACGTCAAAACGATTCCGAACATCGAGTTACGACGCGCCGAACATCGAGTTACAAGCTGTTCGAGGATTATTGCTCTCTCTCTCTCTCTCTCTCTCTCTCTCTCTCTCTCTCTCTCTCTCTCTCTTTTATGCACAAAACTCGGCGAGCCAGACAGGTTCCCCTTGTATGGCATCTCTCGCAAGCAGCGGCACTTTCGTGGAAGCGTGTGGAACATGTGCTGTGCCCGTTTGGTAAAGCTTTCACCGCTACGTGCATCGATCCCGCTCAACGGGATCAGGAACCGTTGTCCTCGCATGGGTGCATTGCTAGAAGACGAAGAGGGCTCTTCTCGCTCAACAAGCCTTGGGCTGGAGGCTCCATTGGCTAGGACTTGACTTTCAATGATCACGAAGATATCACGAATGCATGTGGGTCTAGTAGCTGGGAGGCACTAAAGAAGGCGAACCAGAAGGTCATGAGGGTGGAGGAGTCTTACTATGAGGAGCAGAGGTTCAAGTTTTCAGCGGTATGCTTTCGAGGAGTTGATGGACAGCGTTTCGCAACACCCTGGGTTGGAGCACTGCAGGGGGACCCGTGGGCCGTCAAGGTTTTGTTCGTGATATCAGGGACTGCTTTGAAGAGGCACAGACCCAATACGCTGCCCTCTGCGAACGTACTGCGGACTGGTGTGTGGTCGAGCTACACCCGCAAGGTCAGGAAGTAATTGAGCTCGATCTTTCTATGCACAGCAATGTAGATAGCGCGCTGCGCAAGTTGATTGCTGATCCAGACGGGAATGGAGCAGGATCCATGAGTAGGCACTCTATACAAAACAACGAGATCGTGTCTCAGTGCTTGACCAGGCGTAACTACAGGCTTAATCCCACCAACAATGAAAGAGTTGTCTCCTTACAGGGCCCGGGTCAACAACTTAGAACAACAAGTATCAGGACTGGTGCATTACCTATGGCTGGGGTTCCTAATGATGCGGCTAAATATCTTGGTTCGCTTGTTAGATACGATGGCAAGTTTAGCAACGAATTGGATGCTCGGCTTTCGGCTGTATCTGCTGGCTATTGGTCTATGGGACGCTACTGGTACAACCCTCGTATACCCTCCGTTGAAAAGCGTGCGATGTTCCTCAGTAAAGTAGTTGGGCATGTTGTCTCGGCGTTGGAAGCCTTCCTGCCTTCTTTACTTCAGATTGCCAGGATCCAGAAACTCGTAGTCTCGTACGGTCGACGAGCGCTGCGAGATGCCGCCACATAATGGCACAACGATCATCAGCGCTCCATTCCAGCCCAGAGTCCTACAGTTGAGGCGCGTTGCTCCGATCGAGGTTGAAATCAGAGTCCGTCGGCTGAAGTGGTATCAGAAGTGGGTGCGAGAGCCTCACCATCATGCTGCAGACTGGAGTGCTTTGTTCTTTGCTACTCGTGTGGGACGTGAGCGAGGCATCCAGGTCATTGATGAGCAAGGCCGTCTGACAGTTCATGTCTCTCCCTGGGCGCACATATTCGTTCAAGATATTCAGGATCTAAGTGAGCTGAGGGGGGAACACTCAGAGAATATTGATGAATGGGACCGTCGTCCACGTCAGCTGTTTGATGATCCTGATCTATCAGACTGGTTCGGTCGACTCGACCTCTACATTCGAGCTGCCACATGGACCCTGAGAGTTCCCCCTCCCCCAGGGTTCCAGGTCAGGCCTACTACTCCTGAACAGCAACCTCCACCAGGTAATGAAGATGATGATAAGTATAGGTGTTGCGTTGCCGGGTGAAACAGGTCGTTTGGAACTGGACGACAGCTTGCTAGTAATCTACACCAACATCATGGACTCCATAATCCCTTGGGATGACTAACTACTGCTAATCAATGTTTTGTCTGTGGTCAAGTCTTCGAAGCTCGGAACTCAGCTTACAAACACCTAGCGGATTCATTCCGAACAGGCATCTGCATTAAAGGAGGATCGAATACACTCAGAGTGGCGGGAGAGAATGACAACACCACGTACACACGTGCTATCTGCCACACATCTGGGCTCGAGCGACGTCGCCTTCATCAACATTACACTACCGAGAGCACTTTACTGTTACTCCTATCGTTCACGACCACGATGAGCGAGGCCGAGAAGGCTGATGGCGAAAACGGCAACGGCGGTGGGGGAGCGGCCAGCACGGCGGAGTGGCAGCTCAAGCTCTCGACGTGGGGGCTCCCGACCAAACCCAACGCGCGTCAAGGAAACGGCACCAAGGAGAAGGAGCCCCCGAAGAAGAAACGTATGATCGAGGACCTCGAAACGGAGACGCAGCATGTCATGCACCGGCATCAGTTGGGCCCTCTCAAGGCGCTGGTCGAGGTCCTCACCAGACTCTGCCTCGTCAACAGCAGGGACATGGCCGACCTCATTGGCGCTTGCTACAGCTGTTTCGTTCTGCCAGCAGAACACGCAGTGGTGGTGATGATTCTGGCTGCAGGCAAGAAGTACTACACGAGCTGCAAGGAGGCGGGCAAGGACTACGGGTACGGACCACCTTGGACGCACATGTGGTTGGCGTTCCTTCAGGCTCTTCTCGAAGGACACGACCAGACCCCCAAGTCGTCCAAGCGGGCCATGCAGGTCTACTGGGACGCGAACGTGGCGGGAGCGAAGTGCGGCCTCATGCAGCTTCAGGATCAAGTGAGGCACTGCCGCCTCCGCCCGACCTACTACAACAAGAAATAGGAGCAAACCAAAGAAGTACAAACTTCAGTTCATGTTGAGCTCCCAGCTGCAGACGTCCCAGATCTACTACGACACCAACCCAGTGGGCACAGTGCATCAGGCAGTGTGCGAGACTCTGCGAGACTCTGCACTCGCTGGGAGGCCAGTTCAAGCCAGGGGGCCCACCCAAGGGCGGCCTGGAGCGGGAGGCCGAGAAACTCCTGGGCAAGTTCGGCATGAAGAAGGGGGAGGGAGAGGAGGTCAGCGACGACGACGACACGGAGACGGAGGGCTGACAGCTCAGCTCACACATGTGGCAGGATCCAGTAGGATGGCAGTCTGGGCTCGGGAAGGAGAGCTGGGGCATGATGAACTGAGTGCATTGCAGCAGCGTTCCTCAACTCCCATTCTGCAGTATGCTTCCCCGTCGGGCCAGACCTTCCAGGCCTTCTACACCCCCCCTCTTCAATCGCAGATCTCGCTTCTTGACATGACAAGTCGAGCAGCTCAGATTCGCACCATGCCACTTCAGAACTCGCAGGTGCAAATCACAACAGCAGGTGATAGAGCGCAACCTCGTCTCACTTCCGTTGTTGGAAGTAGCGATTCACACAATCAGGGCAATGATGGACAAAGAGCCTCTTACTTCGGTGACTCTGTGTGAACCCTGTGTTCTGGCTGTCCTGGCACATGTTCATGCAGTTGTTGAAACCTTGGAGCGGTGATGCATGTGTCACGGTGTCCAGGCATCACTGGCTGCCCTTTTTCGGGCTGAGCTTCGAGGAATTTGCTTGATGCAGTTGAGCTCAGTTGCATCATATGCTACACTTCGTGAGGGGTCCACTCGTCACTTCTCGTGTGTGTTGCAGGTTCGATGGTGCCTCGGCGGGGCCTCAAAGTTTTCCCCGAATGAGGTCCCCGCATGTGGCCAGTGGCATCCCCCTGCAGAGCGACCGATCCACGAAGCTTACCTGGTAAGCTGCGGGCGCAGATCCGTGTACTGTTTCGTCCAGGCGGCACCGTGCTTCGCTTCTCGTTTTGTGAGGGTAGGGGTGAACTGGGTCGAGCGCGCTCTGATCTTATCTTGTCCTCATCCCTCCTCCCCTCGCCCCCTCCACCCCTCCTCGACCACACCATCTCTCCTCCTCCTCCTCCTCCTCCTCCTCCTCCTGTCCCTCGTCCTTCTCCCTCCCTCCCTCATCCACCCTCCTCTCCAGCACCCTCCGCTCTCCATCCACCCCCTTCCTCGTCCTCCTCGAGCTGCTTCTGCTCCTCGCCCGCCCACCCCTCCTCCCTCCGCCTCCAGCCGTCCCGCGTGGCGCGCACTGCGCCGGTGTGCCGCCGCGGCGGCGTGCCTCGTAATCGACGAGCAGCGTCTCGATGGCCGAGTCGAAAAGAAACTGGGCCTCGCCCGTGGCTTCGCGGCCGGAGAGCGCCGCGGGATCGAAGGCGGCGGCATCTCCCCACCAGCAGGACAACAGCCGTCAGCACAGAGTGCCACTGCATCGACGGCGCCGCACCGCGGGCGCGCCGAGCTTCTCTTGCCGCCATGTAGAGAGCGAGAGCGGTGAGCAGGGGAGGAGATCAGGCCGCAGCCCTTTGGGGAAGACTGGCCGATCGTGAAAACTACGCAAGCACTGGCTGGAATCGGATCGTCGAAATCCGGAGCAGGGCCAATTGATCAGCTAGGGGATCGACTACAGAACTGATTTGCTCTAAAATTGGCTTTCCCGCCGAAGATGCAAGAACCGCGTAGAAAATGTTCGCAGACCTACTGGGCATTACGCGCATTTTTCACAAATTCGGCGGGAAAATCAAGTCTGGGGTGAATCAGTTCTGTAGTCGATCCCCTACTCCAATGGAAACGACGGCAACTCTCCCGCCCTGCCCAAATCTCATCGAAATCAGTCCCCAGACCCCTCCGCGGGGGTCCACACTCACCCGTTTCCCACGGCTGGCCCAGCCGCGGCGACGAGAAGCCTCCAGGATGCCCCAAGAACACGACGAGTAGCACCCGGGAGGACCGCCGTCTCGACCAGCCCTCGTCCGCGGAGTTTCGGGGATCGGATCGCATCGGGCCCGCCGAAAGCCGCACCGAAGCGAACCGATCGGATCGAAGCGGGCGGATGGCAGGCGCTCCTCTGCTCCCCGACGCACTCCAGGCCGCGGGCGCGGCGACAGCGCGCGCGCGGGACACGGCGAGCGCGGCGGCGAGCGCGGCGGCGAGTGCGGCGGCGAGCGAGGATGAGGGGAGGGGCGACCGAGCGGCCCCGGAGAACAGAAGCAAGGCGCAGAAGAAACGGGCCGATGGATTAGCCTCCCTGGACAGAGAGAGAGAGAGAGAGGACGTACCGCTGCAGAGGCCTGTCGTGATCGATCAAAGTCTAATGTATGACGATGTTCGTCGATGCGGTCCGAGTCAGATCTGTTGAATTAAGCACCGCCTGTTGACGCGATGACTCGGCACAGTGGTACATTCTGCAGTTGTGCATGACACTTCCTGGAAAGAGAGAGAGAGAGAGAGAGAGAGACAGAGGGAGACAGAGAGAGAGAGAGAACAAGCAAGAGAGAGAAAGAAAGAGAGAGAGACGCATCCCATGGAGAGATGTCAGGAGCGCCCCCCGTGCACCTCTGGCCTTGCGCCGGGCTGTGGAAGACATTACATCACCGTCACGCGTCGGTCCGACGCATGCGCTGTCCAGCGCGTGCGCTTGCGCTGTCCACTCGGAACCACGTCGCCCCGTTGAGAGTTCCAGCACATGGACAACATTTTCAAACCCTTCCACGCTCGAAGAAAATTCTGGTCGCCCCCCTGGCCCCGAAATCAATGATGAGTTTAGCATGGGTGATGGTCTTAGTGTCCGGATATGTTTGTCCACTCAAGCCCCCTCCAAGTTGCGCACCCTTGATATTCATGATAAGGGCCTGGGGCGCATCATCATTGGGGCCCCATCCCCCAGAGCCCCATCTTCGAACCCCTCAGCCTGCGGCCACAGGTCCCCACCGCTTCCTGGGGGACAACTTCTGTCCCAGACCCATGTTTGACGGTCCCTGAGACGGACCAGACCGAAATCAAGGAAAAACCGCCGGATGAATAAATCAGGTCGTCGGAAAGGATATGGGCAATGCCCCATGCCTTGCGCCGCGGCGTTCGAGCGCATTGCCCGTGCACACCACCGGCTGCATGCGCCCAGCGGCGTGGCAGGAGGAGAGCACAGACCAGGCGGGCGAAGAGGCAGACGAGCAGCAGCAGGGGCCCCAAGTCTTCCGGCGGCTCCATCTGCTCACCCCGGGTGTCAGGTAGATCTTGCATTAAGATCTCAAGTCTTCACATGACTAAGAGTTTATGATCTTACACTAAGGACATCAGCATACAGTGTCAACGAAAACCAAGGGGCCAGCCCCCGGAGCGCCCGACACCCTCCTCCGAGGCCCGCCCCTCACCCCGAGTGGTCTGCTGGCGCCCCTGCATGGGATCCTCAAGGAGCGGCCTCCAAGTCCCGAATCGAACGAAGCACAAGCATCCGGCGCGCTGTCGCCAGACCTCATAACAAAGCCCCAAATCTGTTCGAAGGACCCCCCCTCGGGGCCCATCCTGGCGAGGTTTTCGAGCTGCGCCCAGCCATGGCGACGAGGAGAATCGAGGAACAGCAACAAAAAACATAAACGTTATCTTCGGGAGGTTCGGATCGAGCGGATTTCTTGGATCGGGGCTGGACACCCCTCGCTGGCGCGCGGAGTGTGCCAGGGTCGGCGCTGAAGGCGCCGCCAGGGGGGTCTCGTGCCGATCCAAAAAAAAAAACCGGGACCTCCGAAAGTGCAGTGCTCATATGCCATCTTTTGGCCCCCTGAGAGAAAGCCTCCCCGGAGGGCCAGCGAAAGAAAACCGGGGCACTCGGCTACATGTAAAAGAAAGTTGCCCTACAAGCAAGACTGGCCTGTGGTACTGGTGCGCGGCCCCAGAGGGACATCACGATGTTTTTTTTTTGGGGGGGGGTAGCGCCCGTTACGCGGGGGGGGGGTCCGGCCCCAAGTTGGGGGTAACGGTAACGCACGGCGGGGCCCTCGCACGGGCCCTGGTACTTACTACCAGCACAACTGTCGGCACGGTAGGCTTCGTCGTCGTCGTCGTCGCCGCTGTCGTCGTCGTCGAAGCCGACCGTGCCTGTGCACACTACACAGGCTTTGTACACCGCGATGCCTTTGTACACCACAACTGCGGCAGACATGGTATGTGTGCACCACGGCGACTGAGCACATCATGACAGGCGGGTGCACCACAGCGCCCTTGTACATCTCACTGTTGGTGCACACCACAGCGCCCGCGTGCACCACAGCTGCTGTTTCAACGCCCCGTGTTTGCACCAGAATGCCAGCGTACACCACAAAGCTTGCGTACACCTGTAAGGTACCGGCGGAGCCAAAGTCCAGAAGATCGCTCGGGGCCCAAACCGTGGCCCTTTCATTACGCGAGCAGCTTGTGGATCTTAGTTTTTCTGGTTCAAAAGCGCTCGGACCTGTTGAGCCCACAGCGCCTGTGTACTCCATTGCTACTGTGTACATCATGGGAAGTGTGAACCGTGGCGCCTGTGTATACCACATGGCATGTGTGCACCACAAAGCTTGTGTACGTTTTTTTTTTGCGGAGTGTAAACCACGCACCGTGGGGGCGCGCGGGGCGGCGGCAGCCTAGGGAATACAAGAAGCAGGAGCTCCCTGCACAGGCACAAGGCCCTTGAGACATGGGTCGACGGCTGGAGCGTGCACGCGGGTGCGTCGTCGTCGTCACCGTCAGTTGCGACGGCGACCGGGGGGGCGACGGCGGCGGCGGCGGTGACACGGGCGGCGGCGACGGCGACCACGACGACGACGACGACGACGGCGGCGGCGACGGCGACGACGCCGACGGCGGCAAGCGGCGGCGGCGGCGGTGAAGGTGACCGCCGCCGCCGTCACCGCCGTCGTCGTCGCCGCCGATGCCGCCGTCGCCGTCGCCGCAGCCGCCGTGTCCGCAGCCAGTAGCCGAAAGCTTCAGCAGCGCTTGGGGCCCACTTGCTGGATACACATGCGGGGGGCTGGCGTGACCAGCCGCGCGAGGTAGGAGGGCCGAGCGCTGGAAGGACATGCGGCCACATCCGCGTGCAGGTCTCGCCCAGTCCAGCCCCTTGCACCAGCACAGGGAGCATGGAGGGAGGACAGTGGTAGTAGTCATAATGAAATTGTGAGAGTACACCGGCTGGTTGCGCCATGGCTTGCCCGATGCGTTACACCACACGCTGTGCTGCGCCAAAGGCGGGGCCACTTTGTGGCGCTGCGTTTCAACGGAACTCCTGGTGCGCGCACTGTTCGGGGAAACGTCGTGCTGGCAGGCGGGCGTCGGGACTCCGGGTGCAGCCCGCAGGATAATGACAACGGACGCGGCAGGGATGACGACGACCATTCCGTGGCACCTGCGGCGCGCCACACCGCCGATCAAGTGCTAAAGCGCAGTGCCCGTGGGCGCTGCCCGCAAGAGTTGGCGGCGAGCCGAGGGGGGAAATGACAGGGGGCGGGCCTTCTGAGAAGGCTCAGAAGGCCTGCGGCCTTCTGAGAAGATGTCCAAGCCGCCCCCGAAGATACGGAAGGCTTCCCTGAAGGCCAGAGGGCTTCTGAGAAGTCCCGCCGCCTTCTGAGAAGGCCTGCCCCCTCTCACTCCCCCCCTGGGCTTGCCGCCGAAAGAAATCCACTGGAGGTCGCCCATGAAGCAAACAGGTCCCACAAGAGACGGGTTTCGGACCGCACGGACGGCCCGCGTGGACCATGATCGGAGGAAGACGCTCGGAGGGACCAGAGGAAGATGATCCCCCTCCTCCTCCGATCCCCCTCCGATCCTCCATCCTCCTCCTCCTCCTCCTCCTCTTCTGCCCCCTCCTCCTCCTCATGCCCCTCCTCCGATCCCCCTATCACCTCCTCCTCCGATCCTGTTCCAACCCTCCTCGTCCTCCTCGTCCTCCTCATCCTCCTCCTCCTCCTCCTCCTCCCTCTGCCTCGCTCCCCCCTCCCCCCAGGAGGTGAGAGGAGGTGGAGGGCACGAGCACTGGAGGGAGTGCAGAAGCAAGGCAAAGGAGGTGGAGGGGCCAGGCCGGAACCCGTTGAAAGGTTCGCGCCGAGGGATGCGAACCTCGAACCTCGAGGATCGAGGCATCCTGGCCCTCGAGGGCCTTCGTCGTCGCCGCGGCTGGACGCGGCTCGGGAAACTGGTGCGTCTGAGCCCCAGTCGGGCCCCGTGGACCCATTTTGAGTTTGCGCCGAGGTTCGAACCTCGAACCTCGAACCTCGAACCTGAGCACACATGTGAGCGTCAAAGCATGCCTGCCTGGACGGAGGGGGGGTCCGCACCCCCGTCCCCGTACGCTCGTTACCGTTACGGGGGGGGGGACCCCCCCCTCGTAACGGGCGTTACGGGTCCGAGCAATAAAAAAACAAGCTCAGCCCTGGACCCAGCCTTCCTGCGGCACCTGTCGAACCGGATCGATCTGTGAGGGCCCCGGGGCCCGGGGTCCTGCGAACACGCCCCGCTCGGACACATGGCGGCGCCGGGCTCTCCCGGGGAAGGCGCCTCGGGCGAGCGGCCCCTCCCCGCGCAGCCGAGGAGCGAGGGGCGCCACGAGCCCGCGGCACCGACGACAGGCCCGGACTGGGCGTTGGGCTGGACCGGTGTATAGCGGGACGCCTCCCGCGCCCCATTCCATTGTAACCAGAACAGGGACCACCCCCCAAAAAAACACCCCGCCCCATTCCACGTTATAACCGGAACTGGCGCCACCTGGGTGGCGCCACCAGGCCTGCCGGCCGGCAGGCCTGGTTTTTCTAATGATTCTGGCCGCTTTGGAGGGCTTCAGGGCCCAAGCACGAACCCGGCCCCCTTGCCGGGGGTCCTGGCTATACCCGACCAGGGCAGGGAGGGGGGGGCGAAGAGGAGCCGAGGAGCGAGGGGCGCCACGAGCCCGCGGCCGAGGACGAGGGGCGAGGGGCGCCAGGCGACAGG
>CAUYUJ010016005.1:12500-62500 GCA_963575745.1 Prorocentrum cordatum | reverse complement strand
AAGACGATGACGACGAAGCTAATGATGATTGTGATGATGAGGATGTTGATGGTGATACTGATGATCATCATGGTCATGACGAAGATGACGACGAGGAAGATGATGATGATGGTTCTGAAGGTAATGAGGACGATGATGGTAATGGACCTGATGATGATCAGCATGGTGATGATAGTGATGGTAGCGAGGATGGTTATGGTGATGCTGATGAGGCTGATGATGAATATGATGATCATCATGGGTGTTGTGATGATGCGGATGATGATGACGATGATGATGATGATGATGATGATGATGATGGTGGTCATGATCATGGGGATGATGGTGCTGGTGATGGTTATGAAGATCAGTATAATGATGTTGATGATGATGGTGACGATGATGATGATGATCATGACGACGACGACGAGGATGATCATGGTGACGATGACGATGATGATGACATGATGATGTTGATTGTACTGGTGCTGCTGCTGGTGCTGTTCATGAAGACGAAGATGCCAAGATGGTGATGGTGATGGTGATGGTAATGGTGATGATGATAACGCAGATGACATTGATGATAATGATGATGAAGATGATGATGATGATGATGATGATGATGATGATGATGATGATGATGATGATGATGATGCCAGAGGATCGGCAAAACGCAGCGAGCGTTCGGGCCCAGTCCCCCTTCGCCCTCATGTTCGGGATGATCTGGCCTTGACGAGTACCCCTCAAGTGTGATAAACGAAACTAGAAAAGATGTGACACAAAACAATGGCTTAATGCTGCGATAGAGAACGAGAAACAACATCTTTAAACATGTCTCCACGTCTCCACCAGGCCCAGCACAAGTTGGAAGAGGAGAGGCTGTTCCGCCAATCTAAGGAGCCCCAGTCCGAGCCGCTGGCGAAGGTCTCGCAGATGCGCGCCAGCCTCACATGGCTGCTGAAGAAACGCAGAGTCGGTGAAGAGGCGGCGGCAGCAGGAACGCCGGCAGCGCAGGAGGATCCAGCGGGGGCAAAAGGAGGGGCTTCCGCTGCCGAAACTGCAGCAGGCGCGACCCCGCCGCCGCCCAACGAGGAGGAGCAGCGGCGCCGGGAGGAGCAGCGGCGCCGGAAGGAGCTGCTCGCCGAGATGCGCGGCCGACGTGGCCAAGGGCGCTGGCAAAGGCACTGCTGGGCGTCCTGCTGCTCAGCCCACTGCTGCGTCCGCATCTGCTTCTGGCGGCTCTGCCGAGGGCCGACCGCGGGTGACCCCACGCCGGGCGTGTGGGCCGCCCCCGAGACCTACGCCACGGAGAACTGGACCATCATGGGGGCCAACGTCAACGCCTGTAGCAGCGTGTCCGAGCTGCTGCAGTGGGTAGACACCGAGACCGCGGCCGGCAGGCTGGAGGATGCAGGGCTTCGCGCGGATGCTCCGCGGCCCCTATCTGTTAGGTTGAGCTGATCTCTGCTCACAGCCTGGCCAAGAGGGAGCACATGCGCGCCACGCGTGGCAGGGCGCGCTCCACTGGTGACGGAGCTTCGTGTAGCTCTGGCGGCGTCTCGGTGATGGTGTACCGCGAGCTGGCCTCGGCTGCAGTGCAGGTCGAGAGCTCGGAGCTCACCCACAGAATGTGCGGCAGGCGCCTTGGGGTGGCGCTACCTGGCGGAATCCCCCCGCTGTCGGTCTACTGTGAGACCAGCGTCGGGGCCAAAGGCAATGCCAACCTGTTCAGCTTCCTAGCGAAGCTCGTGCTGAGCCTCGACGTGATGTGGGTTGTCTAGGCTGACTGAAACATGACGCCCGAATAGCTGGAGAGTCTGGCTTCCTGTCCCTGGTGCGCGTGGCCATGGTGGTGCCAGATGGCGCCCCTTTTCTGGAGTGACAGTGTTGATGAGCGACGTCGGCATGCTACATGAGGCATCGAGGCAGCTCGCACCATCGACTACTTCGTGGACTCCAAGGCGATGGCGAGCTGCGTTGTCGGGGTCCGCGCCCACCCCGACGCGCCGTT
Source organism: Prorocentrum cordatum (assembly GCA_963575745.1). Lineage (NCBI taxonomy): Eukaryota > Dinophyceae > Prorocentrales > Prorocentraceae > Prorocentrum > Prorocentrum cordatum. The sequence continues at coordinate 60,510 of CAUYUJ010016005.1, read as the reverse complement.
GAATCCACATGCGCCCGTTTCTCTGCAGCTGGCTGGCCTGCAGAGCCAGAAGATGGTCGAGGTGCCAGTTTGCTTCAAGACCTTCGACGTTCATCGGCTGATCGGCCCCAAACTGGACGAGTTGGCCTTCGACTGGAATTTACCTGCGGAGACGCGCGAGGCGTGTCCGATGGAGCAAATGGTGCAGGAGTGGTTCAACTTCGCTGAGCAGAAGTTACTTCGGGACCAGGGCATCGACCTGGACAAAGCCCGCAAGTACACTGGCAGGAGCCGAGGGCCGCAGACCAAGGAGGTCCCCCTCGGCGATCTCTGCGCCCGTGAGGACCGCAGCGGCCGGCAGGCTGGAGGATGCAGGGCTTCGCGCGGATGCTCCGCGGCCCCTATCTGTTAGGTTGAGCTGATCTCTGCTCACAGCCTGGCCAAGAGGGAGCACATGCGCGCCACGCGTGGCAGGGCGCGCTCCACTGGTGACTGAGCTTCGTGTAGCTCTGGCGGCGTCTCGGTGATGGTGTACCGCGAGCTGGCCTCGGCTGCAGTGCAGGTCGAGAGCTCGGAGCTCACCCACAGAATGTGCGGCAGGCGCCTTGGGGTGGCGCTACCTGGCGGAATCCCCCCGCTGTCGGTCTACTGTGAGACCAGCGTCGGGGCCAAAGGCAATGCCAACCTGTTCAGCTTCCTAGCGAAGCTCGTGCTGAGCCTCGACGTGATGTGGGTTGTCTAGGCTGACTGAAACATGACGCCCGAATAGCTGGAGAGTCTGGCTTCCTGTCCCTGGTGCGCGTGGCCATGGTGGTGCCAGATGGCGCCCCTTTTCTGGAGTGACAGTGTTGATGAGCGACGTCGGCATGCTACATGAGGCATCGAGGCAGCTCGCACCATCGACTACTTCGTGGACTCCAAGGCGATGGCGAGCTGCGTTGTCGGGGTCCGCGCCCACCCCGACGCGCCGTTGAATCCACATGCGCCCGTTTCTCTGCAGCTGGCTGGCCTGCAGAGCCAGAAGATGGTCGAGGTGCCAGTTTGCTTCAAGACCTTCGACGTTCATCGGCTGATCGGCCCCAAACTGGACGAGTTGGCCTTCGACTGGAATTTACCTGCGGAGACGCGCGAGGCGTGTCCGATGGAGCAAATGGTGCAGGAGTGGTTCAACTTCGCTGAGCAGAAGTTACTTCGGGACCAGGGCATCGACCTGGACAAAGCCCGCAAGTACACTGGCAGGAGCCGAGGGCCGCAGACCAAGGAGGTCCCCCTCGGCGATCTCTGCGCCCGTGAGGACCGCAGCGGCCGGCAGGCTGGAGGATGCAGGGCTTCGCGCGGATGCTCCGCGGCCCCTATCTGTTAGGTTGAGCTGATCTCTGCTCACAGCCTGGCCAAGAGGGAGCACATGCGCGCCACGCGTGGCAGGGCGCGCTCCACTGGTGACGGAGCTTCGTGTAGCTCTGGCGGCGTCTCGGTGATGGTGTACCGCGAGCTGGCCTCGGCTGCAGTGCAGGTCGAGAGCTCGGAGCTCACCCACAGAATGTGCGGCAGGCGCCTTGGGGTGGCGCTACCTGGCGGAATCCCCCCGCTGTCGGTCTACTGTGAGACCAGCGTCGGGGCCAAAGGCAATGCCAACCTGTTCAGCTTCCTAGCGAAGCTCGTGCTGAGCCTCGACGTGATGTGGGTTGTCTAGGCTGACTGAAACATGACGCCCGAATAGCTGGAGAGTCTGGCTTCCTGTCCCTGGTGCGCGTGGCCATGGTGGTGCCAGATGGCGCCCCTTTTCTGGAGTGACAGTGTTGATGAGCGACGTCGGCATGCTACATGAGGCATCGAGGCAGCTCGCACCATCGACTACTTCGTGGACTCCAAGGCGATGGCGAGCTGCGTTGTCGGGGTCCGCGCCCACCCCGACGCGCCGTTGAATCCACATGCGCCCGTTTCTCTGCAGCTGGCTGGCCTGCAGAGCCAGAAGATGGTCGAGGTGCCAGTTTGCTTCAAGACCTTCGACGTTCATCGGCTGATCGGCCCCAAACTGGACGAGTTGGCCTTCGACTGGAATTTACCTGCGGAGACGCGCGAGGCGTGTCCGATGGAGCAAATGGTGCAGGAGTGGTTCAACTTCGCTGAGCAGAAGTTACTTCGGGACCAGGGCATCGACCTGGACAAAGCCCGCAAGTACACTGGCAGGAGCCGAGGGCCGCAGACCAAGGAGGTCCCCCTCGGCGATCTCTGCGCCCGTGAGGACCGCAGCGGCCGGCAGGCTGGAGGATGCAGGGCTTCGCGCGGATGCTCCGCGGCCCCTATCTGTTAGGTTGAGCTGATCTCTGCTCACAGCCTGGCCAAGAGGGAGCACATGCGCGCCACGCGTGGCAGGGCGCGCTCCACTGGTGACGGAGCTTCGTGTAGCTCTGGCGGCGTCTCGGTGATGGTGTACCGCGAGCTGGCCTCGGCTGCAGTGCAGGTCGAGAGCTCGGAGCTCACCCACAGAATGTGCGGCAGGCGCCTTGGGGTGGCGCTACCTGGCGGAATCCCCCCGCTGTCGGTCTACTGTGAGACCAGCGTCGGGGCCAAAGGCAATGCCAACCTGTTCAGCTTCCTAGCGAAGCTCGTGCTGAGCCTCGACGTGATGTGGGTTGTCTAGGCTGACTGAAACATGACGCCCGAATAGCTGGAGAGTCTGGCTTCCTGTCCCTGGTGCGCGTGGCCATGGTGGTGCCAGATGGCGCCCCTTTTCTGGAGTGACAGTGTTGATGAGCGACGTCGGCATGCTACATGAGGCATCGAGGCAGCTCGCACCATCGACTACTTCGTGGACTCCAAGGCGATGGCGAGCTGCGTTGTCGGGGTCCGCGCCCACCCCGACGCGCCGTTGAATCCACATGCGCCCGTTTCTCTGCAGCTGGCTGGCCTGCAGAGCCAGAAGATGGTCGAGGTGCCAGTTTGCTTCAAGACCTTCGACGTTCATCGGCTGATCGGCCCCAAACTGGACGAGTTGGCCTTCGACTGGAATTTACCTGCGGAGACGCGCGAGGCGTGTCCGATGGAGCAAATGGTGCAGGAGTGGTTCAACTTCGCTGAGCAGAAGTTACTTCGGGACCAGGGCATCGACCTGGACAAAGCCCGCAAGTACACTGGCAGGAGCCGAGGGCCGCAGACCAAGGAGGTCCCCCTCGGCGATCTCTGCGCCCGTGAGGACCGCAGCGGCCGGCAGGCTGGAGGATGCAGGGCTTCGCGCGGATGCTCCGCGGCCCCTATCTGTTAGGTTGAGCTGATCTCTGCTCACAGCCTGGCCAAGAGGGAGCACATGCGCGCCACGCGTGGCAGGGCGCGCTCCACTGGTGACGGAGCTTCGTGTAGCTCTGGCGGCGTCTCGGTGATGGTGTACCGCGAGCTGGCCTCGGCTGCAGTGCAGGTCGAGAGCTCGGAGCTCACCCACAGAATGTGCGGCAGGCGCCTTGGGGTGGCGCTACCTGGCGGAATCCCCCCGCTGTCGGTCTACTGTGAGACCAGCGTCGGGGCCAAAGGCAATGCCAACCTGTCAGATTCCTAGCGAAGTCGTGCGATGAGCCTCGACGTGATGTGGGTTGTCTAGGCTGAATGAAACATGACGCCGAAGAGCTTGGAGAGTCTGGCTTCCGGTCCCTGTTGCGCGTGGCACCTGGTGGTGCCAGATGGCACCCGGCTCGCCTGCGTGGAGTGTACAGTGGTGATGGGCGGACGTCGGCATGCACATGAAGGCATCGAGGCAGCTCGCACCATCGAATACTTCGTGGACTTCCAAGGCGATGGCGAGCTGCGTGGTTTGTTTTGGGTCCGCGCCACCGACGCGCCGTTGAATCCACATGCGCCCGTTTCTCTGCAGCTGGGGCCTTGCAGAGCCAGAAGATGGTCGAGGTGCCAGTTTGCTTACAGACCTGAGACGTCATCGGCTGATCGGCCCCAACTGAGAGTTGTGGCATCCGACGGAATTCACTCTGCGAGACGCGCGAGAGCGGTCCGATGGAGCAAATGGTGTAGGAGTGGTTCAACTTCGCTGAGCAGAAGTTACTTCGGGACCAGGGGCATCGACATGGACCAAAGCCCGACAAGTACACTGGCAGGAGCCGGAGGGGGGGGGGGGGGGGGGTTCCCTGGGCGGGGCCGCAGACCAAGGAGGTCCCCCTCGGCGATCTCTGCGCCCGTGAGGACCGCAGCGGCCGGCAGGCTGGAGGATGCAGGGCTTCGCGCGGATGCTCCGCGGCCCCTATCTGTTAGGTTGAGCTGATCTCTGCTCACAGCCTGGCCAAGAGGGAGCACATGCGCGCCACGCGTGGCAGGGCGCGCTCCACTGGTGACGGAGCTTCGTGTAGCTCTGGCGGCGTCTCGGTGATGGTGTACCGCGAGCTGGCCTCGGCTGCAGTGCAGGTCGAGAGCTCGGAGCTCACCCACAGAATGTGCGGCAGGCGCCTTGGGGTGGCGCTACCTGGCGGAATCCCCCCGCTGTCGGTCTACTGTGAGACCAGCGTCGGGGCCAAAGGCAATGCCAACCTGTTCAGCTTCCTAGCGAAGCTCGTGCTGAGCCTCGACGTGATGTGGGTTGTCTAGGCTGACTGAAACATGACGCCCGAATAGCTGGAGAGTCTGGCTTCCTGTCCCTGGTGCGCGTGGCCATGGTGGTGCCAGATGGCGCCCCTTTTCTGGAGTGACAGTGTTGATGAGCGACGTCGGCATGCTACATGAGGCATCGAGGCAGCTCGCACCATCGACTACTTCGTGGACTCCAAGGCGATGGCGAGCTGCGTTGTCGGGGTCCGCGCCCACCCCGACGCGCCGTTGAATCCACATGCGCCCGTTTCTCTGCAGCTGGCTGGCCTGCAGAGCCAGAAGATGGTCGAGGTGCCAGTTTGCTTCAAGACCTTCGACGTTCATCGGCTGATCGGCCCCAAACTGGACGAGTTGGCCTTCGACTGGAATTTACCTGCGGAGACGCGCGAGGCGTGTCCGATGGAGCAAATGGTGCAGGAGTGGTTCAACTTCGCTGAGCAGAAGTTACTTCGGGACCAGGGCATCGACCTGGACAAAGCCCGCAAGCACACCGGCAGGAGCCGAGGGCCGCAGACCAAGGAGGCCCCCCTCGGCGATCTCTGCGCCCGTGAGGACCGCAGCAGGCGCTCGGCGATCACGGCGACCTGGGCTCCGCGTGCACGGCCTGTTGGAGCAGGCAGCGGCGGCGGCGTCCGGCCACCCCCAGGCGCGAGGCGAGGAGAAGCTGGCGCAGCGGAAGAGGCAGCTGCTGGGCATGATCGAGGCCCTCCGACTTCTCCGAGCGGACGCTCACAGCGAAGCCGGAACTGTTCGACCTGTTGGAGGTGGCGACTGCCCCCAGGCGGCTGGGAAACTGCGGGTTTCCAGGCCTGTCTGGCCGCGCCGCAGCTAAAATTTTCAAAGGCCAGAATCCAAGGTTCGCAACCAGTTTCCTGGGTTTTCGGTTGCCGACCTGGGATTGTTGCATCTTCCTGCTGAGTAGGCCCCCAGAGCACCACTCGCGCTCAGGCCAGAGCAGGAGGAGGAGCACCCTCTGGCGAAGCTGCGCATGGTGCTGACCAGGCGCCGGGCCTGCGACGCGGCGGCCAAGGCAGGCGAGTGGCAAGCCTGGGTGCTGCAGGCGGCGCAGAAGGGTGGGCGGCTGGCCCACAGACCTGGAAGGATGACGCTGGAGGATAATGGCGACCTGCTGGAGACGGACACCTCTGGGGCCTCTCGCCCAGTCAATGGGCAGCAGGCGGTGCAGCGCATCCTCGATGTGGCAGCACCTGTGGACGCGCAGGCGCGAAGGCGACGTGCACCCCTCCGAGTGGGAAGTTGGGGACGAGGAGCTCCCGCCCCTCGCGGCGCAGCAGCTAAAGGACGTCTGCGGCGGGCACACGGTGTCTGCAGGCCTGGGATGGGATGGCCTGAATCCGCGGGTGCTGCTCCAGCTTGGAGACGAGGATATCGAGAGGCTCCTCGACATCATCCTTACCTTCGAGGAGCAGCCAGGGGCGTTCCTGACCTTCAGACGCAGATGATCTTCATAGCCACGGCTGGAGGATGAGTGCGGCCCACTGGGCTGCTGGCGCTCTTCCTGCGCCTGTGGTCGCGCCTGCGGCGGCCGCTCTGCGCAGCCTGGGAGCGGGCGCGCGACGACAGCTTTTATGGGGCGGACCCGCGTTGACCAGATTGGACTGGGCTAGGTACACCCACAAAGTGATGGCGGGATTCGGGCGAGAGGTCGGTTTTTCGTCGACGACTGCTGGAGTCGATCTGGAGCGCTTCTAGGAGAGCGTGAGGCTCAGCCACTTGCGCGACGCCGCCAAGGTGCACCACTTCCCCCTCAAAGTGCTACGAGGGCTCTGCTGCATTTACGCAGAATGGCGGGCTGTCCTCTTCGAGGGGTGCATCTCCAGCAGCTTTCAGGCGTGGGCGGCCATCGTAGCAGGTTGTAGCGGGGCCACGTCGCTAGCCCGCATCCTGCTCCTCAACCCCTTGAGGAAAAAGCGCGGTGGGACCCTGCGTGTCGCTCCGCAATGTCGTGGACGACGTCCTCCTAAACGTGTCTGGCACCCGTGGCCTCGTGGTGGCCCAAACGACCGCCTGCGTCGACAGCTTGTTCAGGGACTTCCGACAGCTCGACCTGTCGCTCGCCCTCCGCAAGCGCGAGTACCTCGCCTCCGATGCAGCCGCGGACAAGGAGCTCCAAGCGTCGTGGGCACTACCTGGAAAGTCGTGGGTGGACACCGTGAAGGCGCTGGGCTCCAACCACATCCTACGCGCCAGGCTGTCGGTCGTCACGCAGGCGGCTCACGGCCGCGAGGCGTGCCAGCGCGGGAACCGGCACGCGCACCTGCGGCGAGGTGGGCTAGGCGGCGCTGGCGTGCTGGAGCGCATGGGGGCCGCGTCCTTGGCGCTGTGGGGAGCGGCCGCTGCTGGCCTGGCAGATGGGCCGCTGCACGGCCCAAGGGTCAAGGCGGCGGCGGCGGGGCGTCTGCCCAAGGGCTGCTCGCTGGGCCTCCGGCTGCACGCTCACCCAAGAGGCGCCAGGCTTGACCCGCTGGTGCTCCCCTCCATGGACGTGCTGTTCGTGTGGGCGTTGGCGGTCGGGGAGCCGCAGGTGAGGGGCTGCGTGTTGGAGGTCACGTTGGCGGCCGCCGTCCAGCGCGCCAGCCTGTCAGCACCCCTGGCGCATGTCGCGCACGCCTCTGACGCCGCCCTCCTGACTGCTCGCAGGCCGGGCTGGGACTTCGAGGGGCCCTGCGCCGTTCGCACCGACGAGAACGTGATGATCGATCTGCTGCGCCCGGGGCCTCGGCAGGTGAAGGAGGCGGCCAAGCGCGCTGAAATGCGGGCCTTCGACAAGCTGGCGCTCAAGGGCACGAGCAAGGCCCTGGCGCGCGGCGAGGAACCCCTACCCAGCTGGCCGATATTTTGGGCGCCTCTGCACAGGCTTCTCAGGAGGAGGACAGACGTCTGGGGCAAGAGGCAGCAAGGAGCCCTGCGGGCCCTGGCCACCAACGCCCACTGGCCGCAGGGGCGGCTGTTCGTGCACGGCCTGGTGAAGTCCTCGACGTGCAGGCTGTGAAGCGGCGGCGTGGGGAGCCTCTGCCACCCCCATTATGAGTGCCAGGCCCACGCTGGACTTCGACGCGATCACGCCTCACTCCGCCTTCGCCAGCGCGCTGCCCGCGCCAGGCGCTGGAGCATGGAGGCTGGTGAGCGGTTCTGCAGAGGGCTGTGGCCTGACCCTCGCTGCATGCTCCAGCGTGTCGGCGCCGAGGGCGACATCGCCTGGATCGGCCCAACTCTGGGACGCTTACAGGGTGCCTCTTCCTCGACGGCAGCTCCTTCATGATGCGGCTTCCTGGGCTGGAGCATGCTGGATGGGCGGTGGCCCAGGTGGACCGCTTCGGCAACCGGGAGGCGGCCGCTTTCGGGCCAGTGCCCACCTCGGCGGCGCCGGGCCAGACGGCGCCCGACGCCGAGGACTACGCGGCGTTCATGCTCACGATGGTGGCGATGGCGCCCTTCCAGCTGTACCTGGACTGCGCGAACACGCTGCGGGTGCTGGCATCCGGCGCAGATGCTGGGGCCGGCGGCGCTGACATGCGGCCCCACCTGTGGGGGCCCTTTTGGGCGGCGCTCGACGAAAAGGATTTCACCGCCCACAAGACGCTCGGGCACGCGACGAGCGCGGATGTGGACGCTGGGCGCAGCACGCACTGAGAGAGGCGCGCCAACAACCACGCCGACGAGCTGGCCAAGAGGGGCGCGGCAAGGCATGGCATCGGCGAGCCTGACGCGGCCCTGTGGCGAGGCCTGCGCGTCCTCGCCGAGGAGGCGGCGTGCTGGAGCGCCTCCCTGCAGGCATCGCTGGGGGACGAGCCAAGGCAGGACCATGAGGATGTTCTTCGACGCCAGCCTGCAGGCCCTGCCGGTGCTGGCGCTGACCCAGGCGAAGAAGCAGCGGCGGAAGCAGATGGCGAAGGAGACCAGCTCGGCGTTGGGCCACAGTGTGATGCCGTTCTGAATTGGCCGCAGCAGAAATGTGCCAGATGGTCCAAGTCCAGGGTTCGCGACCAGATTCATGGGTTTTCGGTTGGCAACCCGGGATTCTGTGGTGTTCCTGCTGAGGTGGCCTCCGGCGTGGGAGTGGCGCCGCTGCCAGGAGCCCCGATGGACCCAGCCCTCCTGGAGGTGGAGCTGCCTCCCATGACGCCCTTCGCACGCAGGCCAGAGAAGGAGGTGGAGGAGCGGCCCCTGGCGAAGCTGCACGAGGAGCGGGTGTGGCGCTGGGCATGCGACGCGGCGGCCAGACAGACCTGGCAAAGCTGCAAGCCGACTAGCCCGAGGTCGGCGGCAAACCCTAGGCAGAACCTCCCTCGCTCCCGAAACTCGGGCGGTCGCATCAGGAGGGAGGGGAGGCCAGCGAACAGGGTGCTGGCCAGAGGCGAGGAGGCGAGGGAGCTCCAAGCGATGGAGCTGGCGCTGAACCTTGAGACAGCGCAACCAGGCCCCCCAGCCCCCGCCTCAATGCCCTCACGTTCGATCTGGACGAGGCTGCGCTGGCCAGGCATGCGTGGAGGGTGCAAAGCCACGTGCTGCTCCGCTGCGGCGTCGTACAGAGGCCCGAGTTGTGCCTGGTCTTCTGCCTCAGCTGAGGTGCCGTGATGACGGGCAAGCGGGCTGGCGAGCTGCTCAAAGCGTCGTGCAATGGGCGGCGAAGAGGAGCTGGGGCGGAGCACCTGAGGCTCATCTGACAGCTCAAGTGGCCGCACTACCGTGCTGGCCACCAAGGCGAACGGCTCGTGGGCCCCTTCGCCATCAACTTCGACGAGCGCCTCGATCTGTCAGTCAAACTGCTGGGTAGCCAGCCTGCAGTGGCTGGAGGCGCGCAGGGGGCAGCATGTGATGCCGTGGGGGCGCCGCCCGAGGGGAGAGCGGCTCGGCTACACCTGCTGCGATGCCATGGGGTGCGCGAATCCGACATCGAGGAGGTGCGCGAGCTCGGGCGGGCAGCGGCCCGCGCAGAGACCAGCCTCGGGCAGATCACGGGCTCAAGAAGGCCCGCCCGCCCCGCCCCCATACCCGTACCCTTGCTCCTCTCTGGAGAGGAGGAGGCAGGGAGCGAAGGGGGTGGCGACAAGACCCGTGTCACCTAACTTCGCGCATCGCGCCCCAAGCGCCCGACGCGCGATCATCGTCGCGCCCCTGCGCTCCTGCGCCGCCCTCCTCCTGGAGAAGGAAAGCTCTCCAATCCAGACCGCGGCGCGCGGAGCGCGACTATCTTCGCGCGCCCGCGGGCGAACTAGAAGATGCAGCAAGCGGCCCGGCCGCTCCAACCTCCACCCTCCCTCCACAGTAGCAGCAACTCCTCCTCCTCCTCCTCCTTCTCCTCCTCCTCCTCCTCCTCCTCCTCCTCCTCCTCCTCTTCCTCCTGCTCCTCCTCCTCCTCCTCCGCCTTCTCCTCCTCCTCCTCCTCCTCCTCCTCCTCCTCCTCCCCATACACACATGTCGGGAGGGGGCAAGAAGCATGCACCCACGCAGTGCCGAGAGACGACAAAGGCAAACACTTACAGTTTCTCCCCCCTCTTGAAATTAGAAACGAAAAGAAATGGGTCTTACGCGAGATGGCCTCGCGACCTCACGCGGTGGCTGCTTACATTGGTCACTAGCGCAGCACGCTACATTGCCGCTACATTGGAGACGAGAGCGCGTACGCCTGACCTCACGCGAGCAGCTCACGCGAGCAGCTCACGCGAGCAGCTCACACGCGCGGGACCCGTTTTTCTGCGTCGCTCAGGTGTCGCGACGGGCCAAAATCGACGCAGCGCCGAAAGAAGACAAAGACATCAAAAACTTACAGCTCCTCCTCCTCCTCCTCCTCTTCCTCTTCCTCCTGAGAGGGGGAACATCAAGGGAACCCGCTCAAGGGGCAAAACATCGACCTGGAATCCGCGATACGTCGCCGACAGATCGGCGATGCGACCCCGATGCCGAGTCCACACGCTCACGGGCAGGGTGGGCCAGCGGGCCCCTTTATCGGCGAGGAAGGGCCGATTGGGGGTCGATGCGTCCCCCCCCTGCGCTGGCGGCTCGCACGAGGGGTGGCTTCTCAGAACGAGCCTGCCTCTTAGAAGGCGCGGGCCCTACATCGACAGACAAGGCCCGCGACGTCTCAGAAGCAGAGGTGCTTCTGAGAAGCCGTCCCCCCCTACCCCCCTCGGCGCGTGGCCGACTGAGCCTATCCCCCCCAATCCTTACCGTTGCCCCTGATCCTTTCCTCCTGCTGCGTTCCTGCAGCAGCAGACCCCCAACCCACACACAACCAGAGATCGACAGGCGTGCAACACCGATCTCAAAAAAAAAACCTTGAACCCATCCCCCTAACGTTGCCCCTGGTCCTCCCCCTCTTCGGGGGTGCCGCTGGGCACGCGGTCGAGCAGGGCGCGCGCTTGACGCGCCTCACTCTGGCCTCAGACCTCCTGGAACTCGCCGTCGCTCGGACGTCCATTCCCCGTGCATGTGGTGATTTCGTGCGTGCTGACTTGTCGCAAGGTGATCGAATCTGCTCCTCGATAGCCCTCGCCGAGACAACATAAAACGCACACGTCCGAGCGACGCCAAGGGAAATTATGTCGAGATCCGCCACCGCGCCGCGAGGCACGAGTTGAAGTGCCCTTGGGCCCCTTCTTCCCCTTCGGGGAAGGGTTTATCATCGTTCCCTGTAATACACCCCCCTTCCCCAGGCGACCGGCAGCCAGCCAGGAATCATGCGCCCCCCCCTACCACGCCCGTCAAAAAATATACAAAACGCACTCTGCCTCCACATTTGGAGCATCCGCGGCCAGCCCGATGCGCCGCCCCCACCATCCCTGTCAAAAAGTAATACAAAATATGATTTGGGGCAAAGTCTGGAATGGTCCGCGAGCACGTGTTTTTGATGCTTCCAGGGACGGCGGGGGTGTCAGCATATTACCTGCTGTACGCAGGGCGACCATCCCTGACCAAAAAACATCACAACACGCACCTCGCGGCTAAATCTGGAGATGGTGGGGACTGAAATGTTTACCGATGTGTGCTGTCACGTGCGCAGACGCACCTGACACACTCTGCACGTGCCCCGAACGTGGCGCACCTGGCGCGGCTGGAGCATGCGGCACACCTGGCGCACGCGGAGCACGTGGCGCATCTGGCGCACCAGACGTGCCTGGCACGCTCGGGCCCCAGGAGTGCCTGGCGCGCGGGGCGCGCCTGGCACGCGTGGCGCACCTCGTCCCAGCGTCGCGCACATGGGGTCGATTTTGGCTCTCAGTAGCTGCCCACCCAAAGACGACCGCTGAACATGCTGAGGCTCGGATTTTACGTATGTGTTGGGAGGGCGGCGGGCGGGAATGAGCTAGAAGGCTTGCTGTCTAGGGGGTGTCTTGACCCCTCCCCCTACCCTCTCAACGTCCGAGATGGCCGACGGCTCCAAGCAGGCCTCGTAGTCCAAGATGGCCTACAAGATGGCTCAAGATGCCTCAGGGTGGCTCAAGAAGACTCCCAATATGCTCCAAGAAACATCAAGGCCGCTCCAAGACGTGTCCAAGTAGTCCGACAACTCCCCCAGGAGGCCGCCAAGAGGCCCTTCCAAAACCTAAGGAACATCAGTGTTTGTTGCGTTCTCGCCTTTTCGCTTCCGATGGCCGTTCGAGGCCTCAGGATGGCTCCAAAATGGCCCAAGAGAGCTCCAAGAGGGGCCCAAGAGGCCTCCAAGACGGCCCCAAGAGCGCCCAGGAACGCTCCAAGAGGGGTCGAAGAGGCGATTGTGGGGGCTTCCGGGGGGGCCGTAATTAGAGTTCCCATCTTGCATGATCGATCTCCTCCAAGATGGCCCCAAGGGCGCTCCCAAGGCTCCCAAGAGCGCCTCAAGAGGGCCCCGAGGGGCGCCCAGGAGGCCCAAAAGGCGCCCGGGAGTCCTCCAAGAGGCCCCCAAGAGACCCCCAAGAGGCCCCAAGAGGCTCCCGGAGGCACCCAAGACGCTCCAAGAGGCCCCTGGCCCGGCCAAAAGGCCCTTCCAGACGCCTCAAGAGGCCCCACAAAAACTTCCAAACGACATCTGAAGAGACCCCTACAGGCATTCAAGAGGCTTGTGGATCTTCTGTTCGCCCTGCGCCCGAGAGGGTACCCCTCGATGGAGGAGCCCCAATCAGCTCGATCAGAGCGGGGGGGGTCCCAAATCCCAGTCGAAGGATTTGGCATCCTAGCCCGAAGTATGGTCGAAAGTTATGTGGAGTGGAATACGTCCTTCACAGCCGCTTGCAAGGAACACTGGTGCGTGGACCCCCTCTGGTGTCAACAGGTGGCCACTAGCTTTCCGCAGCACCTCCGAATTTGAGAATATAGCGTGCGGTCGGCCAAGTATTGGATTATGTATTTTCGCAGCCGCACAATCTCCAATATTTTATTCATGGCCGCCTCATCCTTAAGGATGAGTGTAGGTATTATTTAATACTGCAGCGCATTTGGTCCTCCTCCTCCTCCTCCTCCGTTTCCTCCTCCTCCATTCGGATGTACGCGAACGAGTTCGCCATGCAATCTTCTGCCAGGGAAGGACGACAACAAATGTAGAATCGCAGTCCGACCCTGGTACGGGGACTGAAAGAGGAGAAGAGGACGAGGACAAGGGAGGAGGAGGAGGAGGAGGAGGAGGAGGAGGAGGAGGAGGACAGGGCAGGAGGAGGAGGGGGAGGAGGAGGAGGAGGAGGAGGAGGAGGAGGAGGAGGAGGAGGAGGAGGAGGAGAGGAGGAGGAAGAGGAGAGGAGGAGGAGGACGAGGAGGAGGAGGAGGAGGACAGGACAGGACAGGACATCCGCATCAAGGGGTCAACGTCAATGCGCCCGCTAAGGCGCAGTGTAGAGCGTATGATTAATTCCCGTGCGTGAGCTTTACGCAGCAAGGACCAGACAGCCCTTCGCCCAGTAGCTCTCCGATGAAACCAAGGGGTGCGGCGCCGTTGGCACTGCGTTGCCGATGGCGCGTGCGAGCGGGCCTGCGCAAGAAGGGGTTTCCCTGAGCTCCTCTTTATAGCTCGCGAGCCAAATTCCTTTGTGTATCCCACGGAGTAGAGGACCGAGAACGAGAAGAGAGGGGGGCACCATGCACCCCGAGATGCCCTCGCTAGCGCGATCGGCGCTCCCTGCCCCAAGACAGACGCTCTCCCCCGCGCCAGACGCGCGCAAGAATGCACGGCCCTGCTCTTGTTGACTGCACCTCGCGCCGGCTCGCCCGTCACTTCGTCTTGCCGTCTTCTGCGAGGTCGCCCGCAATAACTCCGAACATATCGAAACAAAAAAAAACATGCGGCGCATGCTGAAGATTCGCGCGACATCTCCGCCCAAAAACATAAGTGACTGCGCGTGTGTATTTGTATCCGACTTAGGCGTGCAAATTGGCCCGCGTTTTAATCTTCACGTGGCGGCAGTTGCGCGCTTGTCTCCCAACCTGGCAAAAGCTTCAACGCTTTCCCATTCCGAAAGAGCGCAGTCCACCTCTGGTAAAGTACTGGTTGCGCCGCTGCTGGCCACTTGGCACCGCAATTCATCCGCAGAAAAAAAGAAGGCCAATATCGTTCCACATTATGTCATAGATGCCACCCAATGTTCGCCCGTTGCGCTTCCGCGCCAACCCTTCGGCGACAAAGCCTTAAACATATGCTTTTTACCTAACAGCGAAGACTGATAGGTTTCTAGTGGTGTCAAAAGAAACCATAATGACTCCTCAGGGGGGTCGGGGCGGGACCCGGGGCGGCTGCCGCCGAAGCCCAAATCGCATAGGACATCCTCGCAAAATCGCTCTTGGCGCTCCCAGAACGCCATTCCCGGGCCACATTATGGATGCCCGGAGCCAGCTGTAGGCCACTTCGTGCTCTTCGACTTCCCAGAACTCCATTCCCGGGCCACATTTTGGATGCCCGGAGCCAACTGTAGGCCACTTCGTGCTCTTCGACTTCCCAGAACTTCATTCCCGGGCCACATTTTGGATGCCCGAAGCCAACTGTAAGCCACTTCGTGCCCTTGGACTTCCCAGAACAACATTCCCGGGCCACATTTTGAATGCTAGGCCACTTCGTGGTCTTCGAGTTCCCAGAACTCCACTCCCGGGCCACACTTTGAATGCTGAGGCAGGCTGATGCTGAGGCTGAGGCAGGCTGAGGCTGAGGCAGGCTGAGGCTGAGGCCGAGGCTGAAGGCAGACTGAGGCTGAGGCTGAAGCAGGCTGAGGCTGAGGCTGAGGCTGAGGCTGAGGCTGAGGCTGAGGCTGAGGCTGAGGCTGAGGCTGATGCTGAGGCAGGCTGAGGCTGAGGCTGAGGCTGATGCAGGCTGAGGCTGAGGCAGGCTGAGGCCTGAGGCCGAGGCTGAAGGCAGACTGAGGCTGAGGCTGAAGCAGGCTGGCTGAGGCTGAAGGCTGAGGCTGAGGCTGAGGCAGGCTGAGGCTGAGGCTGAGGCCTGAGGCTGAGGCTGAGGCTGAGGCTGAGGCTGAGGCTGAGGCTGATGGCTGAGGCTGAGGCTGAGGCTGAGGCTGAGGCTGAGGCTGAGGCTGAGGCTGAGGCTGAGGCAGGCTGAGGCTGAGGCTGAGGCAGGCTGAGGCTGAGGCAGGCAGGCTGAGGCTGAGGCTGAGGCAGGAGGCTGAGGCTGAGGCTGAGGCAGAGGCTGAGGCTGAGGCAGGCTGAGGCAGGCTGAGGCTGAGGCGAGGCTGAGGCAGGCCTGAGGCTGAGGCTGAGGCTGAGCAGGCTGAGGCTGAGGCTGAGGCAGGCTGAGGCTGAGGCAGGCTGAGGCAGGCTGAGGCCGAGGCTGAAGGCAGACTGAGGCTGAGGCTGAAGCAGGCTGAGGCTGAGGCTGAGGCAGGCTGAGGCTGAGGCTGAGGCAGGCTGATGCTGAGGCAGGCTGAGGCTGAGGCTGAGGCTGATGCAGGCTGAGGCTGAGGCAGGCTGAGGCTGAGGCCGAGGCTGAAGGCAGACTGAGGCTGAGGCTGATGAGGCTGAGGCTGAGGCAGGCTGAGGCTGAGGCAGGCTGAGGCTGAGGCTGAGGCTGAGGCTGAGGCTGAGGCTGAGAGGCTGAGGCTGAGGCTGAGGAGGCTGAGGCTGAGGCAGGCTGAGGCTGAGGCAGGCTGAGGCTGAGGCCGAGGCTGAAGGCAGACTGAGGCTGAGGCTGAAGCAGGCTGAGGCTGAGGCTGAGGCTGAGGCAGGCTGAGGCTGAGGCTGAGGCAGGCTGATGCTGAGGCAGGTGAGGCTGAGGCTGAGGCTGATGCAGGCTGAGGCTGAGGCTGAGGCAGGCTGAGGCCGAGGCTGAAGGCAGACTGAGGCTGAGGCTGAAGCAGGCTGAGGCTGAGGCTGAGGCAGGCTGAGGCTGAGGCAGGCTGAGGCTGAGGCCGAGGCAGGCTGAGGCTGTGACTGCGACTGCCGCTGCCACTGCGACTGCCGTCGCGAATGCGCGACTGCGAGAACAGCAGAATTCTACAACAGTATTCTCATCTGAACCGTAAGGGGAATGCTTCCAGATATGCTCCTACACATCGCTGTTAGGTTGCTTTGCCGGGATAAGTTAAGCTCAACGCCCGCGCAGCCTCGGCGAGGGCAGCAGCGGCGGCTGGGAAACCGCTGCTGGCAGTGAGGGGTACCTCACTGGCCGAAAGAGCACCCCCAGCAGCCCCATGGGCTAAGAGGCACTGGCCACGCGACGGGCGACCGCCCCGTGACCAGAGCAGCGCCGCCGCAGGGCATGCGGTCGGGGGGGCAGACCCCCCCCCGCGCCTGCCGCGCAACCAGCACAGAAAGGTCGGCGACCCCCTGAGCAACGGTCACCGCAGGGGAGACATCGCCCCACGGCCGCGCGACACGGGGCGAGGACCACTGGGCAGTGAAAAGATGTGCGCGGGGGGCCCGCGTCGCCCCCCGACCGCGCTAGCGACCGAGAGCGATGATCGCCGCCGCTCTCTTCTTCAGGTCGCGGCTCGCCTCGAACTCCTCCGCGGAGCGCCCGAGGGAGGGGGCCGCCGCCGACTCCGCGGGGGCCGACGGCCGCGCCAGCGCCACCGCGCCCGAGCCGCCAATCGCAGCATCCGAGCAGCCGCCACCCTGAGCCAGCCCCGCAGCGCGGCACGCCCTGGGAGGGGGCCGCGCGCGCTGCACTGGGGCCGAGTCGGCCCACTCGTCGTCCAGCACTGCCGAAACCTCCTCCGTGGCAGCGGGCCCCTCCTCCAGCGGCACCTGCGCGAGCACGAGGCCCCTGCCCACGCCGCCAGCATCAGCGCCTCCTCCGCCATCCGCCGCGGCGGGAGACGCCTCCGCCACTCGCCGAACAGCGAGGGCTCGGCGTCGACGCCTCCGCCGCGCCGCCCGCGCCGCCGCAGCGGCAGGCCGCGCAGCAGGCGACGCGTCGATTTCGGGGGCAGCCGCGCCGGCGGGCTCGGCCGCGGCCGCCCGCTGCGGCCGCCCCCCGCGCGCGAAGAGCGCCGCGGAGATGGCCGACCTCGTGGCGGCCGCAAACGCGCGGCGCGGCGCCCCAGCCAGCACCGCGGCTCGAACGGCGGCCTCCACGAGGGAGGGGCCGAGGGCCGAGGGAGCCCCCCATCTAGGCCCCGACGTCCCGCAGCAGCGCCTCGCCGAAAGGGGGGCGCGCGCGGGCGAGGCCCCGCGATCGCTCGAGCCAGACTGGCCTTCAACAGCTGCGTCTTTAACCGCTAAGAAGTCAGCAGGGGACCCCGTTAGGAAATGTTGCCGGCCCCTTTGCCCCAGTTTCCCACTCCTCCTCCGTCTCCTCCGCGCCTGCACAAATTCTAACACTTCCACACATTCTGCAATGGATATCCCCCCGTCCGTGCAAAGCGTTGCAAGACGCCCTTAGCGATTCCTTCTTGGGTCGCTGTAAAACGGAAGAACCCCAGAAGCGTTGCGATCGCAGGGTCATCATTGAAGAACAATGGTTTTCGCCGTTCGCCATCGGAACCGGTCGGTTGCCTCTGAGACTCGGGGCCCCCATCTTCCCGGACCCCCTTCGCTCTCCGGCGAACAAACGAGTCGGTCTCGGGGGGCGACATTTCCAGATGATTGGTTCGGCCTCCATCGTTCCAGGCCTCCTTCTCGCTCGTCTCGCCGCGGAGTCCATCGGCTTTCGAGGTTCGTCCAACTTCGTCCGCTGGCGAACAGACAAGTGCAAAGCAGGGCCGATCGGGCTCCCTTGATTCAGTTGTGTTTCGATCTCCTGGGGCCACATTTCCCATACTTTGGTTCGGGCATGGGTTGGGAACTTCTTCATCGGCGCCCACTGGCTGTTTCCGAACCTCGGGGCCTCCAACTCCCCTCGGGCTTGCGTCTTCCAACTTTGCTCGCCGGCGCACAAACGAGCGCGAAGCAGGGCCAATCGAATTCCATGTGCGCAGCTGTTTTTGTTTATCGTGGAACAGCTGCGTCAAACGATTGGACTCGCTTGTAGCAGGGCAGGCTGCTCCTGGGCCCGAACGGGCGCAGGTGCTAAGTAGAGCCGAGGCGGCCCTGCAAACTCCCCTGGCAGCTCTTCCCACTGTGCCCCGCGGGACGCAGGGGAAGGGGGAGTTGAGCAAGCTCTGCAAACTCCCTCGCTGCCGTCTGCCCGCCCCTCTCTCTGTCGCTGTTGTCCACCTCGGTGTCGGCGCCCATCTGCGCACCCTGTGGCGGCGGCTCCTACGCTCTCTCTTTCTCTCTCTCTCTCTCTCTCTCTCTCTCTTTTTCTCTCTCTCTCTCTCTCTCTCTCTCTCTTTCTCTCTATCTATCTATCTATATATCTATCTATCTATCTATCTATCTATCTATCTATCTCCTTCTCTCTCTTTCTGCCGAAGTTGTCCAACAAGCAGCGGGTCCTGGGGCGTGTGCGACCAACTGCTCACATATTGCAATCCTGGCAAACTGGCATTTCTGGGCACGGGTACGGCGGATCCGTTCTCTGCGCCTTTGGCTCGTCGTTTTTTTTTCCTAAATCACACTCATATATTCCATCGAAAATTGGAGAGATGCGACACAAGGAAAATCCATTACCGGATGACGACCCAGTCACTGCAGAGAGGATCGCAAAGAGGTGCGGTAATCGGAAGGGCTGCAGGGCTGGTTATGTGTTGTTGTTCCTCCTTCTCTTCCCCTGGCCCTGGCAAAACAACCTGTGTGGCGTTCAGAGTCCGTAAGTCGTCTGAGGGGTGAATGGAAATATTCCTTCCGTCGGGGCTCAATTTGCCTGAGTTCCAACGCCGACTGGTAGAAGGAGGAAGAGGGGGAGGAGGAGGAGGAGGAGGAGGAGGAGGAGGAGGAGGAGGAGGAGGAGGAGGAGGGAGCATGAGGAAGAGGAGGAGAAGAGGGTACGAGGAGGAGGAGGAGGAGGAGGAGGAAGAGGTTAGAGGAGCAGAAGGTTGGAGGAAGGAGGGAGGGAGGAGAACGAAAAGCCCGCGCATTCCCCCCCCCCCCCGCGCCCGCGCGCACGCCTCGCGCAGGCCGCGAGCGCGCGCGCTGGCGCCAGGCGGCGCGGGAGGCCGAAGGCTCTCTCGAGACTCCACGGCGACGGCGGCGGCGAGTGCGAGGGGGGCGGCAGGCAGAGGGGGAGACGGGAAGGAACGGGGATGGAAGGCGAGGCGCCAGCCTGTCGCCCCAGGAGGGGCGGCCTTACGAGAGCCTGGCGGTGGCGACGCAATTTTTCATCTTGAGGCCAGCCACCCCCCCCACCTGTAGGCGCACGAGGGCAACAGGGAGGAAAGGGAGGGACCGGGGAGGGACAGGGGGGGGAGGGAGAAGTGAGCCCCCCCCCCCCACGCCTGCTTCCCCCCCGACCCCCCCCTCCCTCTCCTCCTCCGCAATCACCCGGCTGCCAAAAATCAGCAGACGGTAAAGACACAGGCTACAGCCTACGTTACCTGAGGGCCACCTTCTGAGCCCGTTCGGCACGGCATCTGAGCCCATCTGGACGCCAAGTGGACCGTGGGTCGAGCCCGCTCGACGACCAAGCGGGCCGAGTTCCCACCGCCCCGCTAGAATCGAGCCCACTCGGCGCCTGGCCCCGTCGGCAGCCGAATGGACCCAAACGCACTCAGAAGGGCCCGAAACGGACCCCCCCGATCCGGTGCT
Source organism: Prorocentrum cordatum (assembly GCA_963575745.1). Lineage (NCBI taxonomy): Eukaryota > Dinophyceae > Prorocentrales > Prorocentraceae > Prorocentrum > Prorocentrum cordatum. The sequence goes on along the minus strand of CAUYUJ010016005.1, from coordinate 40,887 downwards.
GGAGCTCGCGCTGACAAGGACGTCAAGCGTCAGGGCGAGTCCAGCCGTGGCGACGAGTGACCCCCCCCACGATGCCCACGCAAGACGCGGGAGCAAGATCAAATATCAAATCCCCCCGAAGCGCCCCAATATGCAACACGCAAACCGCAGCGTTTTGACACGGAGCTCAACACGTCGACTGAAAACTTCGGTCAGGCGCGATAGCAAGGTGTTAACAACCGAGACGCTTTGAACACGGCTTGTGTTGCGTTTCAACACGGGCGTATCAGTGCAGCTAATCCGCCGAGATCTGTGATTTGTTGCCTTTGCCCCACATCCGGGAGGAGAGAACAGATCCCGCGACCAGGAAACGCTGAGCCAGGTGGTCCATGCGCGAGTAGAAGGCATGCCGTCTCAACAACAACAACAACAACAACAACAATCATTTTACCCGAACGCGTGGTGTTCTCCCCAGTGCCAGGGTTTTCATACGACACCAGGCAATACCCCCACTTCGTGGGGGGGCATTACAAGCTCTACCAAATATCCAAACGACTCTTCGCGACCACCCAAACCCAGCTTCCCGCCCTATGACGTTGGGACACTTCACTTCGTGGCGTGCGGACGACCGTGGCTACTACACTGGCGTGGGGTACACACCCACAGAACTTGGTCACTTATTCGGGGCGCGCATGTGCCCAGCATGGTGCAATTGTGCCATACAATACATAATACAGAGAGACAGAGAGAGAGACAGAGAGCAGACAGAGAGAGAGACAGAGAGAGCGGAGTTGGTCACATTTTTGGGTCAAGTTCCTGGGATGATGGGAATACACAGGTGTTTTTCGAGGACCTACGGTGCGATTCGTGTGATTTTATGATGCGCGGTGCTAAAATTCTTAAGAACCCAATGGTTTTTGGAGATTTCGGCGTGCGCGCGCAAAAAACGAATGTGTCCCGCATGGTATTATTTGACAGGGATGATGGCACAACAACAACAACAACAACAACAACAACAACAACAACAACAAAAACAAAAACAACAACAACAACAACTGTCCGCTCTTCCGCCCCAGGCAGGTCTGACATTGCTGCCGAATGGCATGTTCCCGGAGGCCTCTCTGGGAACACATCTGCGGCATGTTCCCAGAGAGGCCTTTCCGGGAACACTGTGGGATGGGGGTGGCCCGAGGCCGCGCAGCATGGCTGTACCCGCAATGGGCTCAAACAGGCAGTGGCATCTGGAAGAGCGTACAAGGCTGCGAGGCATCTCCTGGGGGCCTTCGGAAACGATTCAGGGCATGGAGGCAACGAACAAAATTCGCTCATATTGAACCCAACATTGATCCGAAATAAACGGGACTAAACGGAATTAAACGGGGTTGTTCTGGATTTGGCCCCCAACGTGAGGAGCACGCCACATTAAGCTCGATGGAATGGACGTTGAGACGAATTGGCACCTATGCAGCTAAGGATCAAGCCCGATTACGGCCAGATTCAGCAGGATATAGAAAATTTAAGCGGAAACATACCAGATTATGCCGGCCCTTGTCCACGGATCTACTGGCGCCGATTCTGATTTGAACCTCCCAGCACGCCTGGCCACATGGATATCTCCGTAACCATGTGCCGTGGTGAGTTCGAGCCCCCCCCGTCTAGAACCCACCATATGCGCACCCGAGGAACTATAATAACTTTTGGTCACGTGTTCCTGATGAGACCGCCGCCGCCGCCCCCTCGAGCCGCATTACCGCTGCGTTGGCTATGCGGAGCGATCTTCCGACCCCATCCAGTACGCCGACCCTATCTGGGCGGCCCAGATTGCTCCCGCACTCACGTGCGGCAACACCTTGCCATCTTGCTGGCTCTTGCGAATCGACGCTAATCAACGCTAGCCAGCGCTATTCGACGGTAACTCGACGCTAAGTCGGCGCTTTCTCATCGATTACCAGACGCTAGAGCACGCTGACGCAATGTAAAGACGCGAGGAAATACAAGGACCCTATGACTTGCCACCGAACCCGTCCTTGTTCGGCGACTCCGAAGGGTGTGGTTTGACAAGGGTCTGGTTTGCAACTGACACCCTGGAGAACACCCTGGGGGCGGGCGGGGACCTTGACAGAATCCTCCGCCGCGCCCCGAAAAGGCCCGCCCCGAACAGGCCCGACGAGGACAGTGCCGTGCCCCCCAGGCCCCACCAGCGCCGATCGCAAACCACACCCCTTGCATAATACGAAGCCAGGACGAAGATAAATTCGGGTAACGATTCAATCGGGAATCTCTGAGCTCCGGCGGCTCTGGAAGATGTATCGGGCGCCGCGGCTTCTCAGAACATAATTACGGGAACGCTCTGAGAGCGTTCTGGAACGCTCTGGCACGGAGCTCTCCTCGTCCCGGCCCCGTTCGATTGTGGCCGCCGCCCTGTTCCCACACGCACGCGCGGCGACAAGCCCCACCGCCGCGGTCCACCCCCGGGGCGCCCCGCCGCCCAGACGCAGGGCCCACGGCGCGCTCGGCCGCCCCGCTGGCGGGGCGGGCGGGCGGCCGCGCTCGGCCCCCGCGGCGCCGCGGCGGCTGCCACGCGGGCGCAGCGGCTGCTCGGCCGGCCCCCGTGCTGGGAGCGCGCGCTCTTTGCCGTCGGCCCTGGCCATGCCCAGTCCTCCGGCGTCTGGAAAGAGTCGAGGCGGCGGTGGTTCCGGGCTTTCGGCCACTGTGGGCCCTTGCGAGGCCTCGGGGCCGTCGGAAAACGGCTCGGGATGAAGAAACAATTCTGGGGAAGTGGTCGAGAGGACCTGGGCGGGTGTCTCAAGCAAGTCGTGGCGCCAGCTGTCTGGTGCCAGAAGGTTTACAGGCACGCCTGCGAAGCAGCATGAGGCAGCTGGGGGTGAGGAGGCCCGTCTGGCGCTATGACAGGACACCACTTCTCGGCCACATCGTGGCGGGTCCCAGGCAGGAAGTATTGCGATTCCACGTGACAGTGGCTATGTGCTCGTGTGTGTGTGTGTCTCGTACTCAGCACTTTGCTTGCTTGCTCGGCCCTGCTGCGTCGACCTCTGAGGTCCGGGCGTTGTATTGTTGTTCACGCCGGGCGTTTTTGTTGCCCGATCTCGGGCCCAGGGAACATCACAGATCGATCCGACTCGAAAAACGCCGCAGAAAAGGTGTGGCCTAGGGCTGCAGTCGTGATGTCTCGCGATGCCTCCACTCCTCGCCACGTCGGACCTCAGGGAGGGGGCCCTTTCCCAGCTTCCCATGCCCCCCTGGCGTCGTGAAACAATCCGGACGGACGGTTTGTTTTGCTGCTCGCCGCGCCCTGGGGCCGTCCAACAACGGCGCAGGACGAACAGCCGGGCCCGGAGAGTGGGTCGTCACGCCCGGGGCTCCGCGGCAGCCCGCCCACGTGCGGGGAGCGCGTGCTCTGTTGTTCCTGGCCCTGCTGCGTCGAGGGGCCGTCCCTGGGCAGGGCGACGAGATCTACACAGACTGCCACCCTCGACGAAAGTAGCCTTTAGATGTGTTATACGCAGTTTCCTTGCCCACGGGGCGAGATCGAGGAAGCGCGTCAAAAGCCCTGTTGAGGCTGCTTGTGCCGAGGGTCGTAGTGTCCACAGCGCCTGGCCAGGGCCCGCATCCTGGGCCCTGGCTTGGCCAGGGGGGCATGTGCACTGCTCCTGCGCCCAGGATGCGCCTGGCCCGGCGCCGTGGACATGCGCAAACCTCCTCGCCCCACGGGGCCGAGCTCTCCCGGCCTCCCCCCTCCCCGCTCAACGGCGCGCCCCGTCGATAGAGCTCACCTGCACGGGCCCCCTCCGACCCGCGCTGCGCGCCTCCTCCCTCGGGCGCGCGCTGAGATGGGCCACGGGTCCGTGGATTGGCGCGTGGGTGCCAGGCCCACAGGGGGCCCACGACCGTTGCACACCACCCCCACAAACAAGCTGCTCTGGCACAAGACCGTGGAGAGGGGGTTGGTTGTGCGCAAGATTAGCATCCCCTGGGGACACGATTTCTGTGTACGGCGGCCACAAATCGCCCCCCGGCACAGGTCGGGGGAAGCACCCCCCAGAAGCATGAGGCCAATACCACCCAGCTTGGCGACGAAGCGCGCCGAATCTGCACGGGATCGGGGCCAATCACCAATCCATGATTGCACTTGGATCCGTTCGGCCACAGCCGCTAATCCACTAAACGGGATCTTATTTGGGTGGTTGCATCGGATACTACTGATGACCAATCGGGGCCACTAATCCACTAATCCACGCGCCTGGATCCATGCTTGCGCTTCCTTGGCTCCCTGGATCCTGCTGCCGCCCTCCTTCTCCCCCCTCCGCCCCCTGCTGCCGCGGGCCGCGTCCCCCCTGGCAGGGAGCTCCGCCATGCGGCTCCAGCGGGGGCGTCCCCGATCGCGGGGCCCGCCAACTTCGGCGCGCCCCTCACGGGGACGCGCGAATACCCACTGACTCACCACAAGACCGTGCGCAAAACCGCGCGGTGACCCCGAATACCCACCGACTGGGGGCCCCCGCACATCGGCCTCCGGGGGCCGACCACGATACCCCCTGGAAGCCCGCAGACGGCCTCAAAAAGCACACGGGAGCCCTGAGAAGGCCTCCAAGAGGCCGCCCCTGAGGCCTCTAACAGGCCCTCAAGAAGCTCCGCAACAGACGCGGAGGAACAAGGGAGGACGCCAGAAACAGTTACACTCAGACAAGATGATGGGACGCGGCAAACAAGAAAGAGTATACGAAATCGGAGGCCGCACATCTCCTCATCTGAGGCTCGGCGGAATGCCGTAAGCCGCTTGAACATCGGCCTCCAGAGCCGATCTCGGGCATGGGGCCATTATGAGACGATCCGGGAGAGAACACTGGCCTCAGGGGTCGAGAGCCTCAGAGGGCCCACCGATGGAACTAAAAGTCCGCCAGGGGTCCAGGGAGAGCCGATTCCGAGACCCATCACAGCCACGAACCCACGCGCGAGTTGCGGCCGCGCGAACAACTGCTCGTAGCCTTCGGTTACGCGATGGGGCAGGTCAATCAGGCGCGGCGCCTGCGAGAGCGCGCAGCTGAGCTGGCTGGTCGGCGATGCGAACAGAAGAGCTGCTCCTCATGACTCCTCAGAGGCCCAGCTCGCTCCTCGGGCCGCACCCTGGCGCCCCGCTCGAGGCAGCTGCGCCTAGCCCTCCCTGCTCGCAACAGTCACGCCGCGGGCTCAGCTGCCCCAATTCGCAACATGCAACCCGTAGCGTGTTGCCACGGAGCTCAACACGTACATTGATTACGTAGATATGGAGCGATACGTCCGCCAAAACGTGGACCAACACGTGCGGAGCACACAGCGTGTTACCACTAACGTTTAAAACACGGCACGTGTTGCGTTTCAACATGGGCGTATCAGTGCAGCTAAGCCCCCAAAATCTCTGATGTCTGCCCTTTGCCACACATCAGGAAGAAGAGATCGGATCCCGCAATCAGGAAAGGCTGAGCCAGGTGGTCCGTGCGCAAGTAGAAGGCATAACGCCTCCACAACAATAACAACAATCATTTTAAGACTGTTCGCTCTGATCTGCGCGAGTGTGAGTTATGCGTATTTCTCAAACCCTCGATACCCGCCCTCTTCGTCTTCGATCGAACCCCTTTTGGGGGGTATACTTTTCTTCCCTGCAGGCCGGGCCCCGGCAAGCGGCGGGGCGGCCGCGGAACGTCGGCGTGGCCAGCGGCAGCGCTGATCGGCGGCAACCCGACCCCAAGAGGGACGGCTAGGGGACCGACCACGACGACGACGACGTAGACAACAACAACAACGACGGCTACGACGACGACGACGAGCGAAAGCGAGATCGAGAGAGAGAACGACAGCATGGCCACGAAGGGCACGAAGTAGGCCACGAAGGGCGACAGCGGGGACACGAAGGGAATGCGTATGGGGCCACAAAGAGCTCGAACGAGCGGGGGCCACGAAGGGCAGATAATGCGGGGCCACAGAAGGCAACGACGGGCCACTGAGGGCAGCAACTGGGCCACGTAGGACAGAGAGGGGGCCACAAAGGGCGACAGCGGGGCCACGAAGGGCATGCACATGGGGCCACGACGGACGCGAACGAGGGGGGGCCACGAAAGGCACACGTATATTGGGCCGCGGAGGGCAAGGACGGGGCCACTGAGGGCAGCAACGGGGCCACGTAGGACAGCGAGGGGGCCACGAAGGGCGACAGCGGGGAAACGAATGGCATGCGTATGGGGCCACGACGGGAGCGAACGAGCGGGGGCCACAAAGGGCATCGGAGGTTGGGGGGTGAGATCGCAGTGGAACGGAGACCCCCAACCGGGAAACCGTTTCGTTTCGTTCGTGTCGTGCGTGCGGGCGAGGCGAAGCTGCGTGGGCGCGCGAGAGGAATGAACCCGCCGTTGCTAGAGCGAAGTCAAAACAAATGATTATCCCCCTCTGGCCCGACGGGCGGTGGCCCTAGATGTCCCGCGGTGTCCCGTGGTGTCCAGTGGTGTCCGCTGCTGCTAGGGCGAAGTCAAGACAAATGATTATCCCCCACCCGTCCGTCCGTCCGTCCGTCCGTCCGGCGGTGGTTCACGGTGTCTCGCGGTGTCCCGTGGTGTCCCGTTGAGTGAGATCAATAATGAGATCGATCGTGAGATCGATACTGAGATCGATAGCGAGATCGGTAATAAGATCGATACTGAGATCGAGGTGGTGCCCCGAGGTGTCCCGTGGTGTCCCGTGGTGTCCCAAAATGTGAGATCGATAATGAGATCGATAATGAGATCGACAAGTGTCCCGTGGTGTCCCGTGGTGTCCCGTTGAGTGAGATCGATAGTGATATCGATAGTCATATCGTTACTGAGATCGACGTCGTGCCCCAAGGTGTCCCGTGGTGTCCCAAAAAATGAAATCGATAGTGAGATCGATGGTGAGATCGACAGGTTTCCCGTGGTGTCCTGTGGTGTCCCGTTGAATGGGATCGATAGTGAGACCGGTACTGAGATCGATACTGAGATCGATGTGGTGTCCCGTGGTGCCCCGTGGTGTTCTATTGTGTCCCGCTGAGTGAGATCGATAATGATCTTGATAGTGAGACCGATAATGAGATCGAGAGGTGTCCCGCGGTGACACCCGTGGTGGACCGTGGTGTCCCGTGGTGTCCCGTTGAGTGAGATCGATAGTGAGATCGCCAAAGTCCTGTGGTGTCCCGTGATGTCCCGTTGAGTGAGGTCGGTAGTGAGATCGATAGTGAGTGAGATCGACAACTGTCCCGTGGTGTCCCGTGGTGTCCCGTTGAATGAAAACGATAGTGAGATCGATTGAGTCAGGTGTTGGTTCCCCCCCTCTACCCCCCCTCCGACGCCCTCCTTATCACCCGAAGGGTGGTCGTATAGGTACATGTATCGAGCCACGAAGGGCAGCGTGGGGGCCACGAAGGGCTGCAACGTGGCCACCAAGGGCAGCGAGGGGGCCACGAAGGGCTGCAACGGGGCCACGAAGGGCATCGAGGGGGCCACGAGGGGTTGCAACGCTGCCACGAAGGGCAGCGAGGGGGCCACGAAGGGCTGCAACGGGGCCACGAAGGGCAGCGAGGGGGCCACGAAGGGCTGCAACGGGGCCACGAAGGGCAGCGAGGGGGCCACGAAGGGCTGCAACGGGGCCACGAAAGGCAGCGAGGGGGCCACGAAGGGCTGCAACGGGGCCACGAAGGGCAGCGAGGAGGCCACGAAGGGCTGCAACGGGGCCACGAAGGGCAGCGAGATCCCGATTCCTAAGTAATCAGCGAGAGAGTCCTAAGCGTGAGCGCGACTCCTGGGTGCCTAAGTGTCGGGAGCGCGGCGCTTGAGTAAATTGCGGGAAATTCCAAGCTAAGTAAATTGCAAGCAAGTCTCCAGCGAGAGCGCGACTCCAGAGCGCCGCGAAAGCGATTCCTGAATAAATTGTAAGGAAGTCCCACGCCAGAGCGCGATTCCGGAATAAAATGCGAAGAAGCCTCGGGCGGGAACGGGGTCCTGGCTAAATCGTGAGGAAGTGTCAGGCGGGAGCCGTTGTTGTTGTTGTTGAACATTATTTATTCTAAAGAATAATTATTGTTGGGCCCCCTGGTGCGCGCCCCCCCTGCGCCGCCTAGGCCGCAGCTACATTTTCATCATTTTCGTGAGGAAGCCTCAGAAAAGAGGGTGTGTACAGGATCCGGTTGTTTTGTTGTAATCCGCTTTCCCTTGCAAAAAACAATAGAAAATGACATTTCTTGTTCTAATATAATCAAATTTCAAGAATCCCTTGCAAAAAATAAGGTAAAGTGGACATTCGCGCGCGCAAGACGAAATCCTTCCAAAACCTTAGTGTTCGCAGCGATTTTAACATAAAAACATCAAAAAACCAATGGTTTTTCAACAAAAAATGTCAAAATCTCATCCCGCGCGCTCTTGCGGATTCGTAGGAAACCCAACACTTTTTAAACATTTCTGTCAAACGGGTTTTTGCGAGCAACTTTTTCGAACTTCTGCGACAACGGTTGCGCACCTGCCAGGGCCATCATCCCTGTCAAATAATACCATGCGGGACACATTCGTTTTTTCTTCGCGCGCGCACCCATGGATCTCCTGGCGCATTGGGCGTCCTGGCGGTACGCACGGGCGATGTATCCGTGAGGAGGCGTATCGGCACCATGCTTGGACACTTGGCCCCTGATGTATTTCTGCCAGGAGCCCAGCTGGCAGCATTGCGCCCCATCCGTGCCATCAGGGACGGGCGTATGCCAGAAGATGACGAGCACACGAACTCGTCTCTTTAGAGCCGCGGCGGGGAAAAGACGGTGGGTGGGCGTGCAAGCGCCGTTCCCGCCCCTCCTCTCTCTTCTCTCCTTTCCTCCTTGTCCTGCTCCTCCTCCTCCTCCTCCTCCGGCGGGGGGCGTGAGGATCCGGCATCGCTCACAACCATCGGGACAACCATCGGGACAACCATCGGAACAACCATCGGGACAACCATCGGGACAATCATCGGGACAGTCATCGGGACAACGATCGGGACAAGCACAACCATCAGGACAACCATCGGGACAATCATCGGGACAACGATCGGGACAACCACAACCATCAGGACAACCATCGGGACAACCATCGAGACAACCATCGGGACAACCATATCCTCTCTCTCTTGTGTATTCCCACATCCCTCAGGAATTTGCCCTAAAGATGTGATCAACTATCTTGTGAGTACGTATCATGTGTATCATGTGTATCATGTACCATATGCATCATATGCAACAGATGTTCTGTGGAAGGCTTAACAACTTCTGTGGGTTAACAAGGCTTAACAACTTCTGTGGGTGTACGAACGTAGGCTTAACAACTTCTGTGGGTGTGTACTCCACGCCAGTGTAGTAGCCACGGTCGTCCGCAGGCCACGAAGTGAAGTGTCCGAACGTCATAGGGCGGGAAGCTGGGTGTGGGTGGTGGCGAAGAGTCGTGTGGATATTTGGTAGAGCTTGCACTGCCCCCCCACAAAGTGGGGGTATTGGCTGGCGTCGCATGAAAACCCTGGCACTGGTGAGAACACTGAGCGTTCGGGTAAAGTGATTGTTGTTGTTGTTGTTGCTGCTGCTGCTGTTGTTGTTGCATTTTCAGTTCTGAAAAATAATTGTTGCTGATCCCCCCCCCCCACCGGTGCATACTGTTTTTTCTCAATCAAAAGTGTGCTCCTCGACGCTCGCACCTTGTTTTTTGACAAGGGAAAATTTTCCTGGTCAAACTGGGCCCCTGGCCCCCGGGTTACAACAACAACGGTTCCCGCCTGAGACTTCCTTACAATTTAGCCAGGACCCCCGCTCCCGCCCGAGACTATTTCGTATTTTATTCAGGAATCGCGCTCTCGCTTGGGACTTCCTTCTAATTTATTCAGGAATCGCTTTCCCGGCGCTCTGGAGTCGCGCTCTCGCTGGAGACTTGCTTGCAACTTACTGAAGAATAGCCTTGCGTTGGAATTTCATGCAATGTGCTGAAGCGCCGCGTTCCCGACACCCAGGCAGCCAGGAGTCGCGCCCGTTGTGGCCCCGTGTGCGTGCCCTTCGTGGCCCCGCTGTCGCCATTTGCGTCCCCTTCTCTGTCCTACGTGGCCCAGTTGCTACCCTCAGTGGCCCCATAGTTGCCTTCTGTGGCCCCGCATTATCTGCACTACGTGGCCACCGCTCGTTCGCGCTTTTTGTGACCCCATACGCATTCCCTTCGTGTCCCCGCTGTCGCATTTCGTGGCCTACTTCGTGCCCTTCGTTGCCCTGCTGTCGTTCTCTCTCGCTCTCGCTTTCGCTCTTCGTCGCCGTCGTCGTCGTCGTCGCCGTCGTCTTCGACGTCGTCGTCGTCGTCAACGTCGTCGTCGTGGTCGGTCCCCTGTCCGTCCCTCTTGGGGTCGGGTCGACGGTCCGCGGCCGCCCCGCCGATCAGCGCTGCCGCTGGCCACGCCGACGTTCCGCGGCCGCCCCGCCGCTTGCCGGGGCCCGGCCTGCAGGGAAGAAAAGTATACCCCCCAAAAGGGGTTCGATCGAAGACGAAGAGGGCGGGTATCGAGGGTTTGAGAAATACGCGTTATTGGACACTCGAGCCCATAAGGGCGAACAGTCTTAAAATTACTGTTGTTGTTGTTGTAAACCGGGGGCCAACAACGCAGCTTGAGGATGAAGATTTTCCCTGATATAAAATCGGGTGCGAGCGCCGGGAGGGGCACGTCAGTGGAAAAATATAATGCGCACCGGAGGGGGGATCAACAATAATTATTCAGTAGTGAGAGTTCAACAACGACAGCAACAATCATTGTACCCTCGTGCGCGATGTGTCCACACGACGCAGGCGACCATCATGATAACCATCCCCTATCATGGGGGACTCTTGTTCTATTCCCATTCCCAGATCTCCCGCTCAATGAGGTCTTGCGAACACCTCCTTCTAGGAATTTCAACATATCCCGTCTCGAAATCGCATGCCCGCGCCTTGCTGCGCCGATGCGATACCGCCAGTTGAGCCCCAGCCAAAAGTAAAGCACAAGGAAGTATCGAGCGACAGGATTGCCTTGGTGGGGATGGGGGCTGTCGGCGGCAAGGCAAGGACCTGGCCCTGAACAGAAAGGGAGGAAGTCTCGAGCAGAGTCACTATTATTGCTGGGAGCGGCGCCAATGCTGAAGAGAGTAGGGCGCTAGTCCAGTGTCAAACAAGACGAAGTCTCGAGCGGAAACGCTGATTTTGTTGGGACGCCGGTTGTCGGCGGCGAGGAGGAACACCGCCTTGAGTAAGAAGGGAGGAAGTCTCGAGCGGGAGCCGTGGTTTGGTTGGGACGGGGGCTGTCGGCGGCGAGGAACAGCACCGTCCTGAGGAAATAGGGAGGAAGCCTCGAGCGGGAGCGTTGTTCTTGCTGGGAACGGCGCCTATTCAAAAGAGAGTAGGGCGCCAGTCCAGCATAAAACGGGAGAAGTTTCGGGCGGGAGCGCTGGTTTTGTCGGGACGGCGGCTTTCGGCGGCGAGGAGGAGCACCGCCTTGAGCAAAAAGAGAGGAAGTCGCGAGCGGGGGCGGCGCTGATGAGAGAAACTAGCGCGCCAGTCCAAGGTAAAACGGGAGGAAGTCTCGAGCGGTATCGCTGGTTGGGACGGCGGCTTTCGGCGGCGAGCAAGAGCGCCGGCCCTGAGTAAAAAGGAGGAAGTCTCGAGCGGGAGCGTTGTTGATGTTGTTGTTGTTGTTGCTGTTGTTGTTGGTGTTGTTGGTGTTGTTGTTGTTGTTGCTGTTGCTGTTGCTGTTGCTGTTGTTGGTGGTGTTGTTGTTGTTGGTGTTGCTGCTGTTGTTGTTGCTGTTGTTGTTGTTGGTGTTGATGTTGTTGTTGTTGTTGTTGTTGTTGTTGTTGTTGTTGTTGTTGTTGTTGTTGTTGTTGAGGGGCCCGTTTTGGCGCCCCCCAAGACCGCTCGAGCGTGAGCCTCATTTTCAATGAAAATGTAGCCGGCGCCAAGGCGAGAGCGCCAAAGCGCCTGGGTGGGGTCCAACAATGATAACTGTTGATTCGTAACACTCAGCAACGACAACAACAACAACTGCCCGCTCTTCCGCCCCAGGCAGGTCTGACACTGCTACCGAATGGTATGTTCTCGGAGGCCTCTCTGGGAACACGGGCGTGTCAGAGCAGCTGAAGACGTGGGTGCTCAGGGCCGCGGGACGCGGCTCGAGGCATTCGCGCGCCCTCTTGCCTGCACCAGAGACGCCGCACTCGCTTCACCACCGCCAGCTTCGGCGGGCCGTCCGCCGGCACTCGCCGAAGAGAAGAAGCCAACCTTCCGAATCGTCCGTGACGAGTTATGCTCTGGACCGCCTCCAAGAAACATCAACAACAAAAAACTCTTGATTCGAGAGTTCGTCGGGGAGAGGTGCAATGTCCAAACGGGGATGCCAAATGCGGCTGCCAGGCGCGCCTTGCAAACTCGGCGTGGGCCATGGCATCCCGCTGGAGGAAGAACAGCTGGATCGGCACCTTGGCAGGGCATTGCCTAACTTCATGCTTCTGCTGCGCGCATTTGCGTGTGTGAATGAGGGAGGCGTTTCCGCTGCCGGCCAAGTCCGCGGTCAGGCCATTGTTTCATGTTTAGGGGTCAGCTCCTTTTGCTGAGCAGTACCAAGACTAGTAATGAGGGAGGGATATGAGACACTGTGCGAGGCATCAAGAGTACTGAAAACGTATGTGCGTCCATCGGGCACGGGTAGCAGCCGCAAATTTAAGGGGGGGCCTGAGAGGACCCCGAGGTGGGCTCCAGCAAGCCCGCGGTGAGAGAATACTGGCCACGGGAACCCCGAGTTGGATCGGAAAGGAACGGATGACGATGACGAAGAAGCGGAAGGAGCATTGCAAGAAATAGTGGAGATCATCGCCCGCCCAAGAAAAGAGGGATGTCGAGGGCTGGCCGCTCATCCTTCGCGTGCACCCTGTGAAAATACAGTGAAGCATCGCCATGGAAGCTCGCTTTTGCAAACGAGAGCTCGAGGATCTCACCACATGCCCCTGAAGGCACCGCCGCTTTCGCGTGATCACCCTCTCCCTGCAGCATCCTCATCCTCCCCGCCCTCTTCCCCCTCCACCCTCTGCGCTCTCAGCCCCCGCCTCCGCCTCGTCGTCGTCTTCGCCCCCTTTCGTCTTCCTCCTCCTCCTCCTCCTCCTCTCCCTTCTCCTCCCCCTCCTCTTCCCCCTCCTCCTCCTCCTCCTCCTTTTCCTCCTCCTCTTCTTCGTCTTCTTCTTCTTCTTCTTCTTCGTCTTCTTATGTTTCTTCTTCCTCCACCTCCTCCTCCGCCTCCTCCTCCTCCTCCTCCTTCGCCTCCTCTTCCTCCTCCTCCTCCTCCCCATCTTCCTGGCCCTCCCCCTCTTACCTGCCCCCAGGGCAGAGGCCGCCCGAGACGCGCGCCCAGCGACCGAGAGGCCAGCGTCGGCCCCCCCGTGCGGTCAACGCCACGGCCGCAGGCGCTGCTGCTGCTGCTGCGAAGGCTGCTGCGCCAGCTGCTGCGGCTGCGAGGGCAGCGCCGCCAGCTGCTGCGGCTGCGGCACCGCCGGCTGCTGCTGCGGCAGCTGCGGCTGCTGCGCGCCCTGCTGCTGTGCCTGCTGCCGGAGCGACGGCCGCTCCGAGGTCGACCCGTCCTCGGGGGGGCCGGCGTCTGGCGCGCGGCACGCCGTGCCATCGCTTGCCGCTGGTGAGTGTGTCTGTGTGCTTGTGTGGGTGGTATGTGGTTTGAGTGTGTCTGTGCGTATGTGTCTGTGTCTGTGTCTGTGTCTGTGTCTGTGCCTGTGTCTGTGTGTGTGTCTGTGTCTGTGTGTCTGTGTCTGTGTCTGTCTGTGTCTGCGTCTGCGTCTGCGTCTGCGTGCGTGCGTGTGTGTGTGTGCGTGTGCCTGTGTTTGTGTGTGTGTGTGTCTGTGTCTGTGTCTGTGTCTGTGTGTGCGTGTGCGTGTGCGTGTGCGTGTGCGTGTGCGTGTGCGTGTGCGTGTGCGTGTGCGTGTGCGTGTGCGTGTGCGTGTGCGTGTGCGTGTGCGTGTGCGTGTGCGTGTGCGTGTGCGTGTGCGTGTGCGTGTGCGTGTGCGTGTGCGTGTGCGTGTGCGTGTGCGTGTGCGTGTGCGTGTGCGTGTGCGTGTGCGTGTGCGTGTGCGTGTGTGTGTGTGTGTGTCTGCGTGTCTGTGTGTCTGTGTGTCTGTGTGTGCGTGCGTGCGTGTGTGCGTGCGTGCGTGCGTGTGTGCGTGTGTGCGTGCGTGTGTGCGTGTGTGTGTGTGTGTGCGTGCGTGCGTGCGTGCGTGCGTGATGTGTGAGTGCTTGCTGTGATGTGGTGCGTGCTGAGTGGATTATGTGTGTGCTTGCGTTTGTGTATGTGTTTGTGCATGGTGTGTTGTACTGGTTTGAATTGTGTTGTGCTGTAGTGCATTGTGTCGTGTTGTGTGTTGTGCGTGCGCCTGTGAGGGAGACTGTGTGTATGCGTGTGCGTGTGCGTGTTCGCGCGCGTGATCGTGTGCGTGTGCGTGTGTGCGTGTCTTTGCGTGTATGTGCGTGTTTTTCCTTTCAACGCAACTATACCCCATGAAGCGATGCCAACGTCTGATGCGTGACAGCTGAGACGACAGGCTGTCCTGCCGCAGGACCGTCCTTGCCCTGTCATACGGGGTGAAAACAAAACGCTGCCACGGAGGAGGGGGTGCGGAGAATGGAGGAAGAAACAAAACAATACCCTGAAATAGCGACCCGACGAATCTGCAATAGACGAGCCGAAACGCTTAGACAAAGACGCTTAAACAAGGACTGGGGGAACAGGCACACTTGAAGATCAAAAGAAACATATGGCGCAACTGGCCAAATCTACCAAAACACGCCAGGAAAGAGGAGATGGAGCAAGGGGGAGGCAGAAGAAGGAGGAATAGGAGGACAAGTGGTCTAGCCAGACAAGCTAGTCGAAGTCTAAAGACCCTCCCAACTCAGAGAACCGACGAGAACGTACGAAAGCCTCGAAACTCTACGCCCATGGTACCCCGCAGAGCCTATCCCCCCCTACTTAAAGTTGCCCCTCCTCCTCTCCCGCGAAGGGATGCCTGGGGCAGAGCCGCACCCAGCCGAAGCCACGAGGAGGCCTCCGAGACCCCGAAACGAGCGACGGCAAACAAAAAGCATCGAAGCTCGGCCCGACTCCTTTTGCAGAGTTTCCGCCTTCCCTCTTCCCTCCCTTGACCGTGTGGCGACCTCGAGCTCCCATGGGACACCTCACCGCGCGGTCCGTCCCCGCGCGGTTTTGAGGCCGCGGAGGCCGCGGTCGCCCGAGACGTCCTCGGAGAACGCTGCGAGTCCCAAAAGCGCGCGATGACCCCGAATCCCAACTGACTCAGCACGAAAAATTCTGGCCAGAGCGCACCCCGAAAAAGTCTCCAGGGGTCGATTTTTGAAACCCCTGGTCAGGAGCAATGTCAGGGCCGCGGATCGAGGTTTGCCTGAGGGCCAAGGTTTGAGGAGGGCCCGCGGTTCGAGGGAGGGAAGAGAGGAAGGGAAGGGAGGAGGGAGTCGGGGGACCGTGGCCATAACAAGGAGGGCGCGCCGCTGGATGTCCCCAGGGGGGGGGGGGGACCCTCCCTCCCCCCCTTTCCCCGATCCGTCGTCGGGGACCCCCCCCCCTCCCCCCCTTTCCCGATCCGTCGTCGGGGACCCCCACCCCCTCCCCCCCTTTCCCGGTCCGTCGTCGGGACCCCCCCCCCCTCCACCCCTTTAAAAAAGGGAGGGGGGGTCCGACCCCCCCCCCCCCCTCCCCCCCTTTGACCGCCAATCCGGCCCCCCCCTCATCCCCCCTTTCGCCACGGCGCCTCCGGTCTCCGGAACCCGACCCCTGCCACCCCTAACACAAATCCTCACCCTTACCCTAACCCCTAACCCGAAACCCAAACCCAAACCCTAGCCCCAAACAGCACTCACTACTCATGACGCACTACTCACTACCCACAAGTCACTACTCGCTACTCACCACTCACTTCTCGCTACTCACTACTCACTACTCACGACTCACTACTCACTACCCACGACTCACTACCCACCTACCCACTACTCACTACTCCCTACTCCCGATTCACTACTTTCTACTCACTACAAACTACTCACTACAAACTACTCACTACCCACTACCCACTACTCAATACTCACTACACACTAAACATAACCCACAACCCACTATCCACTAATCACAAAGCACTACGCACTACCCACTAACCACTATCCACTACTCACTACTCACAGTCCACTACTCGCTACTCACTGCCCGCAAGTCGGTACTCACTATCCACTACTCGATGCTCGTTACTCCCTACTCCCTACACGGTACTCACTAGTCACTACTCGCTACTCGCCACTCCATACGCCTAGTTGCTGCCCACGCGCACTATTCACCACCCACAACTCACTACTCACTACGCTCCAACTACTCACTACTCACTACTTCTTACCCCCTACTCACTACTCCCAACTCGTTACTCACCACTTGCTACCCAGTACTCAATACTCACTACTCACTAAACAGTACTCACTGCCCACTACTCACTACTCACTAACCACTACGCACCAACCACTAACCACTATCCACTTCATATTGCTGAGTACTCCAATACACTACTCAATACGCACTGCCCACAACTCACTACTCACTACCCGCGACTCGCTGTCCAATACGAAACAATTACTACCCACTACCCACTACTCGCTACTCACTACTCACTGCTCCTTCCTCCCTACTCACTAGCCACTAGTCGCAGGTCGCTACTCACTACTCATTCCTCACTACACACGACGCACTGCTCACAACTTTCTACTCGCTACTCCCTACTCATCACCCAGTACTCAATACCCACTTCTCGCTTCTCACTACTCACTACCTACTCACTACTCACTACTCCCTACTCACTACTCACTACTCGCTACTCCCTACTTGCTACGCACTACTCCCTACGCACCACTCACTACTGGTTCCTGCCTACTTCCTCTTCACTATTCACTGCCCTACTCGCTACTCACTCCTCACTACTCGCTACTCCCTATTCGCTACTCACTACTCGCTAGTCGCTACTCCCCACTCGCTACTCCCTACTCGCTACTCGCTCTTCGCTACTGTCTGTTCCCTCATCCCTACTCCCTGCTTACTACTCACGATGCACTACTCACTACACACTACTCACTCCTCACGACTCACTACTCACAACTCCTCATTCACTACTTCCCACTACTCACTACCAACTACCCACTACTCACTGTTCACTAATCTCTACGCACTACTCACGACCACCAGTACCCATTACCCACTACGCACGACTCACTGCGCACTACTCACTATCAAATACCCACTACTCACCAAGCGCTACTCAAAAAAACTCTACTCTCTACTCGCTACCCGAGAGGCCCCCTCCCCAGCCCCCTGTTCGGCGCAAAGGAGGGGAGGGGGAGGGATTCGACCCCCCCCCCCCCTTTTCTAGCGCCAAGGGGCGGGGGGTCGAAAATCTCCCCCCCCCCCCCTTTGAAGGGGGGATGGGGGGGGGGGGGTTCTGCGAGCATCCACCCCCCTTTTTGTGTATTCAGGGACATCCACTGGCGCGCTTTCCATAACAAAGCCACATCAGGACGATTATCAAAAACTTCCAGCCCCTGAGCCTAAGTATCCCTCAATAGCTCTCCTCCTCCCTCCGCTCGGGGCCGCCTTGACTTGGGCCCCCTGCGCTGCAGCCACTTACTCCTTACTCTCTGAAGACTGCAGCCTTCCGCTTCGTCGCTCCCTCCTCCCTTAGTTCCACATGTCGCCGCGCCGTGTTCTCGCCGCGCCCAGGTGAACGACGCCGACCCCACGGCAAGCCCTGCGTCCCGCGCCCCAGGTAGACGAAGCCGGCACCGCGGCAAGCACACGGCGAACCCACCGCGTCGGAGGCGGCGTTTGCCCTGGTGGCCGCGGCGCCCTCCCGAAGACCGACGGCCGCGCATCGGAACAGCTGGCGCAGCGACGTACCGTTGACGTCGCTCCCTCCTCCCTCCGCGCGGGGCCGCCGCCAACCGGGGCGGACGGGAGGCGGCGCGCCGCGCCTGGCGCCTCGCCAGCGCCAGCGACTTCCGCCAGTCCGTCAGGTTGCGCGGCGTGTCGCCGCTGCCGGTGCTGGCGGTGCCTCTGCCAGGGGGTGCAGCAGAGCGGGGACCATTTCGATTCGACCCTCCTCCTCTTCCTCCTCCTCCTCCTCCTCTTCCTCCTCCTCCTCCTCATCCTGTTTCCTGATGCCATGAGAGTGCTCTGCTCCTCCTCCTCCTCCCCATCCCCCTCCCCCTCCTCCGCCTCCTCCTCTTCCTTTTGCGCTGAGCGGACACAGCTGCTACGTTCAGCCTCTCCCATCTCCCCCTCCCCCTCCTTATCATCCTTATCCTCTCCTCCTCCTCCTTCTTCTCCTCCTCCATCTCTTTTCTTTACTGAGAACTCCCTCCTTGTCTCATCCCGAGGCTGGTTTAAAGGGCGGCCGGGCGTTTCGCCTGAGACTTCCTTATTATCTAGAATCCTGAAGTTTACCAGTTGGGAATTGCTTGACACATGGAGGGCGAGCTGTTTTCAAAATGTTGCTTGCTCTCGCCTCAGCGCCCAGCACACTCGTGTTAAAACCTTGCAAGAGCTTCGCATATCGAACAACAAGTGGTTTGCAACATGTGGCTCTCGCATGAGCGCCGCGCACATCCGTTTATAATACATGTTCAAGAGTTTCTCGAATCGAGGGCGGGTGGTTTTCAACATGTGGCTCTCGCCTAAGCGCCGCGCGCATTCGTCTTAAACCATTGAACGAGTTTCGCAGATTGAAAGAAGGTGGCTCTCAAAATGTGGCTCTCGCCTTAACGCCACGCGCATTCGTTTTTTTACCAGAAAAAACGTGCGAGAGTTGCACGGATTCCTATGATTGACGTCCCAGAAGAAATGTGTTTGGTAAAGGTTCAGGATTGCCAGGGCGAAACCGTTATGTTGATTCACGGTGTTGAAGTCCCAAGAATGACATTCTGGCACGATTCAGGGTTGTCAAGACGCAACAATGAGGTTGATCCGTGGCGTTGAAGTTCCGAGAACGGTGTATTGGTACGCTTCATCTAGATCTTCGAACGGCTCGCCCAACGGGGCACCTCGCTGTGAAAAACGGATGGATCCTTGTAGGGGCCTATGAAGAGGGAGCTTGGGGGGAGGGTATATCCGAACATCGATGGTTAGTCTTGGGTTTGCACTGGTCCTCCTCCTCCTCCTCCTCCTCCTGACCCAGGGGGGGCGTTTTGATCAAGAGGTCAAGGTGTGGGATCGAGGTCGATGAGTGAGGATCGAACGTTTTTGGCCGCCAAAGGCCGCCGTCGTCGAGGTCGTCGTCGCTTACCATTGCCGCCACCGCTGCCGTCGCCGCCGCCGTTTGCCCCGCCGCCGCCGTCGCTGCCACCGCTGTCATCGCCGCCGCAGCCGTCTTCATCGGCGCCGCCGTCGGTGCCAGCGCCGGCGGCGAGGACCGAGGATCGGGATACTGGGACGTCATCGGTCAAGAGATCGAGGTTGGAGATAGAGGTCAAGGATGAGAACCGAAATTTGGGGGCAACAAGGTTTGACTTCAACGGTTATACCGTTTCATCCGGCTGTTTTAAGAATGTACCCAGTGGGTTAAACTAGCCTGGCGAAGGACCCAACCATATGCGGCGGTGAGTACCGCAAGACAGATGGCAACACAGGGAGGGGGGTAGCCAAGGACGAAGGCGTGCGTGAGCAGAACGGAGCGACATTGTCGATTGGGTCGCAGAGGTCGGCCGTGACGGGCTACATCTGGATGCAGCCCATTATGGCTGAGCTGCGCGTCTGCCGGCACAGCTCTGGGGAGCAGCAGGCGGCGAGACCTCTGGTGGAGCACCCTCTTAGACCACGAAACGTGTGAAGGGTTCGCCGACATTGTCGCGGTCACGCATGCGAGTCCTGCCACTGGGGCCTTCGGCGGAGCTCCCTATAGGGCCACGAACCGTGTGAGGGGTGCGCCGAAATGTGCGCGGTCACGCATGTGACTCCTGCAATTGGGGCCTTCGGTGGAGCTCCCTATGGGACCACGACAGCATGCGGACCCTGGCAGGCGGCCTCAAATGAAGGGCCACGAAACGTGTGAGGGCTTCCCAGGAATGGTGTGAAGAAAGCACGCTCATGTAGCCACTGGGGCCTTAAGTGGAGCTCCCTATGGGGCCACGATGCGTGTCGTGGATGCGCCGAAACGATGTGAAGAAGGCATGCGAACGCAGCCACTGGGGTCTTAGGTGGAACTCCCTACGGGGCCACGCCACGTGTGAGGGGTGCACCAGAATCGTATGGAGAAGACGTGCGATTTTAGCAATTGGGGCCTCGGATGGAGCTTCCTCTGGGGCCACGGAATGTATGAGGGGTGCGCCGACATAGTGCGAAGAGAGCATCCGAACGCAGCCCCTTGGGCCTCAGGAAGAGCCCCCATTTGGGGCCACGAAACGTGTGAGGCATACGCCGACATCGTGCGGAGAAGGCATGCGAACGCAGCCGTTATAGTTTCTGCGGGGCTCCCGATGCCCTATGGGGCAACGAAACGTGTGACGGGTGCGCCAGATCGGTGGGCGGACGGTACACGCCGTCCCCCCTTCCCTGGGGAGTTTTTGTGCGGCTCCCTATGGGGCCACGAAGCGTGTGAAGAGTGTGCCAACATGGACACGCGGACGGCTGAGGCAGAGATGGGATGATGGAGGAGAGGAGGAGGCGAGAACGCGGGGCGCTGATGGTTCAAAACAAAGACCCAACACCACAAGATGGCCGGGAAAAAACTACGATTTGGAAATCGAAAAAACTTCTGCCCTCCTCCGACGTTCCGCTATGTGTGAGACGTGCGCCGACATGTGCTGGTGGACGCCAGCTCTCAACCCGAAGCCCTAGACGCAGGGCGGCAAGCAGTGGGCGCGGGCACTCCGTCTCCCAGAGCATGTCCCCCATACGCTGACCCCAGTCGTCATGCGCCGACGTCTGCCTTGCCAGGTGGAACACAATGTGGGATAGTACTATGAAGGAAAAACGGCATAAACATAAACATTTCTTGGATCCGCGCTGGGCCCCTGTCCCTGGCGCGCGGAGCGCGCCAGGGGCGGCGCCGGAGGCGGCCCAAGCGCCGATCCAAAAAAATCCGCGCGGAGCGCCAAAAGTCCATGTTTATGCCGCTTTTTCTTCTTCGGCCCTCTCCTGAGTTGCCCGCCCCCAATGCGATGCCATGTATAATCTACGGCGTTCGGGCAAGGACTCCTCCTCAAGCCTCAAGACATGCACGCCGGATGCGGGCCTCGGACCCTGCTGGTCGACGCGTGCGCTTCCATGCGTGGTTAAAGGTGAGACAACGACGGCTCGATCCCGCTGGGTGGGCACGCGACCTGCCAACCAACCGAGCGACTAGCCAACAAACCAATAGACCAACCAAACAACCAACCAACAAATCAACCAACCAACCAATCAATCAAGAAACCAACCGGCCAACCAAGCAACCAACGGGCCAGTCAACCAGCCAATCGGACAAGCAACCAACCAAACCGCCAACCAACCAATCAGCCTGCCAACATTCCTGAGGGTGTCTCACACGGCCGCTCTGGTAACGAATTGGTCAAACCGGAACAGATTTTGACCCTGAAATAACACATGGTACTCCCGAAACTGAGGATATGAACATGTGTTAACCCTTTGGATCGTACTTCGTCCGTCCACCAACCTTGCCGCGCGACGAATTCGAATAGAATTATGGTCGTCCCCTTTGCGCTGCCACATGACGAGAAGAATGGGATAATATATTTCCGCCCAGCCCCCCTCCTGCGTTGCCACGTGCCGAACACAGTAGACTAGTATTTGACTGCCCCCTCTGCGTTGCCACGTGACAGATAGAACGCATGTGTTTTGCTCAATGAATTGCCAACGTGTGAGCAGGGTGGAACCGCATTGCTTCCGCCCCCACCCCCCTCCAGCGTTGCCATGTGGTGGATCGCAAAGATGAGCATTTGTTTCGCCCCTCTGGGTTGCAAAATGAAGAGCAGTGGAATTAATTCACTGATCTGCTGATCTGCCCCACTGCATTACAACGTGGCGAATTAAGTAAAACAGTATGTTCTCAGCCCCTTTGCGTTGCCATGCGACGAGGAAGTGGGATGATGCGATCAGAAATGTAGTTCCCCCCACCCCACCCAACCCCTCCTGCGTTGCCACACGACGGATATTGCGCGCCAAGGTGGAATCATATGTTCCCGCTGCCCTGCATTGCCACGTGACGAATAGGAGTAGAATAGTATCTGCTCAACCCAATTACGTTGCCACGTGATGTGTAGTGTGGATTTGTTATGTGTTTCGCCTCGCTACGTCGCCACGTGGCGACTAGAGTCAAATGATGTTGACTCGCCCCCCTGCGTTGCCACGTGACGACTAAAGTAGAATAGTGTGTGTTCAGACCCTTGCGTTGCCACGTTACGAGCAAAGTGAAATCTTATCGCGCCCGCCCCTGGTGCATTGCCACGTGACGAACAAAGTAGGATACGATGATATCGTACCCTGTGGATTGCAACGTGACTTATAGCGTAGATGTGTATGTGCTTCGCCACTATGCTGACACGTGACGAATGTGTTTCGCCCTCCTGCGTTGCCTCGTGACGAAAAACGTAAGATGATATACGATTAGCCCCCCTGCTGTGGCCCGCGGCAACACCAATGAAATATAATGTGCTCTAACCGCCGGCTCTACCAAGTGAGGGAAATGATGAAATCATATGTTTCTCGCTCCTGCGCTACCACGTGACCTGCAGCGTAAGTGTTAAATCTGTTTCGCTTATTGCGCTACCACGTAGCGGATATAGCGGATATAGTAGAGACTACTATGTCAAGCTCAAGATTACAATGTGTGCTTCGGGCTTGAGTTACGAGAAAGTGTCAGGGCTGCGCATTGAAGATGGCATCGGGTGCTTTCCTTAGATTGAATGCTTATGGTCAGCGTTGGGGTGTGAGGGTCAGCGTGTAAGGGATTAGGTTGGTAGGACTTAAGCTTAGGGTGGGCGCTCAGAGTTTGGAGAGGTTGTTAGGGATGGGAGTACAGTTGCAGTGCTGGGGGTTCGGGTTTAGGCGGTAAGGGTAGGTTAAATGTTTGATGTCCGGCCAACCGACCGACCGACCAACCAACCGATCCACCAACCAACCGACTGACCAACCAGCCAACCAACCAGTAAACCGACCAAACAACCAGCCAACGAATCAACCAACCAACCAACAAATCAATCAACCAACAAACTGGCCAACCAACAAACCAACCAACCAATCCGCTGGCCAATCAACCAACCAACCGACCAGTTAAACAACGAACCAACCAACCAGCCAACAAACAGGCCAACCAATCAACCAACCAACAAACCAGTCAACCAGCCAATCTGGCAAGCAACCAGCCAACCCAGCACCCAACCAACCAGCCTGCCAGCATTTTGTGAGAATGTTTCACACGGTGGGCTCAGAAAGTCCGCCGGCCCCCTTGTGGGGCCACCAGGCTGTAGGACCGTGATTCGCAGTTTCCTGTACCAGTTGTAGCTTGTAGTTTCCAGTGTTACAGTTCTGCTTCTTGCTGGTTACTAATTGATTGACCGCGCGAGGGGGGGAGGCCCAAACGGTATTTTTAGCACCCCCTGGGCGCGTTGTCTGAATTGCTGGGGGGGCTCGAAATCGACACCCCTCACGCAGATCCGCGGGGTCAGGGTCCAAAAACACAGGGGATTTGCCACATTTTTGAAATTCGGTGCCACCCCTCACGCAGATCCGCGGGGTCAGGGTCCAAAAACACAGGGGATTTGCCACATTTCTGAAATTCGGTGCCACCCCTCACGCAGATCCGCGGGGTCAGGGTCCAAAAACACATGGGATTTGCTACATTTCTGAAATTCGGTGCCAGCCCTCATGCAGATCCGCGGGGTCAGGGTCCAAAAACACATGGGATTTGCCACATTTCTGAAATTCGGTGCCACCCCTCACGCAGATCCGCGGGGTCAGGGTCCAAAAACACATGGGATTTGCCACATTTCTGAAATTCGGTGCCACCCCTCACGCAGATCCGCGGGGTCAGGGTCCAAAAACACAGGGGATTTGCCACATTTCTGAAATTCGGTGCCACCCCTCACGCAGATCCGCGGGGTCAGGGTCCAAAAACACAGGGGATTTGCCACATTTTTGAAATTCGGTGCCACCCCTCACGCAGATCCGCGGGGTCAGGGTCCAAAAACACAGGGGATTTGCCACATTTCTGAAATTCGGTGCCACCCCTCACGCAGATCCGCGGGGTCAGGGTCCAAAAACACAGGGGATTTGCCAAATTTCTGAAACTCGGTGCCACCCCTCACGCACATCAATCGCAAGGCGTGGTAACCCAAACTGCGAGTACTCCCTCGGCCCTTTAATCCCAAGGTGTGGTAACCAAGCTCGTAAACCATACACGTCTTACCAATCGCCCTGTGTGGTAACCCCTCTTGTGATCAGTTGGTTTTGCCGATTGCGAATCGGCCTCGCATGAAGTTCCGATACTGCTGCACGACAGCGCCAAAGCCTCATGACTTAGCTCTTCCATGGCCCATTCTCCGAGAGAGGGGGCCGGCGGCAGGTGGCGAAGCCCTTACGGATAATTTCTTGTTACAATAATTAAACCATAACTTCTTGGTTTTGCTTAATTGTATATTCGTGTAGAAATGATAATCAAACAACCATGGCCGCCACCGCCGCTGGCGCTCTCGCCATCGCCGCGGCCGTCGCCGTCGTCGGCGGCCGTGCACGTGCAGCAATAGCAGATATAGAAGGAGCGCGCTGCGTCTTAACCATTATCAGGAGGTGATCAGTAGGGGGAGCTCTGGGGATAATCTACAACTGTCTGCTCACGCGCCGACGGGGACTGCTGTGAGATGTACTTTCAGCGAGCGGCCAAGGTAAACATATAAGATCAATCGAGCTTGCGCCACCAGTGGGCCATGAAAGAGTCGGAACACGTTTACGAACACAGTGAGCAGCACACAAGCTATGACTTGCTGTACCTGTAGAATTGCCTTGGTTAGCATATTCACCATGCGTATCACGCTAATCGACATAGGTTCACCCACCGCATGCACGGGCCCCAACCCATCATGAACATGTAGACCAACTACGGGAGCAATCCCGACAGGAAGCACACACAACTGTGTAGCACAGCACGCCGTCAGCCAATCACTCTTTTGGCGATTACAAACCATGGAGGCAAGATTTTGCGGGCGAGGAGGATAAACACAATTAATGTCCCAGAGTCCAGTCTTGATCCGAAGAAGCAGACATCGCCCTTGGAGCTCCACTGGGGGAACCGCAACTCGAAGGTGAAGCACTCGAGGCGGAGGGAAGAAGAAGAGGAACAAACCACAGAAGGCGCCCGCGGAATCCTCGACCAACCAAAAAATCCCGACCCCCCTTGCGCCTCTTCAAAGATGGAGCCCCGAGACATGAGGTCCTCAGGGCGAGGAGGCCATAAACAGTGCCAACTGCAACCCATCCCTATCCTTAGGGGGCCCATCCCCGCAGACCCCACCCTTCGACCCCGCATATGGCCTCCGCACCCTCCGGCTTACGCAAGCATCGTTACCAGGACGCTGTCCTCCATGGCGGCCCAATGAGCGCCAAGCGCAGCCGAGCACTTCGATCCTTGTCCTCGTCCCTCGATCCTCGTCCCTCGATCCTCGTCCCTCGATCCTCGGTTCTCGATCCTTGTCCTCGTCCCTCGTCCCTTGATCCTCAAACCTTGAACCTCGTCCTCGTCTCTCGATCTTCGATCCTCGAACCTCGATCCTCGAACCTCCATCCTCGAACGTCGACCTTCGCCCTCGACCCTCATCCCTCGAATCTCGATTCTCGAATCTCGACCCTCGATCCTCGCCCTCTGAACCCCCCCTGGGCAGCAGCCGCAGGGGACGCCAGAACTGGAGGCCTCCCAACTGGGGGTCGGAGCAGATGGGGACTGAGGATCGCGCCGCACCCCCGATGCACCGCCGATGCGTCGGCAACGCTGGCGGTTCATCGGCGACGTCGGCGTGGAGAAGCTCGGGCCCCACGCCGAGCCGCACCGCCGATGCACCTGGGGAAACGCAAAGGTACCGATACCGCTACTCCACGGCCCTCTCCTGGGGCGCGATCTGACCAGAATTTCGAGGCGCATCCAGCGGCATGGACGCCCTCTCCTCCTCTGAGCGGCGCGGTCATCCGACCACATCGGCTCGGAGCCCCACCCGGGAGGCCTGACGGAGCGGCCCCTCGGGCGGGGCCCGGCGAAGGCCTGCGCTGGCCGTGGCGCCCCAGCCGTCCGCGCTGCTCCCCCCGCGCCGGGGTGGCGCGGTCCTGAGCGATGGCGCGCCGGCCGCGGGGTCTCCGAGCGCCGAGGGTCGGCGCCGAGGGAGCCAGATCTTGTGATGGGCCGATCTTCCGCCACCACTAACCCATGGGCAGGAAGGGGGAGATGGGAGGATGGGGGGGCCATCCTCCTCCTCCTCCTCCTCCTCCTCCTCCTCCTCCTCCTTTTCCTTCTCCTCCTCCTCCTCCTCCTCCTCCTCCTCCTCCTCTACCCAAACCGTCCAGGAGAAGGGAGGGCCCTCGAACTCTACCCTCCGAAAGCTCCTTGGCGCGGCCACGTCAGCCGCACCATGTTTCCCCGCCCTCCTGCACTGATGGACCCTCGAGGTTCTTCTCCGCCGCGTCGCGCCGCGCGGCCCCTCTTCCCCTCCCGCCCCCCGCCCCCGCTCTCCCCCTCCAGCTGCTGCTGCCGCGCTGCCATGCTGCATGATGCCCTGCCGCTGCTGCTGCTGCTGCCCTGCCCTGCCCTGCCCTGCCCTGCCCTGCCCTGCCCTGCCCTGCAGGCTGCTGTCGCAAAAAACTTTCAGGGCGCTGCTGCTGCGGCTGCTGCTGGCCCCTGCTGCCGTAGCTGCCCGCGTGTCCGCCCGCGTGTCCGCCCGCATGATCCCCCCTTCACCGCGACCGCACTCCTCCGTCCTCCGCAGATATGCGCGCAAGTCGCCCAGCAGTGCCCCCGCTCAGGCTACGGACGCGGTGCGCGATCGCATCGCTGCGACCCACCCGTGTGGGCCCGCACGCCCACCTCAGCACGCCCACCACCCGGATCGTGCCCCACAAAGGACCTCCGCCTGCGGCCCGCACGTCCGTAGACGTGCACCGCCCCCCGCCGCAGTTCGGCACACCCCTCGGGCTCCACGTGTGCGGCTACAGGAGAAGCCTGCTGCTCCACCTCCTCCCCCTTCCTCACCCTCGCAGCTCATCCTTCTCCCCCCGCCGTTGGAGGGAGAGACACGGCGACAACGGAAGCAGCGACGACGGCGCAGCGACGAAGGAGCTGACGACGACGAATCTCGGCAGCGACAATGATAACGACGACGAAAACGGCGGCGGCGACGACGGAGGCTGCACCGCCGCCGCCGTCTTCTCTGTTTCCGTCGCCGTCGTCCCGCCATCGCTGGGAGGGGTTCGAAGTATACACCACGTCGTCTGGTCGACCAGGAAGCTCGGTGTATGCACGCCCGAGCGTCCCAAGCTCTGGGATGCTCGAGCGTCTCTACACCGAACCCCTTCGCTCAAATACATGGCTCCTTGGCCGACCAATCGGCGTAGTGTACGGGCAGGAACTGTTGCTAAGAGTGCCGTGGCGGCGGCCCTGGCGACACGCTGCCTTGCGAGCGGGTAGCATGTCGCTCCGCTCCGCGGGCCAGCAGGCTGGGAGAGCCTCTGACCGGTGACGCCTGGCGACTGGGACGCGGTTAGGGTGTCGCGCCGAAGCGACTCGGGACAGAACGGCCAGCTCGACACGCTGGGTAGAAGTTCCCGACCGTATAAATCAAGCCTCTCCGAGTCGCTGCGCCGCCGCCGTCGCCATTCTCGTCACCAGCCCCATGCTCCCGACTTGGCAATGTTTCACCACGTGGACCCCAGAGATCTGGACCCCTTCCCAAGGACCAGCTTCTCGTCCTGAGTCGTTTTTGACGGCCCCAAGGCCCAACGAAGGCCCCTGGAGGCCGAGAATCACCAAAAACATTCCGACATGTTTTTCACGACGCCCTCCAGCTCTCCGCCGACCGTTCGGGACGATCCGTGGACCACCTGTACGCTCTCGTCGAGGCGCAGCTCCTGGAGAGCATCCCGAGATTGGAAAACCGCCCGGACCCAGCGAAAACGCCCGCAAACCTCGAACCCCGAACCTCGAACCTGTCGTCCCCCCTTCGAGTCGCCGCGGTCGTCGCCATTTCTCGTAACCGTGCTCGACGCCGCCGTCGCCGGCTGGGGCGCCGGCCCGAACGCTCGCAGCACTGGGCTCTGCAGC